>CM068373.1:353670716-354270716 GCA_034769895.1 Magicicada septendecula
GTTATGTGTTATTTTTAATATTTTAATAAACATTATATATCAAAAATATTATAGTATTCTGTAACTGATTAAATTATTTTGTTTAAACAAAGTTGATACGCGGTTAAGCAACGCAATATTTCAACAACCAGCCGTTGTATCAACAAATGCTGTACGTAACAAGTGAATCGAATCTGAAGCCTGTCAAAGCTAATATTACACTTCAACATGGCGGTAACTGCTTTGATTGATCGACTTTTGCTCGCTCGCACATAATTTATCGTCCTCCGGCTTTTGCTGCTTCTGATTTTGGTAATTTTTCTCTCTTTTCAACTGTATATTGTTTGTGGGCACAATGAACCCAAGCAGTTTTGTTCACGCACAAGTGAACACATATATACATACGTAACAACAGATTTCTTTTTGCAGCTGGGCTCGCTGCACAAGGGTTTCTTTCTCATTTTCATCCAAATACTCCGATTGGCTACTTGAGGTCTGACGGCTGGGCGAAGAATCTGTTCCTAATGAGTTCGTAACTCCATAAAGTGTCTCAGCTAATTACTTCATTCACTATTGATTGAATAAGGGGGTTGTGTGTTTAATGTATTAGGAAAATTGTGTGTGTTAAATTTTTAATTGTGTGCCCGTTAATCGTGTATTTGTGTGTCTCAAGGTTACTTCCGGTAGATATGTGAACACGTGGCGATTTTTGTACTTCACGACTTGAGATATTTAAAGTAAAGCTGATAACCTAATTCACGCTTAATTAAGTAAAAATAAAAGCCAGAGTAAAAATAATTGTAACTGTAAGTTGATGTAGATGTTCTAAATGTTATACGTATTAATGAAGAGGTAAGTGTAAATTTGCAAGATCGTTTATGACAGAAGCATATTGCTGATAACAGAGAATTAATGTGTATAAAATTGTGACAGTGTGTATGTGTGGTCACGGTGTTATGAGGCGAGAAATATTTGGGGGTAGTTAATGTACTGACGGCTTACAGTACTTAAAAAACTTTACAGGTCCTCGAACAAGCCGAGTGGGAGAGAATGCCGAAATGTGGAGCTTAACATCAGTCTCCATCGGCAGAGCAGTACTCCGCAACGCTCTCCCATCGCGTTTAGATTCTCCATTATTCATACGGGATACCTCCATAGGTAAGCAGTTCATCACCGCCCACTCCTCACAGGTTCTAACGGTATCACCATTCTTCAAAACCACAGGTGGGACTATACCATTCATTAAACTCCTACAACAACACTCCACTGGTTTTCAGGCATAAAAAGAGACTATACCTATGTAGAGAATATTTAATATTTGTGATGATTAAAAAAATCTGTTAGAACAAGTCCTGTGGACATATATCTGTGATCCATATTATTAACTGTGTTAAAATGTTTGATTGATTTAATTATGGATAATACTAGTGGTTATGCTCGATACCGATTGAATATATATATATATATATAGCTTGATACAAAAGGCGTGTTTACTTGAAATAGTGTGTTCATATTTTTAATAATCAAAATTTGTTTAGAACATGCCTTATGCATGCATATTATATCAATCTTTTTCTTCCGTCGATTATTCCTCTATCAAGCCCCGCGTTGGTTGCAGCAATTTATAACAATCAGCTCGGGTCATGATAGTTTTAATTCGACTCCTTCTGATGTTATATTAACGAAGTCCAAAACTTCGTAAATTTCCCGCTATCTGTCTCTCTCGTGACCTCGCCAATACCTGTCTCTTCTTTCTTACCTGATTTAAATTAACTATTATTCTCCCGATTTGTTTTAAAACAATTAAAAATTTGTCGTAGCTTTTCCTTATTTCTCAATGAAACCATATTACTTACCGCTCTGTATCAGCTGAATTCGAAATTCGCTCTCTCGCGGCAGTATTACCAACCTGTAATTCTGATAAAAAAATTTCACTGTGCTATATTAAATAAATTAACACATAAATATTGTCACATGAAATAATAAACAGGTATAAATTCTTAGTATTGGTTTATTGGATAGCGGTTCTACCTTTTATATTGGTTATTACAGGAAATTATGAAAATATATAAAGTTATGCTCCGGCTTTGAATGATTTATAACTCAGCGGTTGGCTATGTTTGTTTGCGTCGCTGACTGAGCACCAAGCATCTAATGTCGAATTTAATTTTACAATAGTTATTTAGTCAAAAGTTCTTTGCATTACAGCAAAAGTTAACAAAAATGATTCGAAAAAGTACAATCCTTCACATAAACTCAATCAAATATTACGTTTTTTCTTGACACCACTACTCTTATTAACTCAAGTAATTGTGAGTTCAAATCGTAACTAGAGGTTAAGTTTTATATCGTTGAAAAAATATTTTGGTATTTCCAAATGTGTTATTAATTGAATTGAACAGTTTTTTGATAATTATTATTTGGTTTTTTAAAAGCCATTCAGTGTTTGATTGTTTGAACCAAGTTAATTATATTGTGCATCAGTGTTAAAGTGTGAATCCAGTCTTTTTTTGTTAATTAATTCAATTTTATACTTTACTCCTTCCTTAACATCTGATAACTTAGTTTCATGTATGCTTGTGGCTATGTCTTCCTTCTTTTATTTCTTTTTTCTCGTTTTATATTTCTTTATCTTCTGTAATTCAAAATTTTGCCGAGTTCAATCTTATTAATATGTTTTGCCAATCTTGTATTCCATTTTCATTAATTATTATATGGTTTACCTCATTTCATTGATTCTATTGCTAATTATATAGAGCGGCTATTTTTCATCTGTACTCTACTGAAGCTAATAATGGACTTTTAATAAATTTGTAACGGTTTTTTGGTTCTAACTGCAAAACCTATCCTTCTCATTGGTTGAAACAATTTGGGTGTTTTCGCCCAAAGTGGATAAATATTTTCTAATTAAGATAATTTGTTTGTATTACTATTAATACTTCTGTTATTAGTACCATTGAATAGCATTTCTGTTTAGTATTATTTTGAAATCAAACATGACTAGGTTCTATTCAGTATTGGCTGATTTAGTATTTTGCTACTTTTGTTTTTTATACTTATTTTGGTTTATAAGTGTGTTTTGAAAGTATTTTGTGTTTTTAATGTTCCTTGGCTAAACATATTATGTTTACCTAACATTTTCCCTAACTGAATGTTGTTATTTGTTTACAGTTTACAATTTTCTCACATTTCTTTAGGCCTACACTTGCCTACAATGGTTGACATTGATTATAATTTAATTTTGCTTTTGTTCCTATGTTCTTATTGCTTTGTCTTAGTTTGTTTACAATTATTATGAATTATTTACATACATTGGTTTATGATTAGTAGTTCTTTACAGACATATTATTGCCTTTTACATCTATATCTAAGAAATTAACATTGCATATTTTTAGGATTTCCTCATCCTTTCAACACAATATTACTGCTTTTTAGTATTATTTTCCCAACTCAACATAACATAACTTATTCTTAAGATTCTTTTAACAATTATAACATTTTCATAGTTTTATAACACTCCTGCTACCTTCTACTATTCTCTTTATAACACAACTTCAATAATTGAGTATCCATCTTTTAGTGTCTACTTTAATCAATTTTTATTTCCATGTTCCGTAAGGAATCAAATCGTGTTCGAGATAAGAGCTGATTCTGATTGTACTGCCCTCTAAACGTGAAGAAAAGTCATTTTCCGTGAAGTGTATGTGCGTCTGTGTGTAGAATTTTTTCTATGGCGAACGATAACTGCCGCTAAATCAAACAGAATCAAATAATTTTGCGTCTGAGTTGAAGAGGATACAAGGCCTATTGATTTTGGTGAAGATCGGTTAAGAAAGAGGGGTATTTTACCTGCAACGTTTTACGTTTTAACAAGAATAAAGTAGTTCATTTTGATAAAGTATCCTGAAAATAAGATCATAATAATCCACTGTATAGAGGATAAGTGAAATATTTATAAATGAAAAGGGTAGCTGAAAGAGGAGTGAGTAATTTTTTCACGTTTGATATTGAGTTTTACGGAACTAAATAAAAATGCATTTAAACTTTTTCAAACAATTATAATTGTTAAAAATAAAATAATTTTGTTTTGCCAGGCAATAAAATTATAATTTCTTTATTTTAATTTAAATCATCTACCCATGAAGATCCGCAACCACGGCCCAGCAGGCCACAAAATAATTTGTGGACACATAACTACATAATTATATAAATAATTAATGCTTGATTATCTGGGTAGTTCAGTTTCTTTAATAAAAATAAATTACCTAATTTTTATAGATAAAGTGATTTAAACATTATATTAAACGACTACACCATAATAACAAAAATATCTATAAACAGTGAAAACAGTTTGAGAGTGGGTGATATTTTTTTAGAATTTATCGAAATGAATTCAAGTAAATGATTTTAAATATAAATCCTAGAACACGGAAATCATGTATGGTTCTCCGTACCGATATTTTAGGCTCGGTGTATTAAAATTTTGAAATTTCTTAGCTCTACACTATATTCAGATAATGATTAAAATTCCTTTAATTTGATACCTACTTGGATTTTTGCAATTTTGTAAAACCTTTGGGCTCCGGTGTGCGAAAATTTTTAAGTTTTTTATAAATGAGCACTATATCAGAGTTTAATTAAAATTAATTTTCATTTTTTCCTTTAGATTTTCCACGTGTTTTTTTTTTTAGATTTTGTTAACAATTTTGCCCTCACACTTTTGCCACCGCCCCCCTAGTTTTGTGTGATCAGTTTCAGAAAAAGTAGGCTTCTGTATGGTACAAGTAAGATCACTAGTACCAAAAATTTTACGAAAATGGTTTGATGCGTTCTAAAGTTATGGTGAGACATATTTAGTACAAAAAATAGTAAGGAGGAGGAGGAGAAGAAGAATTACACGATGAAATAGAAAAAGAAGAAGAATGAGGAGGAGGAGGAGGAGGAGGAGGAGGAGGAGGAGGAGGAGGAGGAGGAGGAGGAGGAGCAGCAGCAGCAGCAGCAGCAGCAGCAGAAGAAGAAGAAGAAGAAGAAGAAGAAGAAGAAGAAGAAGAAGAAGAAGAAGAAGAAGAAGAATTTAAACATGTAAAAGAATGAAATTACTAAATTTCTGAGTAGTCCTGTAATAAATGTTGCTAACTCTGAAGTAAAATTCAGGTAACCAAATTTTCTTGAGCGTTTTATGATTGCGCAACCCCCTTCTTGGATCAGCAGATCGTTTACATAGTGTCCACTACATGTTGCGATACCGTAGTCTGTAGGAACGTGGCTGTTACTTGAGAGGTTTGTAACGAAACCATTTATGTACTTACGGTGAGCAAGTAAGTACTTTTCTTGATTGCTTTATTACAAATACAGCACAAAGTTTGGGAAAAAATAAACTGATACTGACAGTATAAAATTATTTGAATAAACAAGAAAACAACACTCTGACGCCACAGACTTGGAGAGACGTTGATTGCATTGATTGAAACGGCAGTGATAATCTTGAGCTGCCTGAGCTACCATAACTAAGAATGGTAAATATACTGACATTCATCTGGACAAAGAGAGTATTAGTTGAGTCCTGCCAGTTAATCAGATTCGGTTCCCGCGCGCACCATACACTGGTGGTCAACTCAGCATGCGGAAATGAGTACGTGAGATAACATCTTGGGGTAGTGACGGTCACTATACCTTCCTTGTATGCCGGGTAGCTCACATATAGCAGCCTACCTTCAGGGGCGGATTAGAAGCGCGTGGTGCCCTATGGTGCTATCAGCCTGGTGCCCCCTCCCCGATTCAAAATCCGACCTTATATCCATTATTTACACTGATAAATGGCGTACAAAATTTCAAAAGTTAACTGTTATTTTATTGAATTCTCAAATTACAACAAATATTTAGATAAATAGTGATTACTATGAGCATAGTACTACTTAAGCTCAGAAAATAGTGATCAATCGATTTTTTTCTTGATTTTTGCCTTAACGAAGTCTTGTATAATTTCTTCTAAATCGAAGGATTCAAGTGTATCGCTTTCAACATTCAATCTTGCTAACGAAGGTAATCTCTCATCTCTCATAGTTGAACTCGACATATCTTTAATACCTTTTTAATACAGAATATGATGTTTCAGATTTGCAGTTAGCTGTTGGAATCGTAAAAAGCAAACGATAAACAGTGTATATGTTCGGAAATAAATCAACCAATTTACAGTCAATAATCCAGTTTAATAATTTGAGCGGGCAGACTGTAGTATTATGAAATCTATTGTATCTATATTATTTAGATATTATAATATTTATAATCTACACTATCGAATCTAAACAATCATCTTCATTCGAAAGATTTGAAAAAGCCTCTTTCTTGCAGTTTTGCTCTTGGCATAAACTGTTTCAACTCTTTTAGAAGATCGTTATTCAAATCGTTCGAGTAATCGTCTACACGAACTTCCGATTGATTTTCCAACTCGACACTCTCCATGGCTAGTAGCTGCGTAATAAAACCAAACAAATGCGTATTGTGATCATAAGCTTTGCTTCGCTTAGTCAATCCAGCTGAATGGTGCCCCCCCCCTCTTGACAGCTGAGGTCCTGGTGTCCGCTGCTGCATCATATCCTCACATCCTAGCGTTATGGATTCGCCACTGCATAACAAGTATAACTGCTACACTACTTGCGGTGGTATTAAACTGGCATTTTTTGGACCAAGTTGTGGAATATGTATTCTCAAAGCTTCATAACCGTCATTGGAAGGGCCTAGCCGCAGAGTTAATAAGAGAATTACAGTAAGTTTACGATACAGACGGTTCACGGTTTCAACACCCAATACAGACGTTTGGGTACTGTACCTTTATGCGTAGCTGCAGGCATTTTCGATATTTCGATTATGCAATTTTTTGGCTTCGATATGTAATGAGTATCGCACATAATTTTATGTAGCTGAAAGAATTGTACAAATTTTAATTTCGTATGTTGCTGGCAATTGCAGTTGGTTTTGTTTGTCATTTTTTTAATGGATAATGTTTGTAGCAGTAACATATCATCGACATGTGCCAAGAGTTGATGTTGGATTAACATGAAAACTGAAATTACACATGAAAACCAATAGGTCTGTAATGTAAAACTCGTTTTTTTTTGCGAAAACCACGAAAAAACGCAACTCGAAGTAAGGCGGTGTGGCCCAAGTACCTATTACTATACATGTCTCCCTTTGTGCGGCAGAACTCGGTTTTTCAGTAGAACTTATTTTTACAGTAGTACTCGTTGTTACACTAATACTCGTTCTGTGAATACATCACTGGAAAGCCACCAAACTCGAAAGTAAGGCGGGGTGGCCCGAAGGTAATACCACCCCTTGCCTATTACTATACATGCCACTTTTTTGTGGCAGAACTCGTTTTTTCGGTAATATTCGTTTTCCAACGAGTACTCGTTTGTGGTTAACCAGAAGGAAATGTCCATTATGTACAATATGTAGAGCGTATGTTGTCATTACTTAATGCATTGTGTTTTTGTTTTTTCCATTAACCATAAATATTTGTATTTTTCAGCTTACACTTGCTGTTGTAGTTAATTTGTCAATTTAAAAAACGTTAGGTTCTTTATTTCAAGCGTTACTCTCTTATAAGCATTGTATATACACGTTAAACGTCATGTTTTTTCCCAACCATGGCTTTTATTTATTCCAGCAGTAAACTAAAAAACCCAAAAACCATTGTTACCTAATCTCACAAATCAAAACCACACGTATTTTCGCTTTACATTAAGAAATATGACAATTTGCAGTTAGTACACTTCTTCTTCTTCACATCGTAGTACATCGATACAATCGCATATTATATAAAACATCAAAAATGTTCTGCGGGTACCGATAAAGGTAAAGTTCGGAAGTTTGTGACGAAATTAGGATTCACCATGGCCGGCTCTGGTAGAAGGCCGGAACATTAAACGTGGCACACTGGTACCAGCTGATATTTTGAGAAGAACTAGACGGTATCTTAATTTATGTATTTCAATAATCAAATCGCGTCATTTTTAATTGCCGGTTAACAGCAGTTTTATAATTGTAAGGTAAAACTTTATGTTTATACTCATAAAAACTTTGTGTTCCGAGTCGTTAGTGAAATAATTGTATTTAGTTTTATAATTCTTAACTTTTTGCAAAATAAAAGTTTATTTTGTAAAATACTGTTATATTATTTAAGAAATATAATAATTAACTTATTCATATGATACGAATTCAATAACTTGAAAAAATTAATTCATTAGGCCTAATATAATTAATTAATTAGGCACATACCTATAATTTAGATTTAGCTGTAAATTTGCCTACTCATGATTTTAGTAATGCTATGAAATTAAATCAAAATATAACATGTTATTTTATTACACTATGCTTATAAGCCTCAGACGCAATATTGCCACGTTTAATGTTCCGGCCTTCCACTATAGCCGGCCATGAATTCACACATGATTGCACAAAATAGTGTAATGTGAATAATATAAATCGCGTAGATAAGAATGCGTAATAACAGGCCATTAATCTTCTGAAAATAATCGTCACACCCAAAGGCAAGACATACTTTTATTTTACCTAACAAAATTCAATTATTACGCGTATTTGCTAAAATTATATCACGTAAAACATTAATTTAGTGTAAAAAACAAAACATTGTTGAAAATGTTTATGTTTATAACACTAAAACTATTTCAAAGTGTAAATTAAAATAGGTACATAACATAAAGACAAAGATAAATTTACAAATGTGGCAACTGGAAGCATAACTGTAAAATGTCTCGCTCTGGTGGTGAAACTGCAAAGCTCGTACCTTACAACGACCCAGTGGTAATGAAAGTATTCTGTAGGATTTAAAAAAAATTGGATTTAAAATATTACTCTGTGGTAAATCTGCAGACAATTCTGTCATTTTGTAATTACGTTAAAGAGCTGTTCACTGAATACGGAAAAATTCTAAATACTTATAAAAATCTGAAACAAGTTTGTTAACATTTGTGCTTGTGTGTGTGTGTGTGTGTGTCTATGAATGCTTGAAAACATGTACTGGAATTAACTAGTTATTTTTCGAAATTCTTATCTTTATTTTATTTAAATCAAAAATTTAAGTCTATGAAATCTAAATAATCATAACTCTTCCTCGCTAGCGTACTCTGGAGGATATACACCAATGTCACAAAGCTTTCCCCTATTAATTTTGAATCTAACCACTAACCAACTGAGTGTATTGTACTGAGCTGATTTGAACTTACCGATTGTGCTGAACTTCTACGGTTAGTTATGGTTTCACACTTCAGACAGTATAGCAGTAGAGAAATGGCTTTTTTGTAATGTGTGAATGGCAAAATCCAGAACGCAAACGAGAATTTTAATAGTTGTGTATGGGAAAGCGTACATAACTATTCTGTAGGTAGTGACACATTAAAATGTAGACATAATAAATTAAATTTGTATACACAACAATCTAAGTATAAAAAAAGTAAAAGTGCTAGAAAAAATTAGTTTGCATAACTAAAAAGAACACACCATTATGGGATTTAAAAATTGATGAAATAAGGATATGCAGCGGAAAAATTTGACCAGAGAAAGTTGGAAAGAAAGAGAAGTGACTAAAACGTCTACCGTAGGAAGAGAACAATGAAATGACTCTGAGTATAGCGCCGGTTTTTGTTTGTGAGGGATGAGGGATGTTATAAATTATGTATCATAGATGCTTAATTTTTAGTTTTCGTGAATTACTATAGAATTCATTTGTATGTTTATCGGTACAAAATTCTCAAAGACCATACAAGATATTCTTTGAGACAATATTTTCTTTTCTTGCTGAATCAGGTATATCCAAAACCAGTTCTAAGTGTATTTCTGAGTAAATTGGAAAGCACCCAAAAGTTTAAAATTTTATAATAAAGTTTTATCCACTAATCTCAAATTAAAAAAAGTATTCTTTAAAATAAAAAAGAAAACCGTTAGTTTACCTGATAAAAAAACGTCAGGTGAAAACCGGTAATTTGTCTGTATTTGAAAACTCTACCCCTAACAGCAACAGAGAAAATAGTAGCTAAAAAGTGTGAATTTGGCACGGACGTTACAAACGTAATTAAAATGTTTGTGTATTGTCCTTTTGACGCTTACCAAAATGTTATTTATTATAAGAAAGAATAAATGATTTTGTGCATCTACAGAAATGTTGTTAGGAGACACGAGGGTGTAATAATTTTTGTATCCGACTTTTGTTGAACCCCTTTCCTATCTCTCAGGATTCATAGCCAAAGTTGCCTACACGTTTTAAGATAATTATAATTATCATCTTCAACAAAGATTAAACAAAAAATGGTTTGTTCTGGCTCCAAGGAGACAGACAAGACGCTTCTTCGGACTCGCTAATGGTTTGTTCTGGTCCCAAGGAGACAGACTAGACGCTTCTTCGGACTCGCCACGCCTCTCCGTCCTTTAGGCTTGTAATCCCATAGTAGTTTGGGGATTCAGCAGTTATCGATTCCGTTAAGACGTTCCAACCATTTTAGCCAATATTGGTCAAACCTGTCGAGTATACTTGTAATATTCAGTTCCTGCCGTACATGGACATTTCTTATTCGATTTTGAAGGGTATACCCTGCCACGTGCCTGAGGAATCTCATTTCGACCTCTTGAATACGAGCGGCCTAGGACTTCGTTAAAGTCCAATTCTCAGATCCATGTAGAAGTTTGGGTGAGGTCATCACCTTGTAGACTTCAGATGTGTTTCTTTTTGTTGATTTTAGAGTTCTCCTGATGGTTCCACACATACACTTGAAGTTGGGTAGCTTCTTCACCACATCGTTTTTTGTAACGTAAGACACATTACAACCCAGATATTCAAAATTACTGACCTGCTCTAGAATAATACCATCTACAACAATTTTTATCTTTATGGGGTCAGTTCCATGAAAAGCCATTTCATGGTCTTTTATGTGGAAATCTATAATCCGAAGTCCTCGTAGATTTAACTCAGTGGACGTTCTAGGATGGCAGAGTAAATAATCTTTCTAATTTTGTAGACTAATTTTGACTTCAGACCACAGAATCCTGGTGCACACATCTGTCACATTTGATAGTGTTACCCCAAGATACCTAAAAGGAAACACTGTTTTTATAGTAATGGGAATCTAATGTCATATCGGTTTCCCAGTAACCACCAGTTGGTCGGATTTACCAAAATTTATGTAAAGGTCCCAAGATCTGTTTTTCTTTTTTAAATGGAGATTTTAAATCGTGTAATTGAGGTCCCGTGATGGTTTGAAAGAAAGATTACCATACTATGTTAACAGTAGACTATTGAAAAACAACCTCATTAGTCACACACAACACAATAAAAAATTTATAGGGCACTCATTAAACCGGTTGTTGCTTATAGAGGTGAGAAGTATAGATTAGCAAAAAGGAACAAGAAACACTGAGAAGGTTTAAAAGAAAGATTATACGAGGTGTTTATGACCCAGTTAAAATAGATGATGACTTGAGAATAAGAAGTAACTAGGAGATCGATGAGCTATTTGAACCATGAGGGACGTAATAAGATTCATAAAGGCTCAACGAAAACAATGAATGGCTAGACCACCTAGAGTGGATGGATGATCAGGGTATGCAAAAAAATCTTGAGGCACAAGATTTATAAATCTATAAAAGTAGAAAGAGGGGCCGATCTAGGTCAAGATGTTTGGATGAAGTGTTGGAAGACCTAAGAAGAATGTTTGAATGGTATGTTCTATGGTGTGTGGGGCTCCCATCCACTAAAACGCACCTCCAATTCAGACAGTGATATCCATCATGGAACCACTAAGCGCATTACTGCAAGATGGAGCTTATTGCGCCCTTATCGGGGTTCTTCTAGTTGTCCCCTATCTTCTACTGCCCGATAGATGCAAGTTGGGCCTAACTTTTCTTTCTTGTAGAACCGACTGAATAAATGAAGAGATGCGGTCCCATTCATCCTTGCCACGAAGCATAATCTCATCTCGCTTTCGTCGTGAACTTCCCGAGATCCGTCTCCAGTGCCATCCTCTCTCTTGCAGATCTGCTACACTTAAAAAAGTAATACTAATAGTAATAACAGCAACAATAATAATTATTAAAACTCTGGTTTCTTTCCGAAACGCACAAATCTTTCGCCTTTTACTAAAGATTTCCGTGGAGGGAAACAAGCGGTTAGTCTACCGAGGTGAATTACCATGGTTTGAAAAAAAGATTGTGCGACGTGTTTATGACCCGGTTGAAGACGATGAATTGAGAATAAGAAATAACCAGGCCCAAAACTGTGATTTTGTCACCGTTCTGCTGTTTCATAAGTAGCCACGAACATCACAGTACCTGACGGTTGGACACCTCCTG
The DNA here is from genome assembly GCA_034769895.1 of Magicicada septendecula. Classification (NCBI taxonomy): domain Eukaryota; kingdom Metazoa; phylum Arthropoda; class Insecta; order Hemiptera; family Cicadidae; genus Magicicada; species Magicicada septendecula. The sequence continues at coordinate 353,683,059 of CM068373.1, forward strand.
GGATGCAGAATATCAGGTGACCTCTAACTAGTGTTACATTTTGGGAGACTAAGCCGTGATACAAGTTTCCTGCATGAAGCACCTATTATAAAAAAAAAAAAAACTGAATCTGTTGGGGCTTACACTGGTGGTGTTGTGTATGACATAGTGAACTAGACAGTCGTCGATCACTCTCAATGTACCAATGTATAGATGGTAAGGTTAAAATAATAAGAAAGGTAAATTTTGATTAAAAGGTGCAGCTAACAAAACAGTGATCTTAAAAGAAATCGTAATGTTGATATTTTAAAACCGAATGTAAATCCATTGTAATACAAAATTTTGTAAAGTCGGCAGCCTTAGCCGCATGCTATCATTTAGTTGTTTCGTTGAATAAAGTATTGTTAACTATTATCACGTGTTACGTGTTGTATACGTGGCAGCCCTCTCGGGGTTCCCTAAGTTGTAATCCCGAGCACAAAGGGGTTACAGTATGTCTTCAAATAATAAATACAACTGCAAACAAATTTTATAGTATTTTCACTTGCCGCGCGTTTCACAGAAATTAGTTTCACTGAAACAAACCGATTATACGTTCACTCATATAAAAACCTCCGAAGATACACAATCATTTCTCTTAAACGTGCGTCAGGTGTAACATAATAAATTTTACTTGCTGAGTATTTATTATTTGAAGACATAATCGTTACATAGACAAACTGCAAGAAACTCAGCGAGTTACAAAGGAATTACACACTCACACACGAACACACACACACACACACACACACACACACACACACACACGTAATGCACTTCACGTGTTATTAGAAACAGGTGATAACTGGATGTCCAGGTCAAGGTCACGGCCAAGTACGCTTCCTCTCAATCGTTAAGTTTATCTCTTTCCTAATCTCCACAAAACACTTAAAAAGTGCCAAACACTGTTTAAAGTATTCATACACATTAATGATACGCTATCTTCTGAAATCACTAAACGCTATGCTCAATGAACGGTTTGACTACGTGTTTGACTCTTGAAACTGCTGCCCCGTGTCGTATTTACATTCCCCCTACGAGTTCAGCCGGTAGCTAAAACCATTTGGGGCAAATCCTCCACCCGTTTCTACATTCCCCCAACGGTCTCAGGCAAATACTAGTATTGCTGTATTCTGCCTAGCACTTAGACATTAGGCGGCATAAGCCGTGTTTATAAAGACAATTTGGTTCAACTTCAACCAAATTTCGATTTGCTCGTTATATTTAAATTTAAAAGTTCACAAATTTCAAACAGTCTTTGTTTTTCGATGAAATATTCTATTGAGTCTCTTGAGCCACTATTAATTTTTATTTTATTTTTGTTTGACAGTTTGCTATTTATAATCTACATCTATAACAGAATATCAAATAAATGAGATTTAGGAGTTAAATTTGAAAGGGAAAACGTCCGCTGATGTTTCTCCTTATGAAAGATTGTTTTTAAGGCTGTAGCAAATCTTGAGACCAGTTCTGCGGAGTCTTCTCTCGTCGGGACCTTTGTTGTATAGCTGCTCTATTAGCTGGTTTTCATGGTCTGCTACTAATTGGCTGTGTTTTGTTGCAATCCTCTTGATTTTTTCCGTTATGAAAGGTATTTTTAGGTCAATGTAAACTGTCGTCTGATTGCTGACGTACCATGGGGCATCCAATAAAGCTCGCAGCACTTTTGATTGAAATCTTTGGATAGTTTTTATCCTTCTAGGTTTGACACATCCCCATAGCTCTATTCCGTATGACCATACAGGTTTCAGCATGATTTTGTATACCAGTAGTTTGGTGTTTAATGAGAGCTTAGACTTTTGCGCAAGAAGCCAGGATATCTGTTGGAGCTTGAGATGTAACTGATCTGTATATGCTTCTGCCAGATGAGTCCTTGATCAAAGTGAAGTCAAAGATGTTTAGTTTCAGTCTTCAATGGTACAGGTGTGTTATTATTAATTGTTACAGGTGGACAGATGTCTCATGCCGAGTAGTGAATGTGACCTGCGCAGTTTTCGTTTCGTAAATTTTTGTTCGCCGTTTCTTGTACCATTCGCAGAGTAGATTTAGATGCATATGTAGATTGTCAGAAGAAACTTGAGGATTTTCGTTAACTGATGGCACTGCAACATCATCGGCAAAAGATGCAACAGTCGTATTTTTTATTTAATAACCAATGTTTTATTCATTTAATAACCAAATTATTGTCTGAATTAGCATAGATAATTTTTATACAACTTAAAAATACTTTTTTTGACAAGATAATTTTGTTCATCTTACACCAAGTAGCCATGGAAAACCTAAGCGATTCCTCTCAAGAGAGGAAATTTCTCTTCCTCCTACGGTTTTCTGGTAATAGGGGAGGTTGTTTGTTTTCTCTTCCTTTCCTAAGAGGATTCTTTACTTCTGTAAATATTTATCTTTAACCTCCCACACTTATTGCTTTCTATAAAAAACTGTTACAAATCACGCCTCGCCATTTTTAATTTTTTGACGCTATTTACGCAGAAAACAAGAGCCAAAAGGAGCAAACTGAATGTAAGCACATCTTATCCGATGTAATTAAAGAATACACACAAACACACACACACACACATATATGTTATATATAAATATATAGTAACATATAGTATATATAGTAAAAATATATTCTCTTTTAGGCGTGAAACATTTAAATACCAAGTCGCTGCAAAAGGTAATGCATCTTAAGTACATTAGTGCAGTAAAGAGAATTTAATTTGAGTATAGTTAAGATTTGCAACAGAAATTTTGGCTTTCAATCGTGTTGTTGTTGGCCTGTTAAGCAATGCACGTTGGCCTATATGATGATTAATTTGATGGTGATGATGGTGTTGGTGTCGGTCATGGTGACAATAATGTGTCGGTCAATGATTATTGACATACGTAAATTGAATAATGGGTAAAATTCATCAGATTTGCAAACAATACAATATGAAAATCTCCACTATAAAAACAAAGGTACTGACATTTAGAGGCAAGGAGCCGACAAGAACAAAAATAATGATTACTGATCAAATTAAAGAACAGATGAGCCAGTTTAATTATTTCGGAAATTATATTGGGTATAGCAGGAATTATGATATTGATGTTAAGTCGGGTAAGTTCCAGACGATCTGTGGCACAAACAACCATATTTTCAGAAACAAGGTACGTCAAGATACAAAATTAAAGTTCTACAAAGTCATGGGAGTCCCTGTACTGTCCTGTGAGTGTGACTTGTGGACAACAACCAAGAAACAAACAGTAAAATACAGGTCTTGGAAATGGCGTTCTAAACTTGACCGTAAAAAAAATGAGGCCATAACAGGAGAGTACAAGTTTTTAACTTGAATGAAACGTTAAAAGATTACAAACAACGGTGGAAAAAACACTTAGAAAGACTGTCAGATTCCATTTTGGCCAAACAAGTCTGAAAATACAAACTTTAGGACACAGGTGTGTGAATAGACCCAGGAAGAGGTGGCTGGATGATCTTTAAAGGCAGCACCTTGCCTATGTCGTGTTGTGTAGAAGAAGATGATGATGATGATGATGATGATGTAAATTGAACAAGTCATCCATTATGTATATAAGAATATTACGTATTGACCGAGTTATTTATAGTTTCAAGTAGATATCGAGTTCCGGTCGTAGTGAAAACGCAGTTCTTTACGCAACGTTTCAAGATTTATTTAATCCCATAATCATGCCTAAAACGTAAAATATAAGACAGTGTGATTGTAATAGATTTTTGCTATGATAAAGTTCTATGATATTAATATTTTACATATAATATCCATACTATTTGCTCTACTGGAGATATCCAACATGGATCCTTAATGTGGTGGTATCCCGTTGCCTTCCACATCCTCATGCCGTTGACCAAGTTGTTCATCCGCCTTTAGGCAGTTTCCCATCCCAAGGATTAGAAAGTGCCCCTACCTCTGCCTGCTCATCCGAAGAGACTGTTGGCAAGTCTATTAAGTTTAAGTATGTGTTAAGTTTTAAGAAAAATAGGAGAAGAGAGAAAAATCCTGAAGGTGATAGAAAATAGGAAAAAGAATAGGTTAGGTAATTGTTTAAGAAGAGACTGCTTGCTTACAACTGCCATGGAGGGCGTAGACGAATGAAGTTAACAGATACCATTAAACGAAGGAACGAAAAGACTGGTATGCGATAGGACAGCTTTGAGAGCTTTTACCATTTGAAGACCTGCCTTAGGACAGAACAACAAAAATAATAATATGATATTAACAAAATCATTTCTATGACTCACAACAATATTTGTGCAAGTAACGTAACTTATTGTATTACAACACAAGACCACTATTAATATCATAGAACTTGGGGGGGGGGAATATACTATTACAATTAATTATACTATCTTAATCTTGTTGTATGTACTTTTATGTTTTAGGGATTAAAAAAATCTGTAAACGTTGCATAAAACAACTACGTTGTTATTACGACCGCAACTCGATATCTGCTGGAAACCACTATAGGCAGCCTAATAATTAGTCATGTTAACTGAAACACGTGTTAAATACAAACTTTTTAATGAAAAATGTGTATTAAATTAACTAATATTGAAGTACATTATTTTTAAATCAAAAAGCTTAAGCAATAAGTAGACTAAGAAAATTCGGTATAGTTTTTTTTAATTAAACCATTATTGTTGATAACTCTCAAGTAATGGTAGGAACGTTAACAAAAACCACTTGTTCATTCATAGAAAACTTTTTAGCTGACTAACTGAGTAAACGTGAAAAGTGAAAAGATAATTGCATATTGCATCATTACAAGTATTATAACGAAAATTACACAAATACATTACCATGTACTCAGCGCAACTATGAAGTGTATTTCACCAGCCAGGTCGCACGATATTTGTTTTTTCGTTGCGTCAAGTATATGTAGTTGCACAATAATTAAATAATTTTAAAAGAGGAGTGAGATGTTGTTGACATGAAATAATTAATTAAAACCGTTTAAAAATAATCATTCTATTATTTATTAATCTTAATAGAAAATATGTAAATATTAAAAAATTCGAATCTTAGATAAATAAAAATATTTTCTTTTATAAGTTTACACAAATACAATGTAACCTTCTATGCTGTTCATGACATATAAAATAAACAACCACATAATTTTACTAGCTAAACAGACATGTTACACATATTATGTAAACCTTTTTACTTCAGTGTGTCTGACTTTGACTCAAATTTTAAATAATAGCAACTCATTTACAAACAAAAATAATATTCAATCTCAAGAATGAATTGTTATTCAAGAATATTGTTACTATAAACAAAATAAAAATTAAAACATTTACTTCCAACCTATTATTTATTTCTACTGACACACCCAAATTTTAATATACAACAAGAGATTAGTCTTTTTAAATTTTCTAGTTAAATTAAATTATTTTCTTTAACTACCCTTTAAATTTATGTACAGTAATTATATTTAAAACTTTAAGTTTTTACTGTTCATATGTAAGTCTCTTTTTACTTCCATGTTCCTTAAGAAAATGTAAGTATGGTGATGGCAAAAAAATCGTGTTCGAGATTATTGCAGATTCTGATTGTACTACCCGCAAAACATGAAAGAAAATCATTTTTCGAAAAGTGTGTGCGCGTGTGTGTCTGTCTGTGTGTCTGTCTGTGTGTCTGTCTGTGTGTCTCTGGATTTTGTTTCTATGGCAAACGATAACAGCCGCAAATTCAAACAGAATCAAATAATGTTTTTCATACAGCCCTAAATTGTAGAGTTCTCAAGACCTATTGTTTTTGGTGAAGATCGGTTTATGGAAAGGGGTAGTTTACCAGCAACGTTTTATGTTTCAACTTGGGTAATTTTGTTTTGACGAATGATAACTGCAGTAAAGTCAATCAGAATCAAATAATGTTTTGCATACCTTCCTGAGCTGTAGAGGACTCAATGTCTGTTGATTTTAGTGAAGATCGGTCAAGGGAAAGTGGTAGTTTACCTGCAACATTTTATGTTTTAACAACGGTAATTGTTTCTATGACGAACGATAACTGCCGCAGGTTCAAACAGAATCAAATAATATTTTGCATGCATCCCTGAATTGTAGAGGACTGAAGGCCTGTTGATTTTGGTGAAGATCGGATAAGAGAAAGGGGTAGTTTAACAGCAACTTTTTATGTTTTAACAAGGGTAATTTTACTTCTATGTTCCTTAAGGAAATGTAAGTATGGTGATGGCAAAAAAAATCGTGTTCGAGATTATTGCAGATTCTGATTGTACTACACTCAAAACATGGAAAAAAGTAATTTTTCGAAAAGTGTCTCTGTGTGTGTCTGTCTGTGTGTCTGTGTGTCTGTGTGTCTCTCTGTAGATTTTTTTATGGCAAACGATAACAGCCTCAAATTCAAACAGAATAAAATAATATTTTGCATGAAGCCCTGAATTGTAGAGTTCTCAAGACCTTTTGTTTTTGGTGAAGATCGGTTAAGCGAAAGGGGTAGTTTACCAGCAACGTTTTATGTTTAACTAGGGTATTTTCTATGGCAAACGATAACAGCCGCAAATTCAAACAGAATCAAATAATGTTTTGCATACAGCCCTGAATTGTGGAGTTCTCAAGACCTATTGTTTTTGTTGAAGATCGGGTTAGGTGAAAGGGTAGTTTACCAGGAACGTTTTATGCTTTAACATGGGTACTTTTTTCTATGATGAATGATAACTGCCGTAAATTGAATCAGAATCAAATAATATTGTGCATACCTGTCTGAGCTATAGAGAGCTCAACGTCCGTTGATTTTGGTGAAGATCGGTTAAGGGAAAGGGGTAGTGTACCATCAACATTTTATGTTTTAACAACGGCAAATTTTCTTATGACGAACGATAACTGCCGCACATTCAAACAGAATCAAATATTTTTTTGTATACGTTCCTCAATTGTAAAAAACTGAAGGTTTGTTTATTTTGGTGAAGATCGGTTAAGGGAAAGGGGTAGTTTACCAGCCACATTTTATGTTTTAACAAGAGTAATTGTTTCTATGACGAAAGATAACTGCCGCACATTTAAACAGAATCAAATAATTTTGTGCAAACCTTCCTCAATTGTAGATAACTCAAGGTCTGTTGATTTTGTTGAAGAGCGGTTAAGGGAAAGGGGTAGTTTACCTGCAACTTTTTATCTTGTAACAAGAGAACGTTTTCTAAGAAGAACGATAACTGCCGTAAATTTAAACAGAATCAAACAATTATTTACGTATGTGCCTGAGTTGTAGAGGACTCAAGGTCTATTTATTTTGGTGAAGATCGGTTAATTGGAAGGGGAAGTTTACCAGCCACTGTTAATTTTTAACAAGATTAATTGTTTATATGATGAACGATAACTGCCGCACACTCAAACAGAAACAAATATTGTTTTGCATGCATCCCTGAATTATAGAGGACTCAGGACCTTTTGATTTTGATGAAGATCAGTTAAGAGAAAGGGGTAGTTTACCTGCAACGTTTTATGTGATAACAAGGTTAATTTTTTTTATGACGAACGATAACTACCGTAAATTCAAACATAATCAAATAAGTTTTTGCACACATCCCTATATTGTAGGTAAATCAAGGCATGTTGATTTTGGTGAAGATCGGTTAAGGGAAAGGGGTAGTTTACCTGCAACATTTTATGTTGTAACAAGAGAAATAATTTCATGATGAACGATAACTGCCGTAAATTCAAACACAATTAAATAATTTTTTACATATGTGCCTGAATTGTAGAAGACTCAAGGCGTTTTGATTTTGGTGAAGATCGGTTGCGGGAAAACGGCAGTTTACCTGAAAAAGTTTTTGTTTTAACAAGAGTAAAGTACTTAATTTTGATAAATAAAGTATCCTGATAATAAGATCTTAATAATCCACTGTAGAAACATAGATGAAATATCTATAAATGAAGAGGCTAGTTGAACGGGGTGGGGGTAATTTTCTATAAATGAAAATTATAGTTGTTGGGGGAGGGGATAATTTTTATATGTGTACTACGTTATCGGCAACAAAGTAGTAGTTTGTTGTTAAAATTCCTTCCCGGGCTGTTTGGCCGTAGTCCAATGTTTTCTGCAAAACCAGACGTTTCGGCAGTGCCGTCGGCTGCCATCATCAGTGAAAATCGAGTGCGATAACGTGTGGTGGTATACGTTAGTGACCACAGTACTGTGGGTAATGCTGAAGCAATAAGTGGAAAGAAGTAGTTTCGATGGAAACATTTCATTTCGTAAATGATATGAAATATAAATCTTAGAACATGGAAGTCATATATGGTTCTCCATACCGATACTTAAGAGTTCTTTTCACAAACAAAAATATAATTGTTTATTCATCACCTGCGTACTGCCAACGTTACCGTCGCGCGCGCGTGTGTGTGTGTGCTGAATCCTGAGAATTTGATGATGATGATTATGTCGATGCTGTGTTCTGTCTCTACGGGTTGTTGTTTGTGACGGTCCAGAGTTCCTCCGTAAGTCTTGATGTATGTGGTAAAGATGTCCTGATCGATCGGCAGACCAGCAGCGTGACGTTGTGTGAAAATATCTTGAGTCTCTGCGACCGCCCCAAAATTGCCGGTGGTATTTATACTGGACGGCAATCTGACAAGTCCAGGACTGTTTTTGACCTGTTAGATATTGTCACTTCTTGCAAAGCGTCCTTTTAATTACAAATCACTTTTTGGTTCATTTTCGCGATTTCGTACCACGAGCGATATCATCGTTTGCGTATTTTTTCCTGGTCACTCACTTATAACACACTTATTAATTACTATTTAATTACACTAGTAATTAACATTAAATTACCTGGCGTCTTTGTTATTGCAAATTTCTGTAATACTTTTACATCACTATATTCGTTAAAAATTCCTTAATATAATGGAGTTTTTATAATTGGGCTAAGTCTTTGTTCACAGATTTAAAACGTATTAATTAGTTTATTTTTATCCGGTTAAAACCTTATTACAGACGTACTCATCACCCCATCTTTGCCTGTCGTAGCTTGCGTTCACACACACAAACACACAAGCGCTGTATTCACTCGCGGGGGCACGTGTACGTTTTCTGACAATTCTTATCCTGCATAGTATTGTTAAAAACTGTTCATCATATATTTGTCTATGCTAAATATTTAAAAACATACCGCCCTGGGCAAATATGCAAATATATGTATTGTTGCAATATGTTTCTAACCTCCACAAAAAAGACATCTGGAAAATACTACCAAATTGCAAAGGGCTAACTGTAACCAACTCCATCTAAAGATTATATAGATAAATTATCACCATCATCATCATCATCATCTTTACGGATTAAACCAAGGGTGGTTTGTTCCGGCCTCAAATAGGCAAAAATTAGAGCTGGTCACTCCAGCGCTTCCTCGGATGTCCCACACATCTCCGTCCCCTCGGCTTATAGTTCCAGAGTTGTTTGGGGATGCGGAAGTCATCCATCCATTCGGCAAAGATGTTCCCACCAATTCAGCCGATACTAGGCTATCCTGTCGAGTATACTCATAATATTCAGTTCTTGCCGTATATCTGTGTTTCTTCTATGATCATGGAGAGTACACCCTGCCACGTGCCTGAGAAATCTTATTTCAGCCGCTTGGAGGCGACTGGCCTGGCCTTTCGTTAAAGTCCAATTCTCAGACCTATAAAGAAGTGTGGAAAGGGCCATCACCTTATAGAATAATAGGCGTGTTCCTTTACTTGCTGACTTAAGGGTTCGTCTAGTGATCCTGCACATAAGGTTGAACTTATGCAACTTATTCACAATGTCGTTGCATATATTATAGAAAAATTGTTAAAGGAAGAATTGAAAGCCAGGTTGAGGATAATGAGGAACAGAATGGGCTTCGTGCAGGCTGATCTTGTATAGATAATATCTTCATATTAAAACAACGTCTTTAAAAAAGAATACCAAGAAATGTAGGACCCATTTAGTATTTATAGACCTCATTAAGGCATACGACAGTGTTCAACTGAATAAGCTGTCCCAGTGTTATTAAAAAAGAGGAGTCAATGTTGAACAATGCTGTAAGTAGTGTATTAGGGGGGCTCCGGGACCACCGTTGGACGGTTGGTGGTGGTGGTGGAGGAGGGGGATGACATCACGATCAGCTGATCATGATGTCACTAGTGACGTCAAGAACAGCTGCCCTCTAGACCTACTTTAACAGCTAGTGACATCACTGAAACAACAACAACAACATGGGTTCAGTAGCATCTATGGTTTTCAGTGAGGCCATTGTTTCAATGAGGTCACTGGCTGTTGAGGTAGGTCATGATCGTGAGGTCGTAACCCCCCCGGGTCCATCGGTGTTTCCAAAGCCCCCCATGTTGTACTGAGAGGACGTGGCGGGGCAGGTTGTGTGTGTCTGTGTGCCCGCGCGCGCGCGCCGAATTTGTTTACAAAATATTTCGCACTAGTTCATTTCGGTCACGGTTATCTCGAGGTCGATGCCGTGGTCCGGCTCCGGACGATGCGTCAGTTGTGACTGTCGAGAGAAGACTAAAGGGGTTGACCAACGAGGTCTGTTTATATAGACGAACAATCCCCCTTCCTGTCCTACTAATGAGCGATATCTTGTTCACAGTGAAACGATTGCACAACAACCCGTAACAACGAAGCAAGAAACAGCAACAGATCTTCATACAAACGGTGAGCAACCGCGAAACGTACGAGGAGGAAAAATAATCTGCATACACATAAAAAAAAACTGTAGGAAGTGCATCGTAAGGAATTGTACAACTTGATTATCGAATGAACCGAAAATAATTGATAACAACTAATATTTTATGTAACAAAAACATACCGGGTAGCACCACTTAAGTCATTATCACATAAGTAATTAATAATAATTTAAGCAATAAACAGCAATTGAAGACCACAAAACGTGCATTATGTCAAAAGTATCGCTAGATTTGATACTCTGTCTTTAGATATTGTTGATCGTACGTTCAATTAAATAATTTAAGTTTACAAAACGACAATGCGGTAAAAAAATATATAAACGCGAGCGTAAATAGGTGGTAAGCCTGAGTGTGTTCGGTTGTACGCCTTGCAGTTCCTCGTCCGTAAACAGTTTCGCGTATCTCTTTGACAGGTAGACTTTTAGTAATCCCGTGCCGTCCTTTCCCTTCGTTATGACGGCCGGGAAAGGGAGAAGTAAGAGAAGCATTTTTTAAGCAATTGTCTTTCATGGCCTCCAGAAGCCACATGTGGCTCCTCAAAAATCTGGACTTTGAGGAAACTTAAGAGAAATTACCTTAAAGTTATTGATATGTGGTGCTGAAGGAGGACCTTAAGAATTTCGTGGATGAAAAAAGTCCCTAATGACAAGGTTTTGAACAGAGTAGATGGATTAAAATTAAAATATTAAATAAATAATAATTAATCAATATTAAAAAATTAAAATATTAAAATGTTTTTATTAAAATTGACTCCCAGGCTGTTAAGCCGTGGTCCAAAGTTTCTCACAAAACCAGACGTTTCGGCAGTACCACTTACTGGCATCTTCATTGAACACGAGTCAACGCTAACGTGGGATGTAGTACATTAGGACCACAGTACTGTGGTTAAGGCTGAAGATGTTCTGTGAACACTACTTCTACTTATAAAGTTTCTAAGTGTCACGATATGGTCTTAACTCAACCATCAGCTAGTAAGAAAGAAGAAGCTGTATGAGAGGCTAGCAAAGCGCCCTCCCATAAAGTACTCAATGACAGGCTTTTACCCCGCCGATTCATAGCGATCGAAGCATGCTTCTGAATCTGGACGGACTGCATATGAAGGTGAGGGAGTACTCACTCACCGCCGACAAAAGCTTCGTCTCATCGAAGAGGATCCGATGGTCGGCATTAGCGAACGCGTGTTCCGCCACGCAGACTTTTCCGGTTGCCTCAATCGGCAGTAACGGCTATGTTCACTGTCGATTGAGGCATGATTGAGCTATGTTTACTGTCAAACAGCCCGGGACTTAATTTTAATCAAAATGACACCGGCCGTGTAAGCCTTCGTACAACTTAATGAAGTACGTTGATTGGAACCAATGTGGAAAGGAGAAACAGTATCATTGGTAACCTGCTACGCCACTCAAATTGGTTCACCGTCTGATCGATGGAGTGGCAGAAGGACGTAGTGGGAGGAAAAGCCCAGCCAGGAGTATGTTGATGTGATAACTGGAGGAAGGTGGCGATCAAGGAGTATGTTGATGTGATAAATGGAGGAAGGTGGCGATCAAAGAGTATGCTGATGTGATAAATGGAGGAAGTAGGTACGATGGAGGAAGGTGGCGATGGAGGAAGGTGGAGATGGGGGAAGGTACGATGGATGAAGGTGGCGATGGAGGAAGGTGGCGATGGAGGAAGGTGACGATGGAGGAAGGTACGATGGAGGAAGGTGGCGATGGAGGAAGGTGACGATGGAGGAAGGTGGCGATGGAGGAAGGTGGCGATCAAGAGACTGTCTACGGGAGAGAAGCCGACCAACCTCTGGGTTGAGGAGGAGAAGCGGAAATACGTACCAACAATATAATGTATAGAGTATAGTATTGGTATAAACAGGCAGACGACATATCAGCAGAGATTGAAAAGGGCTTCAGTTCACATTAGTTATCAGACGATTGCATGGGAACTGAATGTGCAGGATCTGAAGTTATGCATGATAGAAGGAAAGAATAAGAGGCGTTGAAAATTGTTTGTAGGCTAATGGCAAACACGCCATGTGACATAGAACTGGTTACTGGGGAAACCAAGTTTACTAGAGATCCTCTTCTAATATTTTGCAAACCATTCGACAGGTGTCCAAGATGACTGATTTCTGTAATTTCCAAACGAGTTGTTTGAGTTTGAAGTTTTTGTTAACTTTAGTTGTTGTGCTTTGTATTATGCCTATTGCATAAATTATGACTGGGTTCACTGTTACCTTGTTGACCTTCCGCATCTTTTTAATTTCTACAGATAAGTCTTAATGTTTTTTGATTTATTTTCTCAACATATGTTTTTAAGAATTGGGAAAGTGGATGTGAAATATACATAAACGAGTATGTGTCTTCTTTTTTTTGTTTTATCCCAAATTGTGTTATTTGGTCTGTTTGTATCCAAAATGGTGATATCTGTGATGTCACTGAGTATTTTCCTGTCCCAATAAATTTTGACGTTTTTACTTTCTGAAACAGGTTCAGCTTGAAACTTATAGTAAAGAACTACGTTATAAAGAAGATTATTTGCACATGCGAAATGTAGGTGCAGCAATTTGATAACATTGTTCGTGTGATATGTTCAATAGTTTAATAGTTTCGGTGACTTTTCTACATCCATCATCTGTGACGTCTTCCTTGAGTATGTATTTGCCATAATCTTTTCTTGGGATTATCTGTCCTGGATGGCTACAATAAATCCAGTTGTCTCATTGAACGTGGTCACCTTCATAAGGTAAGGAGTGCAAGCAGTTTTGTATATCTCAGGGCTATTGAAATACGTTCAATATGTACCGTGCAGTTTTGTTTTGCTTTTCCAACTAAAAAACTGCGTATTTCCGGAGGTGCTTATAACAATATAATTTGATTTCTTTAAAAGACGTCAGCGATGAGTTATTGAGCTTACTAGAGGGTCGCACTTCTTCCATCACTGTCTTTTTTATATATAAAGCGACGTTTCTGCACGCAACAAATCTGTACCCGTCTTCAGGCAAAACATACACTAAAACAGTATAAATAAACTACAGAGTCGAAATGTACTACAATACATACTTAAGAAACAAAATGAAAAGGAAACTTGCAAACTATGGAATCTATAAAACACTACACACAACCTGCATTTTGGAGTTGCCCTTGAAGGGTGCGTCTTTATACGAGTTTTGTGCCTGTATTCAGTGGCTGTGTATTTATTTATTTATTTTTTGTTATATATTACAACGATACATTTTGTGTATGCAGGTTGTAAATAATTATAACTATACCAGTGGTAACTATAATAAGAGTAGTAAATTTATGAGAAGTTAAAATTTCTTGTTTACTGTTTTAACAAGCATTATAAATAATAAAACTTTGTTAATTAACTCCGATCAAGATATCACTCATTATTAAGTGTTTATCTCTTAAGCTATACGGTGTTACACACATTTAAAACACTCTTACATCTAGACATGTTAACAATCTTAATGTAGACATTTATTCAAATTGATTTAATAAAAGAAATAAAATTTAAATGTAATTAAGTTTTATTTTAATTGAATTCATTTAACTTAGATCTGACCTCAGCTTGCTCAGTCTATACCAATGTTTCTTTAAAAATAAATTTAAAATTATATTAATTACTCTTAGACTAGCATTTGTTTCGTATTCAAAATATAAATTATTCTTTTCTACAAAATGCAAATATCAAACCATTTCAATTACTTTACTTTGATAAAAAAAATACTATCTCAAAATTAAAATCTTTTTTCTTTCTTCTATATTTATCTATAAGCGATCGCTCATTCTTACGAATAAAACATTTACATAAGACTCTATTACATTATTTATAATTATAAACTTTTTTGTTTTAATTCATTGTCTCTTTATATAGTCTTTATAAGCTCTTTAAAAAAATCATTTATAAATGCATTATGCATGTCACTTCGAGTTTTGATGACCTTACGACTTATTGACGGGGTCCAGCGTTGTCCAGCATTGGGTTACCGTTACTCCTGGCTTGGCGTGGTCCTGGATATGTCCAGAGTCCAGCGTCGTTCTCCAGCAGTGTGTGGTCCGTCCCAGAGAATTAATATCGGCTGCGAGGTGGCTCTCGTTCGGCTGTTAGGCGTCTAAAAAGCATCTCCTAACGTCCAGCATGTCGCGTCGTTCTTTGTAGCTTCTCTGTTGATACTCTTGCTGACTTAAACGGTCCCGGTACTCTACGTTTCCCGAAATAGTATAAACATAATTACTGAAACGTTTTTATTCGTTCGTAGATGAGACTTAAAATAAAATAAACTGTTCTGCCGATGGACAGCGTGTCCGACTGCAACTGTCTTGAAATGAAGAGAAGAGCTTCCAGTCAGACCCTTAATTTATACTCTCTCGAGATTCCGCACCTGTTGATTCCGAAATTGTCCTGTCGAGACCTGCAGATCACATGATAGCCCCCACTCCCGAACCTTTTCATGTATTTGGAATTTTTTGCAAATGGCAATGTTTTGTACGGAATTGAGATAGCACAAATCATAGCTAGTTTGATTAAACACTCACTGTATTAATTTGAGCGTCTTAGTGTAATTTGCGTAATTTTGGCACACTTATTTCGCACTGACTTCGCGTATTGTGTCCTACTAACGTCATTTTCTTACTGTGGATAACTATAAAATTTACACACACTTTGGTGCCTTTTGTTTGTTTATACGCTAATTAGTTTTCACACAGTGAATTAAAATAATTATTTTAGTAATTAATTGGGGAGGGTTGCTGGGATTCCTGTCTGTACATGCATCACTAACGCACACAAGATACACGCGTAACACACATACAATCGAGCAGGTGTTCCTTGCCTGTTGGAACAGGTTAATTTCTCCCCTCGTATAACAATGAAACATTTTTACAATTCCAGACATGTCCATTTACCCCAAACTTATAATAATTTCACAAATTTTACATTTATTTAAATCAATGCTCAATACAGAATATGGCTGTATCGTTGCAGTATAAACTTTAGTACAGTGGTTCCCAAGTGGAGTCCGCGGACCCCTAGGAAACCACGACAATGTTTTAAGGAGTCCGCAGACACTTTTAAGAAAAATTAGAATATACCGTAATTTTCTTTGATTTTTATGCTTTAAAATCTAAATTGTAGAATCTTAAAACAATTAGTAAAATATTCCAGTATTTCTTGGGGTTTCAAACTAAATGTAATTGTTAGAGTAATTTCACACTAATGGCTTTAATAATGTGTTTAAGTCATGCGGTGTAACAGATCTGTTTGTCAGCCGAACTGACTACTTCTCTTACACTACAATAAGAAGATTCATTGGCAGAACTTTCAACTGGCAGTTCATTAAAATTACAGTTTTTGCAATTACATCTAGTAGACCTCTGGTTATACAGGGTCCGCCAGTGAAGCGGGAAATTTTGAAAGTCTATAGTTCATTTTCTGCTCACGAGAGGGCGTGGAGGTTTTCGATTGTTGTTTTACATTTAATGCCATTTGTTATTGTATGTTTTAAAACATGGAGTAGTGGTCCGGTTCACAGCGTGCTTTCTGCGTAAAATCGTTTTATAAGAATGGTGACTGTGTGACTTCTGTACAACGAATGTTTCGTAATTATTTCAATATTCCACGACATGGAAGAGTGCCGTCCGCTCATTCAATTATGTCATGGGTGAAAAAGTTTGAAGAAACTGGTTCCACATTAAACTTAAAGCATAGAGGAGCAACAAGGTCTGTAAGAACAGAGGAAAACATTGAAAGAGTTCGAGTAGCATTGACGCGTAGTCCACAACGTTCTGCAATGAAACATGCATCCGCACTGAACATTAGTGACACATCGTTACGACGAATTTTGCATAAAGACTTATCTTTTCATCCTTACAAAATTCAAGTTACCTAGGAGTTAAAAGATGGCGATATGCTGGCTCGCAGGATTTTCAGCGAAGAAATATTGCGACGTGTAAATGATGATGAAAACTTTATTCACCGCATGTTTATGTCAGATGAAGCACATTTTCATTTGAATGGATATGTAAACAAACAAAATAGTCGATATTAGAATGATGAAAACCCAGGTGAGTTGCATGAAAAACCATTACATAGTCCGAAATTTACGGTGTGGTGTGCAGTTTCATCATCTGGCATTATTGGGCCATATTTTTTCCAAGACGATAGAGGAAACACCACAACTGTCAATGCAGACCGCTACACACACATGGTCAGAACATTTTTGATGCAACAGCTCCCTAGGTTTCCGGAAATTAATTTTTTCCAGCAGGATGGGGCCACAAGTCATACTGCTCGTGTGTCCATGGCTGCTTTAAGAGAACTCTTCCCGGACGGACTCATATCCAGATATGGCGACATCTCGTGGCCTGCAAGATCCCCAGATTTGTTCGCATGCGACTTTTTTCTTTGGGGATTTCTGAAGAGCAGGGTGTACATTGATAGACCGCACACCATACCGGAATTAAAAACGAATATCAGACAAGAAATTGCACGGATTCAACCTGACCTGCTTCGTCGAGTCATGGAAAATTTTCGGTCAAGATTAGAAGAATGTTTACACAGAAATGGCTCTCACTTGAGCGGTATTATTTTTAAAAAGTAAAATAATGGCATACTTTACTCAACTCAATCTGTAAAAAAAATTCTGATAATAAATGTTTCATGAAAAAATTGGGTACTTTTAATTTTCCCGCTTCACTGGCGGACTCTGTTTGTAATTACTGACTATTCTGAACTCACAAAAAAAGCTTTGAAGCGTTTAACTGTGTCTCCCTACACTTATTTGTGCGAAACCCCATTCTCCCTTTTCACGTACTTGAAGTCAAGTTAAGAAATAAACTTGATGCCGAGAGTGACTTAATACTAAAATTATCAGACATTAAATCCAATGTTGCAGAGCGAATTGTTCAAAAGTAGCTTCATTGTTCACATTATGCTATGTTTGATATCATTATTATTATAACTTTGCAAGTTAAGAGAATTTTGATTTTAATACATTTTAATTAAAATGTAAGAGTTTCTATCATATTTACTATTTGTTTGTTTTTCAGAACTGAGACGGCGTCCGTGAATTTGTAAATTACTTAGGGGTTCGCGGGCTGAAAAGTTTGGGAACCACTGCTCAGCATGTGTTGACTCTCTGTCGGTGTTAGAAAGTCTTTTTTTAGTTGTGATGTTTTAGTGGTTGTTTTGGCCTGAAGACGGCTGTAGATTTGTTGGGTAGCCGAAACGTCTCTTTATATAAATAAAAAAGACAGTGATGGAAGAAATCCGTCCCTCTAGGAGGCTAAATACCAGTACAATTTGGGTCTGACAAACGAAGAGGGGTAGCATATTTTCATCTGCTGCACAAATGACATCAAACGTTCTGTTGTCATGTGGGCGCATAACGAAGTACTGTCACAAATCATGTGCTTGTTTACTGTGGAGCCGCCGCATATCCGCGATTCCTAATCCTCCTTTTGTTTGCGGACAGTGTAACTCTCTCAACTGCTGATGTTTGATCTCCCGTGCGATACTTGTGGTCATGTTTGTTCTAATGGAACTGGGGAGTTTATTCAACTCAGTTGCTGTCTACTAAAGAATTCAAAAGGATTAAGTTTGTACAAGAATGGCAAACGTTGTTTATAGCATTGAGTTTGTTGGTAGTGTAGAGGTGCGATTTCAGGATAATTCGAATCCTGAGGAGTAATTTCTACTTTACGACCTCAGTCAATATAGCTAGAGTCTTTTTAAGTATAGACAAGATATGGCGTTAGAGAAGATTACTGAAAAACTATGGGGAAGGGGGCTGACTCTAGGCTACGCGGTTGTGCGTCGCAGAGACGAACCGCTCAGGAACTGAGTTCCGAGCTGCCTTCAGGAGCTCCTGCGTCGTGGCCCTGCCCAAGTAGGGCGACTTGCTCTGTAGCAGGCCGTTTCTCAGCTATTGTGCTAGCCTACACTAGCGCAGTATACACCGAGGACGTTTCCACGAATCACCTGGACGTATACGATACCTGCCCAACCTAGCGACAAGAAGATTGTCTGGGAACCTTGCCTCACGTGCATAAAATTTGCGTCCTAACCGCCTGAAGGTGTCGTCTAAGGAGCGGACGCCAAGTCCTCTCCTTACAAGGCGAGATGAGAAGCGACGGGGGACTTTGGGCGCTAGCCGAAGACCCCTGTCGAGGACGCTTTGTAACTTCTTTTTATGCATTGCGGCGAGGTAATCCCAGACCGGGCAAGCGTATGTAATGACCGGCAGCAAATACGCGCCGACGAGCGTCTTGCCCAATTTCCTGGTTATGGTTGAGGTGATCAGGAGTGGAAACAGTAAGCTCAGACGAAGGGGAATAACAAATGAGAAAGTTTTGGGGAAGAGGATGCCTTTGAAAACAATTGTGTAAAAGGGGGATAATGTGGTCAATCACTTATTGCAACGTCAGTGTTTCCTCGGTTGACGAAATGATGGAGCGATGCAGCACTGATAGAAAACCGTCTCGATACGTGGGGACACGATCAAGGAAGAAGAAACTATAACGTGGTCAAGAGATTAGTTTTGAAAGAAAGAAGCTGCAGGCCTACCGACCGTGGCTTCAGGACAAGAAGAAATAGTAAGAGAAAAGGAACAAGAAATTCTAGTAGTAGTAGTAGTAGTAGTAGTAGTAGTAGTAGTAGTAGTAGTAGTAGTAGTAGTAGTAGTAGTAGTAGAAGAAGAAGAAGAAGAAGAAGAAGAAGAAGAAGAAGAAGAAGAAGAAGAAGAAGAAGAAGAAGAAGAATAAGAAGAAGAAGAAGAAGAAGAAGAAGAAGAAGAAGAAGAAGAAGAAGAAGAAGAAGAAGAAGTGGCGTTAGTTGGAAATTGGTGGCATAAGAGAAAAAACAGATAAGAATGAAGGCGAACGTTGAGGAAGACAGAGAACTGGATAAGAGTTGAAAATATGTGATAATGGGATTGAAAAAGGTAAACGCGAGCTAGCATTTACATGTCATAGGAATGGAAGGGACGAATCAAATGAGTGAAACAAATACTTGTTATTATAAAATTTATTTTTACTATTTAACAAACACTAAAAATCACAATGTACAATTATAATTAAAGTTACAAAGTCTAAATACAATTACAATTTTTATAGTTACTGTCTATTTACAACTCGTTTAATCATTTATTTGATTTTATACATTGCTAACTCGACTGTTGACTTCTACAGGCTAGTTAGGTCTGAGGTAATCAGTTCTGTCTACCTGTCTGCACATAGGCTACCAGCGGTCCTATGTGGTTATAGGCAGTGGGTCTGGTGCTTGAGGCAAGAACAAGAATGAAAAGACTTAGAAGAACAGAATTGGAGGTGTCTCCAGGTTATACGGAAAGCCTGTGTTAGGAACAAACATTTAATTATATTCCACCAT
The DNA here is from genome assembly GCA_034769895.1 of Magicicada septendecula. Lineage (NCBI taxonomy): Eukaryota > Metazoa > Arthropoda > Insecta > Hemiptera > Cicadidae > Magicicada > Magicicada septendecula. Next base: position 353,703,154 of record CM068373.1, read on the forward strand.
TGCGTTAGGTTTTTTTTTTCAAAACAATTTAATGTTGAACTGAGCAAAGTTGTTGCCACTGGACAATTCGGTAGGTTAATAAAGTTGACTTTAGGACAATGTGTAGTTGATGAGTTACCAATAATAGGTGTGACTGTGTGAGGTAGCTCTAGACAGAACGGTTTCAGCAGGTTTATACAAGCTGCGAGCGGCGGTCCGAAGGAATTTGAAGGGACACTTTACGACCTCCTAAAGATCTATACAAATTACGCGGGAGGCAATATTTCATTGTTTAGAACCGAACCTTTGGGAATCTCCGTGGATGCAAGCGGACGGTGCTACTTTCTTTCCACAGTTTTAGGTTATATCCGTTTTGTATTATAAAATAGGGCTAGAGGAAAATCTACTAACACTAAATAGTGAAGCGCACAAAACAGGTTTAACTATGAATGAAGCCGCCAAGACCAAGTACATGGAACTTCAAAGGAATGTCACAAACAACCAGCCATATCTATCAGTTGCCAATTATACATTTTAACGTGTCCAACAATTTTCTTACTTAGGTTCACAAATTACTCAGAACAACTCTTGCAGCAATAAATAAATTCCCACACCGTACGTGGCAACAGGTGTTACTGCTCCTATTAAAACCTTTTCAAATCCAGGATGTTAAACAAACAACTTAAGCTGACTATATACAAAATCTTATACGACCGTTAGTAACATACGAATTCAAAGCCTGGACATTAACCACCACAAAAACATAAGAATATTTGAACGAAAAGTTTTGCAAAAAATCTTTGGACCTCTACAAACTGCAGACGGCTATTGGATGATTCAAACGAATCGTGAACTGGACTAATTGATTCAGGGTGCCGACGTAATCCGGTTTATTAAGTGTAGGAGACTTGAGTGGCTGGGCCACGTAAGGCGAATTGGAGGATGATTTGAGACGCATGAATATGAGGGGATGGAGAAGAATAATGGAGAGGGAGAAATGAAAGGAATCATTGAGCACGGTAAAACCCACGCTGGGTTATAGCGCTAGGAAAAGGAAAGGAAAGAATCCGTTTTGTATACAACATCATATAGAATTTTTTTTTTATTCTTCTAATTTATTTAAAGAAATACTATTCATTATATATATATCATATTTTTATTATAAATTTTTATAGTTTTTTTTTTATGAATGAAACTAACAATACACTACAGTTATTGTAACATGTGTGTGTGTGTGTGTGTGTGTGTGTGTGTGTGTGTTTTAAACCATAACACTTAATAATAAGTTCCACATTAGAACACAAAACGGGCAAATTGCTAATTATTGAATCCAATCACAGAATATATATATATATATATATATATATATTATTTTTTGGAGTTTCACTAATGTATAAGCAACTACAAAGATAACAACGTAACAAATTATAAAATCTTTTTTCTCTTTACACCTCTGGCTTAGAGCGAGCTAGACTGACCGTCGCGTTCCGCTTTGTAAGCCCTCCGTATGGAACCCGCTGATATCGCGCGCAGCTTGTACAACTCCGCTTTTCCACTTTTCAGCATTCCCTCCCCCCTCCCATAAGGAGTCCACTGTATAATGTCTTTAATAACTAATCACATTATTTTGTATATTAATAATAATTTATATTCTTAATAAGAAAGTTTACGTTCACTAACTAATCACGTTATATTTTTCTACGTTTTTCACTGTCGCTTTTCCTGCCTTCCAGTTCTTGTTGGATCTGTTCCATAGTCTTGCCCTTCGTCTCCGGTACTAAGAAGTAGACGAAGAGTGTCCCGACGGCCGATATTACGGCGAACGTCCAGAAGGCGCCGTGGTTGCCGATGGCGTCTTTGAGAGGCGCAAACATTCTGGTCACCACGAACAAGTATATCCAGTTGAACAGTGTCACAATAGATGACGCGTAGCCGGAGATCCGAGGCGGAAACGCTTCGCCGATGAACACCCATGGGATGGCGCCGTACCCGATCGCGAACGTCATGACGAACACGCAAAGAGAGAGTATGGGCAGCCATCTAATGGACTGCAGACCATCGTACTGGATGGACTGAAGGTAGAAGTACAGTCCGAGGAAGCCGGTGCTGATGGCCATGAACAGGTCTGACACGAACAGCAACGGACGACGTCCGAGTCTGTCCACTATGAGTGCAGAGACGAAGGTGAAGACGAAGGCGACCATCCCGACGATGATCGACTCCAGGTTCGGATCCATAGAGCTTCCTGCGCTCTGAAAATAAAAGAAAAAGTGTATTTTATTGAATCTGAAAGGAGACATATAATATTGATTTGGGTAATGATATTAGCTACGATAAGAATTATGATATTGGTGTTAGGTTAGGTAAGTTTCAGATGCTGTGTGGGACAATCAAGCGTATTTTTAGAAACAAGGTACATGGAGATACAAAATTAAAGTTCTACAAAGTTATAGCAGTCGCTGTACTGTCCTCCAGGTATCTCTTCCTGGGTCTACCCACATACCTGTGTCTTATAGTTTTGTATTTCCAGACTTGTTTGGCCAGTCTTGAATCTGACATTTTTGCTAACAGTTCTTTCCATAGTTTATTGTACTATTTTAATTTTCCATTGAAGTTAAGAACTTGAAACTCTTCTTTTATGGCCTCACCATTATACGGTCGAGTTTAGAAGACCTTTAACTCCTCTTAAGAACGCCATATCCAAGGCCTGTATTTTACTGTCCTGTTTCATGGTTGTTATCGCTAAATCACAGCTATAGGACAGTACAGGGACTGCCATAACTTTCTATAACTTTAACTTTGTATCTCGACGTAACCTGTTTCTACAAATACGGTCGATTGTCCCACAGAGAGTCTGAAATTTACCTAACTTAACGTCAATATCATAATTCTTATCATAGCCAATATCACTTCCCAAATAATTCAAGTGGCTCACCTATTTTAGAATTGGATAAATAATTATTATTTTTGTTGTTATTGACTCATTGCCTCGAAATCCCATTACCTTTGTTTTTATAGTGGAGGTTTTCATATTGTATTGATTGCAAATCTGATGAACCTTAATAAGGTTTTTACAAATCAGATTCTATATTTTGAAGTATAAACAATTCGTAAGCAAACAACAGTACATTCAGATATATGTCTCGTGACTACTTAATACCAGGGTTGACTAGATGTTTAGGTAGCCTCTTTCTAATTCCCAAAGGTGGTAAAGTTTTAATAAAGCCAGTATCTGGGAGAGTTGCTTTCAATTTTACCAGCGAACTCCATGCAATAGACAAAGGACTCAGTGCTTACTTACACTTAACAGCAATAAACAATCAGGTTTTAACAATTTATAGGGAATCCAGATCAGTCATAGAAATAGTCAAACACGGTAACAACAAGCTCTAAGTCTTAGAAAACTCCGAGGCTCTTAAATCAATTAAAATGTTTTGGATAAAAGCTACACTTTGCAGTAAATTCTTACAATGAAGCAATTGGTTGACAATTTAGCAATAGAGGCCAGCAGGCGGACGCACATGGTGACTATTTCACGGCTCTGGCAAAAGATAGAATAATTCCTGAAAACAATGGGGTCCGAAATAAATGCTGACAGAAGAACCTCTACCATAGTAGCTCGACAACGACTCGTAACAATACGGATGGCACATTGATGTAGAGATTCCACGTACACATATCACAATAACTGGCCCATCACTGAGCTGACACAAACACAGATGTTCACTTGCCCTGGAGTCGCGGAGCCGTGTGGATAGTACGCTATAAACCTGGGCTACAGTTACACACAAAGTCATCGACAAAGCTAAAGCAGTGTAACACCTTCCGCACACCGCGCGACTACTCCGCTACACGAGTTGAGCAACTGGTTTGAGACGCGATCGTTCTGAAACTTTAGTTGCTAACAGATTGCTGTTGTCCGCAGACAGAGCAACTGAATTTTAACCAAAATGAAATCAGTATCGGGCAATCTGTCTAGTGAAATGATGTGAACAGAACTGTAGTGAGATGTTTTATTGACATTCTTCTTTAATTTATTATTATTATGTGTAGAGGTAGCGATGATGAAGAGGTTGTTATTTATAAACAATATTGAAGACGGCGAGGAGGTGGCAGTATGTCCTTATATCAAAAGAAGTATTAAATGCAGGTTTTTGTATTTGCTACTCAGCTGAAAGAATCAGATACATATTTAAAAAGAGGCTTTTCCACCTCTTGAACGAATTTCATATTCGACGCCTGATTATTTACTTTACAGATGAAAGCAAGGCTTGATTTCAGTAGGAACGCGCCGGAACGGTGTTCCGGAACCTCTTGGATCAAAAAATACAGCATTGGAGACAAAGAGTAAGGAAAGGTCAAGAAACAAACAATATGACGACACAATAATGAAACTATGGGAACTTGTTTAAAATGTCCGAACTACCGAAACCATCGCTTAGAGTTTGATTGAGGCTCCGGGATGACGCCATCGTAGTGACATTTTTCGGTTGTCGTACGGCTAACCTGACGACGAAGCTCTTTAGAAATATCAGTAAACTTTAATTGTCTTTTTAGATACAAGTTTATACGCATGTTACGTATTTTATAAGGCTTTAAAAATGTAGACCTCCTTTGTAATAACCTGGTGTAAACTTATACGCTAATATAAAATGTAAGTATATTTGTGTCTGTACAACTTTTGAATTGACGCGTTCCGGCACCTATAATTTTAGAAATCGACCATTGGATGAAAGTATAAAGTTAGTAAAAATTACAAAAACTATAAAATGAAACTATAAGAACTTAAAAATTTATAAAACGAATTTACAGTAAAACAACGCAGACGGAAAAGTTTGCACAACTACGCGATACAAGTTGTTTTTCGACCAGCAAGGTAGGTTGCGTGCAACTGAAATGTGAGCGATTTCAAGCCGGTCTCTTTGCGATCGCGTCGTGTGCGGCGCCCCATTTCACTACGGTGACGGATCACAAAACAGTTGGTCGCGCAACCCTTTAGCAACTAATGTCGCAAAACAGTTGCGCAGTGTGCCTAGGAGGCTTTTGGAAGTGTCCAAGACTCTGCAGAGGACAAAGAGACATCATCAGTTTACTGGGACAATTGGTGGTGTGTGTACAACTCACTTGAAATATCAACGTCATGTAGAAGACGGCAGTGTTGATTCCGCTAAACTGCTGGAAGAACATCTCTCCCATGCCGATGAACAATGCCTTCTTGGCCGCTCTCGACTGGAACGCCTCAAGTATGTTCATCGGGTTGGCCGTGATCTGTAACAACAGATCAAACGTGTAAATAATTTGTACCGTAAGTTCACACGGGCGCGTCAGTATTATTACACGGCCGAACTAACAGCAGAGCATGAAGATTGATTGCCATCCAAAGTGAGAACCCTTCCACTGAGCTAAACCTCCACCAATTATTATTATTATTTTTATTATTATCTGATTTATTGCATTGTAACTAATGGCTTTAATAATCCTTTAAATTCAATTTTCAAGGCGTAAATACGCTTATGATGTCCAGCTGGTAGACTGTATTTAGTGATTGAGAGAACAATGTAAATTAATTAGTTTTTTATATAAACGATTTATAAAAAGTTATATTTTTAAACATGTTTTGTAAACGTCTATGAAAAAAATTACTATGAATTGTCCAAAAAATCTGGATAAAATAACCAAATTAATTCATGAAAATACACTGGTGTCAAGTGAGTATTGTTGCCGTAGAGACGTTTTTTAAAGTTGTAACTTCTACTTCTAACATTTTATCGGAGAAGAATCCTTGCAGTAATTCCCAAAATCCCATCTTATAGGCTACTCTACAATAATTAAAACGTAGGTCGCAGTTGTCGTAGGTTAAAACTGCGTTGTGGTTGGTTATTACTATGATTTCCCGCCAATCAGCGTTGTATACCGTACAGAAAGCGGTTGGAGTAAGTATTATTAACTTGATTATAAACTGGGCTGTTAGGACGTGGTCGGTTGCTATTTACTTGCAACACCATTGGCAACGTTTCGAATCCCTCCCCCGAGAATATTATTCAGGTTGCAAAGCGACAGAGTGTTAAACAAACAAGTTGGTCGGATTTTGGCCGAACGATACACATCTTTTTCTGGGTAAGAGCAACCGACCTGGAAAAAGCTCTTACCCGGGTTTGCTCTTTGTCGGACGTAAAAACTCTGCCGAATTACTAACTTCAGAACGTGTAGACAAAAGTACTCCACGGTGTTGGTGTGGGTGGTAGGCCTTTTAAACTATATTCAGATTATTGATAAAATTTTCTTTCATTTGATATTCTACATAGAATTTGTGATTTTATCAAATTTTTGCTCCAAATTCTGTCTGAGGCTTTCACGACCGGCTTCAATGTTACAAGAACTCGGCTTGCTGGGCTGTAAGGCCGTGATTCAAGGTTGTTATGTGCAAACGTTTTGGCAGTGCCTTCGACGGCCATCTTCAGTGGAGAAGGCTATAACACACTGACCAAGGTTTCGCAGTCAGTCACCACTGAACTGTGGTTAAGGCCAGTGGCTATGAATAGGACACCCATATTTACAAACTTTTGGAGTCCGCACAAAGATGTCGTCTGACACCACACGCCAATCAAAAGAAAGGCAAATTCTTATTGGTTCGCCATAACTCGCGTCCACAAAGCACTGAATGAGATCGAATCACCCCACCGATTAATAATATTTTGCTCCAATATCCGACCTCTGGCTTTCCAAAATTTAGGAATTTCCAAAAAGTAACACTACATTCAGACTTTAAATAAAATTGCCTTTAATTTGATAAACCACAAGAATGTTGGGGATTTTATTAAATGTTTACATACTTTTTGGTGTCCTGCGTCCCAAAATTAAAAAAATTTAAATAAAGATAATTTCATATTTCAGATAAAACTTTCTTTAATTTGATACTCCACATGATCTTTTGCGATTTTTTTAAAGATCTGGTTCCACTACTTTTTTTTGGGGGGGGGGAAGAAATAGTAAATCTAAAAAACATAATTGGTATATAGGTTAAAAGTATGGGAACGGATACCAAGTGTTACAAAAAACCAGTTGCTGCTTTCAACGGTTATCATGAGACACAACTCAAAAAGACGGTTAGATAGACAGCTAGATAAATGGATAGACAGAGAGATGCCATATGGCCGAATAAAATCTGAGAACTTGTTTTCTCGTTCAATAAAATACATTAGATGACGTTCACAGAAAATCAATTATTACTTTATTTGGTTGAAATGTTGCAAGGATTTGTTAACGGAAATATAATAAGAGAATTTTTTCTATAAAAGTATAATTTCGAATTCTGTCCAGAAAACTGGACAGACTTAACAGTTAAAGAAGACAGAAGAGATATAATAGTAGCAACTGACCTCGTCGATTTCCGTCTGTAAGCTCATTAGTTCATTATGAGTGTCATAGTGCGGCCCTCTGAACCACTGCAACGCCTCCTGCGCTTTTGCCTTGTGACCTTTCTTCAGCAGGTATACCGGTGAGTCAGGCAGGAACATCATGCTGGCTCCAAACACGATTGGCAACACTGCGCACGCCACCGACAACCAGAATACTGACACCTGGCAACAGAATTAGTTTCCTTAATTGTTATCACCTTAATCGTTACGTTGTTAACTGTAAAAACCATTTGTTTACACTAATTGTCATTGTCAGTTGACATTATTGATTTATTGTTGGAAAAGTTGTTAGTAACTCTTACAGTTAATATTTGATACATTTCGCAATTAACTCTTACGATTAACTCTTTATTGTTAATGGTTATTTTAATTGTTATGCTTACTTAATTTGTAATGTTATTTTCAATTGTTAAAATTTATCGTTGTTATTGTTATAATTTACTGATATGGTTGATTGTTATTGACATTTCTTAAAAAATTTTTACACATTACAACAGTCACTATTTTATGTTTGTTACGGTTAATTGTTAGGGTTAAATGGAAATTTGTTGCTCACTTGTCCAAGAGAATGTCTTGTATCACATTACTTTATTTTTATTGCGCCTGAAGCAGGTTATCTGTGAGTATTGATTTGTCTGGTGTTTAGTAATCTACTCCACTGTTCAAAGATTGCAATTTATGTAACACTGTACTCACAAAGGTTCCGATAATGTAGGAGTAGAGCACTCCGGTGACCATTTGCAGCTGGAAAAAGGTGCCCAGCTTGCCTCTGACGCTGATCTCGCTGAGTTCGTTAATGTAAAGAGGCACGACGGCACAGAAGCCTCCCGCTGCCAGTCCGCCCACGAACCTGCCAACGCAGAACACCATCACCTGCAACACCATTCAAATGTAACCTCAGTGTCTATTGTCTACGGGACAGAGGGAAAAGCGTGGAAGGGAACTGACATAAGTGCCATACCAAAAACATGAGTCATCACAACGTTGCTTCAGAATTGTAACACATGTTATTTATAAAGATACTGTAAACGTATTAGCCAAACGTTCGGTAAGTTGAGTAGCCAAGGTGAGGCTGAATATATGTTACCGTATTTAGTCTATTCAAGTATATAGTTTCATTAAAGTTTTTTAGTTTGTATGTCGTTTCTAAAAGTACGGGACAGTCTAGAACAGCGTTTGCCAAACTGTGTGCCGCACAGACTAGTGGGCCGCAAAATGTTGGAAAAATAATAAAAATATAAAATAAAATAAAATATTTAACTAGACAAAGAAAAAGAAATCAAAAAGATGTTAGCTTACTTAGTTAATAGTCTTGAGAAATGCAATTAAAGTTTATGTGAGGAAATGTGTTTCAATGGTTTCTGTAATTTTTGTGTCAGATAAATTTGCTTTACAGTAGGAAAAGTCTACTGACGTAACTAGGAAACCCACAAGTAATTCTGATGTAAGTAAGAAACATTCATCATTATAATATATTACGATGCAATGTGATTTTTACAGACATCACACTGATGCTATTGGAAGGTTCTTAAAGGAAAAGTTACTGATGGTGGTAGGGATGTCGGACGTAGAGGGACGTAGTCTGCCCCGGCTTCTGACTATTTATTTGTAGTGTGCTGTGGCACTCGTTTCCTAAAATGTTTGGGAACGCTGGTCTAGTAAATGCTACTGTGGTCCTGGTCCTGAGAAGGTGATGGTCCTGGTGTTTACCTTGCCACACACAAAGTAGAGTAAGGCGGATAACCAACACAGGGACCAAGTATCATCCGGGATAAGATGATCGCCTTTATCAAGTGCCAGTTGCCCTTGGGGTGAGGAAACTCTGAAGGCGAAGAAGAAGAAGGCAGAAGACAAGGGAAAACCGCTGTATTAAAGACGCGAAGAGGAAGAAGGCAGAAGACAAGGGAAAACCGCTGTATTAAAGACGCGAAGAGGAAGAAGGCAGAAGACAAGGGAAACCGCTGTATTAAAAACCTGCAAATGTCTTTAGCAGGTTTATGATGTTTGTTTCTTGGCGGGTTTATTAAATGATGTACTAATGTTGTATGTTAGTACCAGCAAGTTTATGATTAAACTTCTTTACTGAAAATGCATAAGACGATTAACCACAAAAACTAAAGCCACAAGACATTGGTAAGGTCTAAGTTGACAAATGGCTTTGAGTGCTGGGTACTCAAGAATATTGGTGAACAGAGCTGGCTGTGTTTGAAAGGAAGGTACTGAGAAAGTTTTATGAGCCAATTCAACAGGACGGTGTCTGGAGAAAGAGAAATAATAATGAATTATATGCTAAGTACGATGACATTACAGTTGTTCGATTTGCCAAAATTAATAGATTAAGATGAGCAGGACACGTTCAGAGAATGAATGGCGAACGAACAGCAAACAAAGAATTATAAAACACAAGCCAAGGAAGATTGGAAGACCGAGGAAAAGATGGTTGGACCAGGTCGGCAGTGATGCGACGAAGCTGGTCGCAGTAAATTGATGGCGGATGGCTGAGGACAGGAATAAGTGGAGGCGATTTGTTTTGGAGGCCAAGGCTCGACCTGGGCTGTAGAGCCAAGGATATATGTATGTATGCTTAATAATGCATACACTCCGACACAATGTACTTGCAAAGATAATAACTGAAGGAAAAAAAAGGAAGAGTGATAGAAGAAGACCCCGTTTAGACTAAACAAGACAGTTTGTGGACGATATTAACTGTACTTCATACTGCAAACTGAAAAGAAAAAGAAAAATTTTATGGCAGGAAACAAAAATTATTATTAACAAAAATAAATAGTTGAAACAAAGCATTAAGGAAGTTGCGTTCGTTGTTACAAATAATAATTGCATTAGTCAAGTTAGCAGCGAAATTTTGAACATTAATTCCATACGCAATGCACATTAGTTGTTGGGCGGCCTTAGTGGTTTGTGGGTAGGCGGTGTTCTCGCCTATTTTCAATTTTGCTATATAGTGGTTGAGCCCGTTGCATCCCTATGGCAGTGTTTTGTTGCCCTTGTTGGTGTACAAGCGTTCGTGCGCACTGTGCTCGTGTTTGCTGAGCGATGCGGATTTTTAATAGTAAGTATTTATTATTATTATTTAGTATTTTAATCATATACTATGTGAACTTTTATTATTATTATTATTTTTTTTTCTCTTGAATCGAAGAAGGAACGAGGATATTAGACGCGATTTAAACATTGTATCATGGCACCAGAAGATTGAAGACCACAGAAGGAGATGGGTGTGAACACTTGGATCGCATGCCTGATATCTGTCTACCTGTGGCTGCGTTGGGTTATCACCATGCTAGGAAGAGAGCTGTTGCTAGACAGAGGAGGAGATGGGTTCCGGAACAGGTCTAAGGCCTAGTCCTTGGAGTGGTGATGATGATGATGTTGAACTATTACACAAGTTCAGCTTTGTACCTCAATTATATGTAGTCAATGAATAATAATATTTTGCATCAAGTTAGTCACTTTTATTACCTAGGTTGTAATATCTCATATGGAACTGACATTGATTGGTATAGTAAACTAACAAAATTTAGACGAATCTGTGGAATGATTCATAGGTACCTGAAAAATAAAACGCGGAAGGATACCCGAATGAAATTTTATGAAACTGTGGCTGTCCCCACATTCCTGTATGGTAGTGAGACATGACTCTTGGTAAAAGGGCGTGCAGAGGATTCAGGCAGCCGAAATGAAATTTCTAAGAGGGACGCAAGGTTGTTCTCTCTTTGAGCGGAGAAGGAACGAGGATATTAGACGCGATTTAAACATTGTATCATTGCACCAGAAGATTGAATACCATGGAAGGAGATGGTGTGAACACTTGAATCGCATGTCTGATATCCGTCTACCCGTGGCTGCCTTGATTTATCACCCTACTGGGAAGAGCGATGTCGGTAGACCAAAGAGGAGAAAGGTTCCGGAACAGGTCTAAATCCTAGTCTTTGGAGTGACGACATGATGATTATTATGATTATTATTTTATCACTATGTTTACTCTCTGTCACTCGTTGATGAGTATTCTTTATTTCTTTTCACGTGTTAGTCAAAAATGAGACGCGCATTAATGTCGCATTTATATTTTTCGGTGATGGTAAACGTCCGTTAGTTGGATTTAAATTTTAAAAAACAAATATATTTCGTTCAAAGTAGTGTGCATTTCCTGCAGCTCAAAGACCTTACTAGTCGCAATTATTGGTTTTTATATAACATTAACACTGCAGGAACTACAGAGGAGTCAGCCTTCTTAATACTTCATATAAATTATATGCACCTATATTAAGAACGCGGCTGAATGCAATAACGGAGATCATGCCTTCAGATGCCCAGAGCGGTTTCAGGAAGGGCAGATCATGTTTAGATTGTATATTTACAATAACCCAGCTCATTGAAAAGCGTAGAAAGTATCAGCTGCCCACATACATAGCTTTCATCGAATTCGAGAAGGCGTTTGGCAGAGTAAATCGGAGCAAACTATGGGAAGTAATGACAAGGAAATGGATCCCACAACGTCTAATCAGAGCGCTATAGAGTCTTTATGTGGGGAATAAAATCTTAGTAAAAGCAGGGAAACCGAGAACAGCCCCTATAGTTGGCCTAATCAATTGTGGCTTCTGATGAGGGTGCCCATTATCACTTTCTCTTTTTAATTTATATATTGACGATGTCACACAAAACTGGCAGACGTGTCTTCCAGAGCATTTTATGATTGTTCACTCTACAATTGACACTTTGTTCTTTGCGGACGATCAGGCTATTCTGTCTGACTCTGAAAAAGATTGCAAATGGGGATACATTTATTAAATTGAATCTGCAAAGACTCTGGCTTGTAGATATCTACACGTAAGACCAAGGTGATGGCTTTTCGTGGAACTGATCCCGTACGGGGAAAAATTGTTATACATGGTACTGTCCTGGAACAAGTTAGCAATTTTGAATACCTGGGCTACAGTGTGTCTTATAATGCATGCAACTACGTTGTGAATAATTTGCATAAGTTCAATCTTATGTGCGGGACCATTAGGCAAACCCTTAAGTCAGCAAGTAAAGGAACACGCCTAAAATTCTACAAGCTGATGGCTCTCCCACACTTCTTTATGTGTCTGAAAATTAGACTTTAACGAAAGGCCAAGCCAATCGCATCCAAGCGGATGAAACGAGATTTCTCAGGCACGTGGCTAAGTATACTCTCCATGGTCATAGAAGAAACATAGATATACGCCAGGAACAGAATATTATGAATATACTCGACAGGATCGTACACTATCGGCTGAATTGGTGGGAACATCTTTACCGAATGGATGACTGCTGCATCACCAAACAACTCTGGAACTATAAGCCGAGGGGACGGAGAGGTGTGGGACGTCCGAGGAAGCGTTGCAGTGACCAGCTCTAATCTTTGCCTCTTTGAGACTGGGACAAACCGTCTTTGGTTTAATTGAAGAAGAAGAAGAAGAAGAAGAAGAAGAAGAAGAAGAAGAAGAAGAAGAAGAAGAAGAAGAAGAAGAAGAAGAAGAAGAAGAAGAAGAAGAAGAAGAAGAAGAAGAAGAAGAAGAAGAAGAAGAAGAAGAAATAACACTCACATTCAGGGAAAGTACTATGTGTGTTTATGTGTTTAATTATCTGTGTCCTGCCGACACACAGATCCATCCTGATGATAACAATAAAAACTGACGAAACGTCGCCACACAGACGTTTTGAAAACGTGTTCATTTTGGTACGTTTTAACATTGTGTTGAATGATGGTAACTCGTAAAACTTTTCGTTGTTTACTGATTCATGATCACTAGTAACACTAGTAAATTAAAGATTCTTATTAAGGATATTTTGTCCTCGTCAAATTCATTTAATGATTCCATTTCCTAAATTAAGTTGTTGTTGTTTCTTGAAGCATAAAATCTGTCATCTTCATCATTTACCATATTTACTTAAAAGGATGGTAGAATATTATGATTTTCTCTCCATACATAAAATGCTACCCTATTTTTATTACCCTCACGTGACCGCCTGTTCGCCTGTCTAGTCTTAGGCTTTTAATAGGACGTAGATGTCACAGCCTCCTATCGGATTGTTTGGTTCGCGGTTGAGTCTGATTTTCTAACAAGAAAGAAGATACTCAAAAGCAGAATTGAAATTAAAAGTAGAAAAAAACAGATCGAGATAAACTACATACATATGTATGGAAGAAGGCAATGAACGACAAAAAACGTGAAGAATTGTAACAAAATAAGAAATATTCAATTAATAAAGTTGTGTTAGCGGTTGTGATCAGAAACAGAAATAACACTATTGCACACCACTATAGAAAAATTTATATACTTCCGATCTGATGAGTTGTGAAGCTTGAAAGCGCTAATCGAAAAAACATTTTCTATAGTGGTGTGCAACAGTGTTATTTCTGTTCGAAATAAGCAATAGAACAAAGGAATATTTAAACTAAACGTTCAAGAAGAAAAAAGAACAGAACAAGAACATTGAAGACGGGTAAACGAAAAGGGTTAGGAAAGAAGAAAGAAAATAAGGGCACGAAGAAGAAGAAGAAGAAGAACAAGAACAAAAAGAACAACAACAACAACAACAACAACAACAAGAACCAGAACAAAACAAGAATAAGAACAAGAACAAAAACCAGAAGAACAAGAAACGCATTACGTCTTATTTTGTAACGATTAAAATATGACAAAAGTTTTTACTGATATGAAACAAATATTTAATTAAAAAAATACTTACGTTATCTACGATTATTTGCCGGAACAAGTGATTATTTTTCGGTGACCTTGGTGATTCTGAGCGGAAATTTGAAACGTAAATACAGTGATGTAGATAAGCAACGCAGATAACAGAAATCAATCAGTTTTTCGTAAACATTATTGATTCTTTTTACGGATATTGCATGCGTACATACGTTCATTGTTGTCATACAACAATATGGTTTTTCAAATATACATACTTTCATTGTTGTCATGCAACAATGTGGTTTTTAAGCGTTGCCAGTCGTTGTATTGACTAACGCACCGTTAGGCACAGACTAAGCTTTTCACCGCGTTTTCCCTTAGATATTAAAATAAAACAAACACTACACTTTTGGCCACCTCACAGTGCATTAGTGAACAGTACACGGTACTACCCCAATCAACCACGGCCCAACAGCCCGGTACGTTACAGTTTTACTAATGCTGGAAGGACGATCTTTTCGATCGCAATCGGCTGTGTTTAAATTTTCGTCTCTGTCGAAACCGACTGCGGTCCACCTACCCTGCCTAGACTGTTTAGGCGGTAAAAAGTGAGGTATTACTATTTGTATGCACACAGAGTGACTTGAGGGAATAAACACAAACAATTATATAAGAAGTTTACACTCAGTCGGTTGTGAGACAGAATATTGTTTTATTTTTTATTTGTGATGTTTTAGTGTTTCTTTTTGCCTGAAGACGGCTACAGACTTGTTGCGTAGCCAAAACGTCGCTTAAAAAAAGCAGTCATGGAAGAAGTCCGCCCCTCTGGTAGGCTTAATATCACTAACCAATTACTGACATCTTTTGAAGAAATTAAAAATTGAAGGAGGAAACTGAAAAAAGGGGAAAAACTAAAATAAAAAATAAAGAAAAATTAAGACAAAAAACGGGAGAAGAGAAAGAAATACTGTGAAAAGAATAAACAGGAGAAAGAAGATTTCGTAGGAAAGAGAACACATAGAAGTAAGGAAAGGAGATGGAGAAGAAAAAATGAAAAGATATGAAAGAGAAAAATTGGAAGAAGAAGAAGAAGAAGAAGAAGAAGAAGAAGAAGAAGAAAAGGAGGAAGGAAAAGAGGAATAAGAAGGAGGAGGAACAGGCGGAAGAGTAGGAGGTGCAGGGGGGAGATAAAAAAGATGGAAGAAAAGAAAGAAGGAAGAAGATAATGAGAAGAAAGAGCACGGGAAGAGGGAAATATAGACGAGAGGAAGAAAGGAGAGAAAAAGAAATGTGAAAAAAGGGTTAGGAGAAGAAGAAGAAAAAATAAAGAGGATGAACAGAAAAAAGAAGTAGAACAGGAAGAACTAGAAGATGAATGAGGGGGAATAAAGTAGAAGGAAAAGAAGAACGAGAAGGAAACATGGAAAAGGCAGAGAAAACAAAAAATTAGAAGCAGAGAAGAACATAAATAAAGTAGAAGGAGAAATAAATAGATAGAGAAGGAGGCAGAAGAGATGGAGGATAGAAGACGAAGAAAAATCAAGAAGAACAGGAAGTGTGTAAGAAGAAGAGGTAGAAGAAAGGGGAAGAAGAAGAAGAAGAAGAAGAAGAAGAAGAAGAAGAAGAAGAAGAAGAAGAAGAAGAAGAAGAAGAAGAAGAAGAAGAAGAAGAAGAAGAAGAAGAAGAAGAAGAAGAAGAAGAAGAAGAAGAAGAAGAAGACGTTGTAGTAGATAGAGATAATAACAACAGCAAATAAGGCTTTCTAATTATTTATCTTCTTTGTTATTTATTCTTTTTCCATTGATATCTTGCAGAGGTCCAGCGGTACTTCAGGATAGACAAGAAACGACTTTCAAGCCATCGGCAATACTGTTACATACTAACTATAGATACTCACCGATTCGGAACAAATGACGAGCGTCCAGCTGATGAGGTTCGGCACAGCCAACAGGATGAGCGTCCTCTTGCGGCCCAGTAAGCCTACAGTCCAGCCCCATATGGGCACGAACATGGATCCCAGTGCCAGCGCCGAACTGATCCACGCGAACTCCGTCTCCGAGATGGGGAATCCGTACTGGCCGTCCAGCAGCGGCGGACCCGTCGGCGACGTCCATCCCACCAGCGTGCCAACTTGCATCGATCCGATAGTCGCTGTGGGAAACAACACCAAACACACACCAATATAACGCCTCTCTCTGTGATTTCCTAATTATATGAATGTGTGTATGTACTGGCCGGTAAGACGCAAGGTCTTGTCCGACACGCCTAGCTAGATAAGTAAGAAAGGCGGCTCCGTCTGTTACTCCACGTCTTTGCTGGGGCTAATTAATACAGCGGTATTCTTCGGCATGCCTAGCCACACACACACACACACACACCACAAACTCCCCGAGTACCGTCGCCACAGCATGTGATCAACAGATGTCTATTTTCTCTCCGGGCGATGGCGCTGGTGGAACGCGAGTTATTCCGTGGCCAAGGAGTGCAACAGGCCGCAGGACTGTCGCTTGACGGGGGAAGAAGAAAAATTATCGTGCACTGGTGCTTAATTGTTGCGACTAAAGTACTTTTTGCAAAATTCGTGTTCTTCATTGTCCGAGAATTCTTAAATGTAACTTAATTTAAAAATTGTATTACATTACACTGACAATACGACGTCAGATCAAAAAGATCGTGCAAATTTTAAACTGCCCGGATTAAAATTGTCCGATTGAAAAACATTTTTTTAGGAAATCTCAATACACCTGTTTGTAACGTAATTGTTAGCCACGCATAACAATGGTATTTATTGGCAAACACCCCGTCACATTTCAGCTATCTTAGTTGTGACATCACTTATGACGTGGATTATGATGTTGATCACATGCTGGCCAAGTTGCAGCCAATATGTGGAACAATTAGTGAAGCGTAATCGAGAAAAACAAGGTAAAAGAATCAACTAATGTTTTATAAGTTTACGGCCGTGCCAGTGTTGCTGTATATTTTTGAAAAATAGCTTTCTGTGGAGAAACATCAGAGCAGACTGCAAGCAAAGAGATGTGATTCTTGCGATTTGTTAAAGGCAATTTTAGTTTGCTGACAAAGAAACTAAAATAGAGTAAAACACGATATTTGTTTCTAAATTAAATATTATGAATAATTCTAAAAACCAACAGCGAAAACCGTTAACCGTCAAAAGAAAAAGAAAATTTTAAAACAGATGATAACGTTAACAGACACTAATAAAGAGTGATTACTTTTTAGTTTTACAGATGATAATATAACAGATTATTCGGTGCAATATAATTAAGCAACGTTTTTGTCACGTGAGACAAACAAACTGGTAAAAATACGGTATTGTTCAGAAATTAGAAGTTTCATAAATGTAAACAAACATTATAGTTATCAGCTGTTGTCAGTGTTGCCAACAGTTCTCCCAAATCGTGGGAGAAAAATTCGGTCTCACTAATTGTTTAAACAAACCTCGTGTATCATTATCAGAAGGATTATTAACATAGTTTGAAACATATCACGTAACGTTTTGATCACTAAAATGTGTGGTCGTCTTCAGGTGTACATTAAACTAATACATTAAATACAAACTGAAGCCTACACGAGATTTGTTTACTAAGAAGTGTGAACAGCAAAAAGAATAAACCATCACCAACCAACAAAGTTAAACGCAACTATAGAAAAAACTATATTAAAAAAGACTTACCGCTAATTGCCCTGTAATTCCGCTGGACAGAACCGGGGAGCACAACCATATCTACAAAAGTTCTCACAATGAACAACGTCAGAGACAAGCAACGCCCTGTTTAAATACCGAACTAAACACCCTGGGTCCACCCACAGCTAGTCCCGCTCACCAAGACATACATATGCCTTCAATTGTTTTATACACATCCTAGATACACCTTTACTAGGGCCACTGATACAATTACCATTTATAGCCATGCAAATTGTCTCTATGATTATATGTTTAGGCCTATTAACATTATTTTTCTACCCAGTAATATCTAATTGATCCAGCAGGATTTATGTTGCTCATCCCACACGTGTTCAGCTGATTTAGATGTTTTCTATCTGATATTGATCCAAGACGTTGTGCGGTAAACGTCTAACCATGATAAAAATCATATCTGTCCCTTCTGATAATAGACAAACTAACCTTTTTCAGTCCGCCTTATGACTTCGTTTTTATGTATAGATGACACGTGTCAAAGTATATATACTGTTACGACATTTCAGAATAGTCTACGTGATTGTCGAATGTGCCAGAAGAATCTCGCTCTAATGTATGTGGCATACGTGACTGCCAAAGGATCCGCGAGAGTTTTCTCGAAGCCACCAGCCGCGCAGACTGTGTGAAGGCCGCAGTTAATTACGTAGTTCACACGGGCGCTAAGACGCAATTAGGAACATTCTGGTCTGTGAGCGGAGGTATAAATACATGGCGGTAGCGGCCGCAGTTTTCAGTATAGCTGCGATATATTTACAGTGCGCTTCGAGAGTTATTATCGGGCGATATTACTGTTCGCGTTGAAGTGGTTTTAGTTAAGTGTTGTGTTCTTATAATTGGAAGGTACATTGTAATACAATTGTGTTTTTATATTAGTTGACATTTATTTGCGTGTGAACAATTTTTATTTGATTTGTCGTAAGAGACAATGTTGTTAATTATGAATTGTTTAACTGTGAAAATTAAAGCTGGTGATTAGTGACTTAACTGGTGTCTTGATTTTGTTTCCACTGTACCTACGACGATCAAGTAGACCGTCGGAACAGTGGTGTCAGAAGTGGGATTCGAACCCACGCCCACAAAGTGGATTGTGACCTGAACGTTTTGAAGCTGCCAAGTCGGCGACCTACATTAATCAAAGTATGCCATTAGCGGACGGAATAAAGAGACGATTCAAGATCAACAGTCAAAAAAGTCAGCAGCGCCACAATGATTTTTTGAACCAAAGGATGAAGACAGAAGACCGAAGTGTTACAACTGTGGGAAATGTGATATCTACAGGCAGACTGTTGGAAGAATAAAATACCGAGAGAAGGAAGTGATCACACCAATTGGAGAAGTAAAACCCCAGAACAGCACACAGTCCCCACGCTACATAAGACCAGTGGAAACTTGATCGTTAATGGATTTGCTGAAGGTAAACCAACATCATTTACAGTTGACACGGGCGCAACAGTGTCCATTGTCCGCCCTGACTTAGTCAACAACCGCCAGCCTCTAATTAGCTCTTGTACAATACAGACTGTTACTGGGAGCCACGTCAAGGTGCTAGGAAAGGTAGGCGTACGTGTACGCCTGGGTCTTCTCGAGTTTAGCCACCAAATGCTCGTTGCAGACATTGTCGATGATGTGATTCTTAGCACGGACATTATGAATGCTTACGGATTCGTTGTGGACTTAAAAGAGAATTTCCTAAAGGTTGGCCAAGAGAAGATAAAGCTTTGCATGGCAGGGTCTACCAACCATTCGATTAAGCGAGTGGCCATAGTCGAAGAAAAAGTCAACAGGTCTGGTCAAGAGGAACCCTCCCTATTGCAAGTGGAAATGGAGGAAGAACTAGTGTAACGACAAAAGAAGTGATTGAAAAGCCAACTATGGGTGTCGAGATAAAACTCTTGCTTGTTCCTGAGCTGATAGAAGCGCCCTAGGGCAAAGTAGCTGAACCAAACGAACTTGGATCAGCCAGTGGTGTATAGATCATCAGTACATGATGCAGCGGGACAGATTCCAGCAAAACTAGTGGTTGAGCGGAAGACTCGCATTCCTGGGAACGTGATGTTCGGGTCACAAGAGACTGAATTCGAAGAACCGGAGAATTATCTTTCGCAAGGACGTCCACCTAGATCGCCTGGTCGAGTATTACTTCAGAGACGGTTTGCCCTTTCGGGAAGAACAGGCTTAAGGAGGAGGCAGTGTTACGACTTTACAGAACAGTCTACGTGTTTGTCGAATGTTCCAGAAGAATCTCGCTCTAATGTATGTGGCATACGTGACTCTCAACGCATCCGCGAGAGTTTTCTCGAAGCCGCCAGCCGCGCGGACTGTGTCAAGGCTGCAGTTAATTACGTAGTTCAAACGGGCGCTAAGACGCAATTAGGAACGTTCTGGTTTGTGACCGGAGGTATAAATACATGGCGGCAGCGGCCTTAGTTTTCAGTATAGCTGCGATATATTTACAGTGCGCTTCGAGAGTTATTGTCGGGCGATATTACTGTGCGCGTTCAAGTGGTTTTAGTTAAGTGTTGTGTTTTATAATTGAACGATATATTGTAATACAATTGTGTTTTAATATTAGTTAACTTTTATTTGCGTGTGAACAATTTTTATTTGATTTGTCGTAAGAGACATTGTTGTTAATTACGAACTGTTTAACTGTGAAAATTAAAGCTCGTGTCTTGATTTTGTTTCCACTGTACCTACGACAATCAAGTAGACCGTCGTAACAATACTTTATAATCAGATCATAAAATATCTCTCGTAGGAGGTCGTCATTAGTTAAAAATCCAGTATCATGACGCACTGTATACGCGTCAGTAGGTACATACGTATCCACGTTTTGTAGACCACTGAGCCGTTGTTCGTCCGTATCTGATAAAGCAGATTCAAGGTGATACCGTATAGCGGATTTGATTAAATGTTGAACTGATTATTCAGTACGAAACCGCGACTGTTTTGTTTGTGTATGTTCTGTAAATCTGAAACCCCTTCAAGGCATTCATCATTGACCCTTTTTACAAATATGTAATGGTTTCAAGTTAGACATACAATCCGTGTAAGTGTGGTCCTGTGAGACCAAATAGAGAGCATAGTTAGACTTTATGTTGACGGAGTTAAGATTGTTTACGTCATTCCTTCTGATAATGTTCATGTACCATTGAAAGTTGGGTATTACGATCGTTTGTCTTTATTTAGTACTTATAAAAGTGAACACATTATGTAAGTTAAAGAATACTAGATAGTACGGTACTGTTTGATTGTACACGGTCCGGCGGAGAAACCTGACGATTTTTAATTCTAGTTATGACCAGAATAAATGGTTTGTAAACAATATTTTGTTTCAGAATTAAATTACATCTCAGAGCATTTTACTTACATTAATTACATTTTAAAATCACATTCTTTAGATGGTGTCCTCTATTTTCAACACATTCTTGGAACCGTAACGGTAAACTGCGCATTAGACGTCGCAGAATTTCTAGAGAGATTGCCATCACTTCTGTCCAAATATTCCGCTTCCAATCCACCATTGTCATCAGCCGGTCTAGATACCCTCATAGAATATAATCGCAACCGTTAAGGTCGGGCGATTTTGGACGCTACTGAATGTCCTCTCGGTGTGAAGATCACTCGGGCTCCAAACGTCTTTCTCAATTTATTCATGGAAGCCCTTTCAGTGTGAGCAGTTACCCTACGTGGTTTCCAATGCAATACTACGTTGTTGTTACTCAGATGCAAGAAGTGTTGTAAGCACGTAAACTTAATGTTGTGAATTTACAGTCACTGCATCCCCCTCTTCGTCTTCAAAGATGTATGGGCCAGTTATTCCGGAAGACGGTAAGCCACACCACACAACAGCCTTCTCACTGTGTAACGGTCATTTAAACAGCTCTTGAGGATTCTGCAACGCCCAGTACCGACAGTTCTGGGCATTGACATAACCTATCAGATGAAAATTGACCTCATCGATCATGAGCAGATTGTTTATCACTTGGTCATTCACAATATTCTGAAGTTCGTAGCAACAACGCATACAAATTGTCTTATCCTGGGCACTCATTTTTTACACTATATGACGTTTGTAGGGATGAAAGTCGAGTTCCAAGTGCAAAATTCTGCGTACAGAGCTGTCTGAAATCCCTAGAGCGCTTACGTATTTGAATGCCGATCGTCAAGGACTGCTAAGAACAGCGTGACGCACGCAGTCAACATTCTCCGAGCTTCGAACAGTACGCTGTTTCAATGGTGGTCTCTTCTTTATGGCACAAGCCGTTTCCCGAAATTCGCTACCCACAACGGTATGGTATTGTATCTTGGAACAGGTCATTTTGATGAATGTGGAAATGACGGCGAAAAGCGCGCTGCGTAACAATCACTGATTCAGTGTTTTAAAAAACGTTTCCACTACGAACGCACGAACCAACACTCTATGGGGACTGAAATGCTTTGAGCTGTCGAACACACGAGTGCAAGGTCGATGACAGGGCTCCATGCTACACTCCAGATAACTACTTCCAAAATCGTCAGGTTTCTCTGCCGGGCCCTGTATTTGCGCACGAGTACTGATGTAGCAGCGCTGTATAAATCTAGACTGTACGTAGAGTAATACTTACCAATTAGCGTAGCTATCCATTGCGGCCGTTTCGACCCTTCCGCGTACGTAGACACCAGCGGCTGCGTGCTGACTTTTGGTTTCCCTTCTTCCATTGCTATTTTGTATACCTGAAACAAATTAATGCAAATAAATAATGCTATGAGAAACAACGGGAGAACGGACGACACTGATCTCGAAAGTGGCGAAACGCGATACTCACTTTTCATGATTTAGAAACTCTTTGTACGTATTTAATATTCGACATGTGACATATTTAAATGTGTAAGAAATGAGTAAAGTCATTTTATCATAACCTGTAGAAGAGAAAGCCGTGTCAGTTACCTGTTAAACCGTTACACTGAAGATGGCCTCCAATGTTGTACCGAAACGTCTGTTCCAATCGACATCATTAGGCCACGGCCTAATAGCTCGGCAACAAGTCAAAACTTGAACAGAGATGATGCTGGCCGTGAGAGTCTAAGACATCAGGTACCAGCGGAATCGTCAGTTAGAAGTTTAAAGAAAGTTTAAACAATCAAAGCCACAGTAACCACTGATTTACAACAATTGTCCTTCAAGTTGACAATTTTCCAACACACGCTAACTGTCAACAAACATTAAATAATATCACCTAAACCACACTGCAACACTGAATAATGCAAGTCACTAATTACAAGTGTTTGTCCGAGCAGTAATTCACAATAACATCAACTCAAGTACAATACAGTAACAACAACAACAACTATCACTCACATTGAATAGCAAGTTAAAGTCAACTTGTCGTTTTCTTATGCCTTACTGCTGTGTGGCATCCTGCTTAATTTATAATTCTATAGTTTTTTTTTTTTTTTTATACTATGTAAAGGTAAACGTAAGACAAAACTCAGTACATCCTCCAGTTTTAACTGTGGCTTTTTTTCTTCATGTGCGCTCCATGAATTGGGCTGTCCTTACTTTACAAATAACCTGTCAATCGTTTTTAAAGGTACCTTTTGTCTCTTTTCCCTCCTGGAATTCGTGTAAAAAATTGTGTAGGAAACTTTCCACCATCATTCTATTAGCATC
Source organism: Magicicada septendecula (assembly GCA_034769895.1). Classification (NCBI taxonomy): domain Eukaryota; kingdom Metazoa; phylum Arthropoda; class Insecta; order Hemiptera; family Cicadidae; genus Magicicada; species Magicicada septendecula. The sequence goes on from CM068373.1 coordinate 353,726,608, forward strand.
CATTTCTTCTTATTTATTGTATTGGATCATCGATTCTGATTACAAAATTAATATGTTCCAGTCCAGTCGTAGTGGAAATAGATTCTGTAAAGTCATTTCTGCTACTAAGGATATTTGACCGCGTAGATGAAAAAGGAACGATATTAAATAAGTTTAGTTAATTTAGTTTAAAAGTAACAGAGTAACTATTATTTTAAACAAGAATATATATTTTTTAATTTATTTTAATGATGGTAGCTTTTGATGAAATTTGGGATTTCTTACAATAATTAAATATACTGTATATCTATCAGGAAATTAATATATTTATTTTGAAAATAGTTTTTTATATTATTATCTTTACTTTGTTAACACAGTGTGAAACGACCATAAAACAAACAAATTTAATACAATCAATAAAAAACTAAATAATTTTCTAATATATAATAAACCTAAAGAATAAAACCAAAAAGTACAAACATTAAAAACTTTCCATAATTTTTACGCTAAATTTGTAGCTTAATTTACAGTTAAATTCACTGAAAAGGAGATAGCTACTCTAAAAACTTTAAATAAAATAAATCATAAAAATATAAATAAACATATAACAGAAAATGCCAAAGGAGACAGAAGACGCAAGTACCAATCCTGACCGAGAAAAACAAGATAAAATAAGAACAGAAGACAACATAAAAATAATAAAATTTATAAAATAATATGACAATAACAAAAGTCAGTGTCTTTAAAATAAACAAAATAAAGCTACTTGAATAATAAAAATAATAATAATATAAAACACAAATTAAAAACTAATAACCTTACTTTAGTCAAAGTTAATGAAAGTAATGGCACGGTAGTAATTTTTAATAAAGAATTAGACAAACAGAGGAATTTGTAAGTAATATCTATTGTACTTTATTACACAAGGATTCTATTCGTGAGAATACATTTGAGACCCATATACACAATGTACTGACAAATAGTTGCCAAATTATATATCATAATGAATTATCCAATTACGAAGTGTACCAAAATTACTTTGTTTAATTACACACAATTGATAAATCTATGAGACTTTTAATAAACGCTACAACATCAACAAATTATAACATAGCCAAGTCACTAACACGAATTAAAAAAAAATTCAGCCACATACGATGAAAATCTTTATCGAACTTACGAAATAAATAAAAAACATTTGGGTAAACAAAATTAAAATATTATGGTTTTTAGTATTCCAAACATTTGTACACACACACACACACACATTACCAAGAATTTATAAAATAATATAAATAAAATATTGTACTTGGAGAAGAAATTAATTAACTTACTAATAAAAAATAAATTAAATTATATAATACATTTAATTGAGAATATTCCGACAGATTAAAAAAAAATAATGTAATTTTCCCTTATAGAAAGAAAATAAATACTTATCATTTATTAACGGTATTTTATTATTAATTAATAATTACAGCAACACAATGCAATTCAGAAATACAATAAATAATTTAAGTAAATACATTAGACTTGCTTTCGTTTAGCCGGACGCCTGTATTATCTGCGGTCTAGTCCTCGACATAATTAATAAAAATTTCAAAGAATCGCTTCTCCATGACGAGCGTATAAAACGGTTGATATGTCTTCATTTTTAATCCTGTGCGCAATGGAAATATACTTTGTCAAAGGAAAGAACTCAAGTACTTAGCAAGACTGACATGCAACAATCAAAAACTTATCCAAACCATGACTTCATATAAGTTCTTGCGATTTTTGTCCTGCAATCGTGTACTGCATTTTTGTTTTATTCATTTAAAAATAAATAAACACTATCTTGGTTTCCTCAAAAAATTACAAAAACAATCCCCTGACGGTATTAAAATCCACCGAAATAAAAGCTCGAAAACCATTCTCTTTGAGGATGACCAAGCTATATTCCCCACTTCAGAAGACGATCTCCAGCGAGTAATGTACATCTTACATAATATAGGAAAAGTATGTAACTGTAACATATCTAAATCAAAGACAAAAGTAATGGCCTTTATAGGAGATGAACCGGTTCAGACCAAAATATGCATAAAAGTACATGTATAGGAGAACTAAAACATTTCAACTATATTGGACGTGACATTACTTATGACCAAGATAGAGATATAAGAAGTGATTTAGATAGTTTTGCAGTAAATTAAAGTATTAAAGAATACAGAAGAAAATGGATTGAACACATAGATAGCATGGAAGGAAGTAGAATACTGAAGGTAGCCAAAGATACCATCCTAGAGGCAGAAGAAAAATTGGTAGGCGTAAGAAAAGGTAGACTGTGGAATAGGAACAGGCCGTTAAAACCTAAAACCGTTAAGGAGATGAAGATGATGATAAACGCTGTCTAGCTGGAATAATCATATAAAACATTTCTTAGAATAAAAATGTTCTGTGTGTGTGTAATGTTGTTATAAAATACTACAAAAGTCATTTAAACAATCATATTATTAAGGTGTTTTAAATACATTAAAAAGTCATTAATTGGAACGTGAGCAATTGAAACTGTTTAGTAAGCAGAAGCCTTAACGATTGGTTTTCCTTGTATTAAAGTGTATTGAAAAGGTAATCCGTCAATTTACGCAACCTGCATTCTTTGAACTTGTAGTTAAGAATACGGCATAAAATAGACTAGTTTACCACATGTGTTATTTTTTAAATCGTAACTTTCAGGCTTGGGTTATAGAAAATAAAATAGATTAGTGTAGTGTGGTATAAAACTTTCTACTGTATACTGTATGTACACAATTAAAACGAACAATAACAAATACAAAAAGTATTGCTGTAAAGAACAAAACGTTTTAGTGAATATTCAGACTATACAAATTGTTATAAAATCATAGGATACCATACGCAGAGTGACAGAACATAAAGGTATTTAAATTAGCTTTTTGTTAACATAAATGCAGTTACAGACAATACAATTTTAAATCAGAATGTCATTTTAGTCACCTGGGATGTGATGTCTCATTCAAGAGTGCCATTGATTGGGAAGATACGTGATTGAACGAAATTCAGAGGCAACTGCAGAACGAGCACAAGCATCCATCCAGCTTACAAAATAAAACGAGGCAACATACTCGTATACAATTTTAAACAACAACAGCTGACCCAACGCTCCTGTGTGTCAGCGAAACGTCGGAACCATGGTGAAAAGTAAGAAAAGGAACTTCAAGCAAATGACAAGAAATTTTTAAGAAGCACTCAGAAATATCGTATTTTGGATAAAAACAGGAATGAAAATATTAGTCAAGAACTAGAAATTATATCTTCGCACAAGAAGATTAAAGACAATAAGAGAGATGGTGCTAACACTTGGAGCGCATGCCACCAAATAACCGACTGATTGCCAGTGGCAACCTTGAAATACGAACCTGTTGGAAAAAGGGATGTTGGTAGACCGAGGAGAAGATTCGTTCCGGATTAACTAGAGGAGAAGATTAGATTAACTAGGACCTAATCCGTGTAGTAAGGAAGAAGAAGAGGAAGAAGAAGTGGAAGGAGGAGGAGGAGGAGGAGGAGGAGGAGGAGGAGGAGGAGGAGGAGGAGGAGGAGGAGGAGGAGGAGGAGGAGGAGGAGGAGGAGGAGGAGGAGGAGGAGGAGGAGGAGGAGGAGGAGGAGGAGGAGGAGGAGAAGAAGAAGAAGAAGAAGAAGAAGAAGAAGAAGAAGAAGAAGAAGAAGAAGAAGAAGAAGAAGAAGAAGAAGAAGAAGAAGAAGAAGAAGAAGAAGAAGAAGAAGAAGAAGAAATAAAAAGTTAATATAAGTTATAAATTTCCGTTTATATGTACTGTAGTACTCAATTTTAGATGTGCGAGTACAAATTTTATCTTCTCTGTTTGTCGTTAAGTTTGGTAATCGGAGCAAATCGATGATCAGAACTATATCGGTGCCAATTATTTACGTTTAATGACCCTCTAATGTATTGTATTGGTAATGTTTTTAAATAATTTCCTTACGTAAATATGTCAAATTCATACAAGATTTATCATTTTACAAGTATGAAAAATTTACATAGGAAAATTTAAGTATACGTACTAAGAAAGGATACTAATTTATAATCATAAAAAAATAGCGGGTCTCAAGAAATGAGTTACTGTCAACCCCTGGTTTATCCGACTCGGCTCATCGACCATATTAGGCCTTATTGTCTGGAGTAAACTGTGGTAATCTTATTTCTGTATACTGAAGATCACGGTATAGCCTATCAACAAATGTCGAAAAAATGCCATTAAAAATAAAAATATATTCTTATTAGATGAAAGATTTATTTATATGACTCCATTTTATCCCCCCACACACACGCACGCACACGCGCGCGCGCGCGTATGTGTCTATTACATTTACATCTTCTCACAATTATCCGTGTATTATAAGATTATAATTATTTCTGCGATTAGCTTGTACTATTTTTTAATAGTTGTAATTAACCTGACGCTCATTGCACTGACTGTATCAGTATCTTCAGAGATTTCTAAATGAACTTAAGGTTTAGAAACGAGCATCAGGGTAATTACAATGGTAAAAAGATAGTACACTCTGGTTGCAGAAATAATTACAATTTGATAAATAAAAGAATATTGCAAGAAACTCCAAGAGTTATTTATAAAGAAATTATGGATGAAAACACCGTAAAAGGTAATGTAGCTCATCCTTACAACTTAATTATCCTCGTGTAATTATTATTATTAAAAAAACGTTTTTAGGTATTCTGATGAAGACAGTTGATAATGTTAAAATGTTTATATAATGTCATGTTCGGAGATTATAGAACACAATAAATAAGTAATTAGGTAAATAAACATCTTGTTACGATATAAATATTAATATAAATATATCTTGTTCAGAAAATTAATAATTTTTAAAATATTAAAATATTTGTGTGTGTGTTGACTTGAATTTGTTCCTCTATTAATTCATTATTTATTTAGTTTTTTATTTAGTATGTTTATAAATTTTCCAAAACGCTCACCGTTTTGGCCTTTACATATATATTTTTATAAAATAACTTTTTAAGCATTTAAAATGTGTGATTAGTTTTAAGCGAATGGGTAGCTAAATTTTTCTTGTAGGTTTGTGGTTTTAAATACTTGTATTTCTGTGTTAAATAAATCTATGTTTTAAAAGTTTTTGGTTTGGTCTACGCATAATGTATTACAGTTAGGGTACTCAAATTTATACATTACACACGCCCGCGCGCGCACACACACACACATATAATTTATAAAGTTTTGTGTTTAAATATATAACAATTAATAAATTTGTGTTAGTGGTTATAATCTCAAATAGAAAAATATTTTTTTTAGATTAGCGCTTTCAAGCTTCACAGTTCATCATCAGATCAGAAAGATCTGATGTTGTCGATGTGATGATGAGCTGTGAAGCTTGGTAGCGCTGATCGAACAAAACAAATTTCTACAGTACTGTGCAACAGTGTTGTTTCTGTAAAAATTGTATTAAGTTATTTTGTTGTATTTTCACGTGACGCACATTTCACAGAATTATTCCGTATGTAAAGAGGTTTATTTATCTGCTAAAGATTATGTGTCTTTAAAGAATTCTCTGTTGTTAAAGTCACCTCTGAAGATACAGAATCATTCTGTGAAACGTGCGCGTCAGGTCAAAAAATACAATAATATAATTTAATAAAATTTTACCTGCAAAAGTATTGATTACGTGAAGGCATATTCATTATACACAGGAAAAACTTGCAAGAAATATTGAAAATAACATACAAAATAAATAAATCAATAAATAAATAGATATCGTGGGGTTATTGGTAAAGTTATAAAAGTACCCTTAGGTGAATTTAAGGAAAACTGAAATTAAAGGTTTTAAAGTGCATTGATAAATCATAAAACGATTTTCAAAGTTAGTTTTTTATTAATAGACTTTTTATTGATTACATAGCTGTTAAAAAATAAAAAGAAAGAGAGAAATGCCCAAAAATGTTATTTTGAAACATTCTGAGACATTATTAAAACCAGGACTTGGGCAGTTTTACCACTAACCTCATCTATATATTATATATATATATAAATTTATGATGTTATTCAATTTCTTTCTTCTGCAAGTAGTATAATTCGTATATTCTTAAAAAAAAAAGACGAATATACTACTTGCAGAAGAAAGAAATTGAAGAACATCACAAATTTATATAATTACTGCAAAAAACGTCGAGTTGCTTATATAGAAAATATATATATAAATTATTTATTTATATAATAGGATATATATTATATGACTGTGTGTAACTATATACACAGACATACATATGTATTGCTCCTCGAACGATACAACAGTATTTCATTAATTCCATTACAAAATGTCAAACTATTAAGATCTGCATTCCCACTCACCTGTATTACCGTTTAACTGTGTGTAGCATGCTGAGTTCCCAGATAAACTGAACGTCTCTCGCACTATTGTCATTTAATAATCGTGAGCCCCACGCACACGCGCGCGCTTACAAACACAGAAATGCCATAAATCACGTAAACAAAGTACTCGAGCGCTACGGATTTATTGCCTGTTGGTTACTGGTTTTTGACAGCGGTAATTTTGGCTTGTCACCTTTCCTCCCGGAACACTCATATCAATTGCAATGAACGACCAAAATGGTTCTCAGTTTTTACTCGACCGTTTGAAATTTGTCTACCTGTGTGTCCATCTGTTTGGGGTACGTCCTACGATGACATTTAAAGGCAAAATCGATTTCCATAAAACGTGGCATGCGTATCCATCCATGTAACATTAGGGCCCAGAAAAAAAAAAGAATATACGAATTATACTACTTGCAGAAGAAATAAATTGAATAACATTAAAAATTTATATAATTACTGCAAGAAACGTCGAGTTACTTATATAGAAAATGATGGATGAAAACACCATACAAGGTTTATGTAACTCATTCCTATAACCAACTTATTAAACGTAAAAAACAATTAATATTTACAATTATGTGTGTTTTGGAATCATATAGTTTAACAAAAAATGGCTACAGCTTAATATTTTTCCAAAATATACAAAAATAATAGTAAAAAATAACAATAACAATAAATTAAACAAATATATTACTCAAGCCCAATATACATGGATTAAAGACGAAATATCAAATAATTACAGAAAAATCGACTACATTAATAAACAATTAATTAATTTACATCTTCTTTTAGCCAGCACACTTGATTATCATACATGGAATAATAAATATATTAATATGCTTAAAATACTAAATAATCACAAAACAAATAAATTTGACACAATCAATAAAAAATTTAAAATCTACTAATAAATAGTAAGCCTAAAAATGATAACGAACATTTACACACGTTAAATAATAACACACTTTTTACCCAAAATTCATAAATTTATCTAATATTAAATTCACGGAAAACGAAATAGCTACCCTAGAAACATCAAACAAAACAAATCTTAAAAATGTAAACAAACTTGTAATAGAAAATATCACAGTCGAAACTGAAAACGCAATTAATAATGTAGAACAAGAAAAACAAGATAAAATAAGAACAGAAGCCTCAATGGAAATAATAAAATATATCAAAAAATATAATAACGAAAATCGTCATACTAAAAATAAAAATAAACAAAATAACACCATTAATAACATAAAACACAAACTAACGACTAATAACCTCACTTTAACCAAAGCTGATAAGAGTAATAGTACAATAATAATTTCTCAGAAAGAATTAGACGATAAAACAGAAGAAATTATACTTAATAATAATTGCATAACATTAAATAAAGACCCCACAAATAAATATCAAACACAAATAACAAATATACTAAAAAATAGTAACCAAATCATAAATCCTAAAGAGTCCTTTAAATATAAAATGGATAATCCTTGTGCACCAAAATTAAATTCTTTAATAAAATTACACAAAATCAATAAACCTATCAGACCTTTAATAAACGCTAGGACCACACCAAATTATAAAATATCAAAATTACTAACACAAATATTAAAACATAGAATTGATCTTCCAGCAAAATAAAATATAAAAAATAGTATCGAACTCACGGAACAACTAAAAAACGTAGAAGTAAACAGAAAAACAAAATTATACTCATTCGACATATCAAACATGTATACAAACTTTCCCATTGAAGAAACTATAATTACTATAATAAACAATCTGAAAACAAGAAAACAAATAACGAAAGTAACACATACATTAAACAGTTAACTAATAGTTTAAAAATAATTTTAAATCAAAATTATTTTCAATACAACAACAAATTGTACTATCAAACAGATGGCCTTTCTATGGAAGCCCCAACCTCCGCTATCATATCCAAAATCTTCCTACAAAAACTCGACGAACAAATAATAAATATAATAAAATTAAACGACTCATTAGGATATTATTTTAGATACGTTGATGACACTCTGTACATTTCCCATAACAATGGTATAAATATAAATAAAATATTCAACTCCATAAATAATTTACATTCCAAAATAAAATTCACGTTAGAAGAAGAATCTAATAATAAATTAAATTATTTAGACTTAGCAATAAAGAAAAATGAAACAAATTTTGAATACTCAATATACAGGAAACCTTCTCAAACTGATTTAGTAATACCAAATACTTCTAATCATCCTCCCCAACACAAAATGGCATCATGGAATTTAATTCCATGATTTACCGAATGGTTAGGATCCCATTAAATAACACAGAAAGAAACAAAGAAAGAAATATTATCCAACAAATAGCAGTTAAAAATGGATACAAAATAAAAACTATTAATAAATTAGAAAATTAAATTAAAAATAAAATCACTAATAAAATTCCCAGGAACACTACATTTAAAAATTCACCTATTAATAATAATATAAAATATAAAACCTTCACTTATTACGGAAATTTAACTCAAAAATTAAATAAAATATTTAAAGATACTAATTTAAAAATATCTTATAATACAAACAATATAATTTTTAATAAAATAAAACCTAAAACTAAATCCAATACTCACAATAAAAATGGAATATATAAAATAGAAAGTCCAGATTTCAATAAATTCTACGTAGGCCAGACAAAGAGAAAACAACTAGATAGATTCCTTCAACACCGCAATGCATATTTAAAACCAAATAATATAAATCTAATTTAGCCACACATTGTCTAAATAATAACCACGAATTTCCAAAAATTGAAAATATAAATTAATGAAAAACATACAAAAAGGTCAAAAAATTAATATTTGGGAAAATCTTAACATTTACACACACAATAACAATAATGTATTAATTAAAGAACAAACCCAAATAAAAACAAAACAAGACGATCTATTTAAAATTATAAATTTACTAAAAAATAAAAATGAATAAAATATAAAAACAACTTTTCAAATATAACCGAGAAAACAACTGCTGAAGAAAATAAACATTAAAACAATCGTTAACTAATCGATCTAAATCGATAATCAGTTATTTTACATTAAAATCGATACAAATTCAATTATTCGTTAATTTTATATTAATAGAATTATTTCGATTGTTATGAATTTACTTAGAAACCTCTGATGATTCTGATATTTTTCAGTGAAACGTGCGTCAGGTGTTAAAAAGAATTTACGAATTATACTACTTGCAGAAGAAAGAAATTGAATAACATCACAAATTTATATAATTACTGCAAGAAACGTCGAGTTGCTTATATAGAAAATATATATATAAATTATTTATTTATATAATAGGATATATATTATATGACTGTGTGTAATTATATACACAGACATACATATGTATTGCTTCTCGAACGCTACAACAGTATTTCATTAATTCCATTACAAAATATCAAATTATTAAGATCTGCATTCTCACTCACCTGTATTACCGTTTAACTGTGTGTAGCATGCTGAGTTCCCAGATAAACTGAACGTCTCTCGCACTACTGTCATTTAATAATCGTGAGCCCCACGCACACGCGCGCGCATACAAACACAGAAATGCCATAAATCACGTAAACAAAGTACTCGAGCGCTACGGATTTATTGCCTGTTGGTTACTGGTTTCTGACAGCGGTAATTTCGGCTTGTCACCTTTCCTCCCGGAACACTCACATCAATTGCAATGAACGACCAAAATGGTTCTCAGTTTTTACTCGACCGTTTGAAATTTGTCTACCTGTGTGTCCATCTGTTTGGCGTACGTCCTACGATGACATTTAAACGCAAAATCGATTTCCATAAAACGTGGCTTGCGTATCCATCCATGTAACATTCGGGCCCTGTTGATTTTGAGATAGATTCCCCCCTCCCAAAATAAGATGCCCGGGTCAGAGAACAAAATTTTGAAAAATGCAACATGCCCATATAGAGAATCAAATTAAATAAAATTTTAACCACAATCTGAATTTAGTGGTGTGTTTTAGAAGCTTAAACATTTTGGTCCAAAAGCGTATGGTGAATCTTTTTATAGCTCATTTGTTAATGTCTGTTTGGAGAAAAAAATTGTTAATCATAATCTTGTGTCAACCACGTGTACAGAATGCCACCTGAAAATGTAACCGTCTGTATTTAAACGAGCAAAATAAGATCTTGGTTTTAACTCGACAGTTCAAAATTTGTCTGTCTGTCTACCTAACTATCTGTTTGGGGTATGCCACACGATAGTTTTTGGATGCATGAATAATGTACAATGTAATAGTTTTTGTTACTCCGTTTGTACAATGTTTACACATTTTCCGAAACCAAAGATTACAGACGTGACTGAATTCTCATCTTCCACTGCTGCTTGTCCATCCAAAGATCTTATACAATCTCTCGTTCCCTCAATATAGTTTTCTAACCAGGTGGTTAGGTGGTTTGTAGGTGGTTTTCCTATTTTCCTTCTTCCTGGTTGGGTCTATTCCATAACTCTCCTTGGCCATACTTTTCGTGTGTCCGTACCACTGTAATTCTTTTGTTTGAATAAAATCAACAATTGAGTTTTTTATATCCATTCTGTACTTAATGAGTTCATTTATAATTTTCTCAAGTCTGGACACTCTTGCCGTAAGTCTCCAAAAGTCCATCTCTGCTGTCATTAATTTTGCTCTTGTGTGTTCATTAGTAGTCAAAACTTCTGAACCGTAAGTCGTGATAATTCTAACAATGGTTTTAAATAATTTGGTTTTAGTTTCTGACAGTGTAATGTAAACTTTGTTATGCGTATCTATGCATATAACTTACAAAATTCTATTGAATCGGTGATTTCACAAAATTCATGAGTTACAATTTTGACGAAATAGAGGTAACAGTGTTTTTCCCATATCAAGTGTCCGATACGTCGTTTCGGTTCAAAAGGCAGAAGTCTGATGCACGTAAGCTTAGCAGTGTTGTAGTCGTTTGTGACTGTGAGGCTAGAAAGTGGACGAGTCACTGAATCATATTTCTAGTGATATGCAATGTTTCTATTATTATTATTTGATGTTTTGCCCTAATGCAGGTCTTCAAATCGTAAAAGCTCTCCAGGCTGTCCTATCGCATGCCAGTCTTTCCGTAACACACCTTGATTTTAATGCTATCTATTAACTTTATTCTTATACGTCCTCTTCTTTTGTCTGCTTCTATAACACCCTCGATGGCAGTTGTAAGCAAGCAGTTTCTTCTTAAACAATGACCTAACCAAGTCATTTTCCTATTTTCTATTACCTTCAGGATTCTCGCTCTTTCCCTATTCTTCTTAAAACTTCATCAATCCTTACTTTATCAACCCACCTCACTTTTTCCATTGCTCGCCAAACCCACATCTCAAATGCTTCTAATCTTTTCTCATCCTCTTTCCTCAGTGTACATGTCTCTCCAAAATACAAAGCAACGCTCCATACATAAAATTAGGCCAACCTTTTTCTTAAATTCTTATTAATTTTGCCACACATCAGTCTTTCCTTTCTATTAAATGCCTCTTTCGCTATACCAATACTTGCTCTAATTTTACGAGTGCAGGACATATCTTCATTTATCAAGCTTCCAAGATATTTAAACAACTCCACCTGTTGTAATTTGTCGTGCCCTATCTTTATGTTTGTCCTTTTTCCTCCTCTGCTAACCACCATACACTTAGTTTTTATGTTTCTATTAAATTAATTTTATTCCGTTTCTTAAAAGAAATTCAGTTTTTTATTACATTTTTCTATTATCTGATTTATTTCATTTTCAAAGCTATTACTTTCCTTCTATTACTTACACGCTATATACTTTCCTCCAAGTAATTATTATTCGTATTTATTTAATAATTTATTTTAATTTACGATTGCTACTGACGAGATTCACTCTTTTAAGTCTTAAAACATAACAGATGTATTTCCAACGATTTAATAACAGTGTAATGCGTTAATTGAAACACATCGTGATTAACATCGTGATTAAGTGTATTTGTACGATCCGCTCAATAATTTGGATGATTAAGTGTATTTGTACGATCCGCTCAATAATTTGGAAACCAATAAAGATAAAACATTGAAAGTTGGATCAAAATTAAATTTGAACCTTTCTGTACAATTGACGTGGTTAATGTATTAGTCTACCTTGAATAAGGAAACGTTTTTTTGCAAGCTACATTTTTCGCTTCACGACTGGGAATAATTAAAATTTGATATGAAATTTTATTTTCTATTTTGTTATTACAAGGATATTATTAAACTGAAATAGTATGTACATCATATACGTGACCTGGACTACATGTAAAAAAAAATTATCGTTAAAGAGAAAGAATGTCTTTCGTAAGGATTGTTTATATTTTACTACGCACTAAATCGAGCTTGTGATGGTTTTTTTATTAGGTTTTTGTATTTTTACCGACTCTTTTTTGGGCTAAATTTATTCAAAATTTACCAAAATGTGAAGAATTAAAATACTGTTACTACTGCGTACATTTTGTAGACTTATCAAGTATTTCGTTTTTATCTGAGGAGGTTTCCAATTCGCGACATAGTAGTGAACGTAAAACCCATAGCGCAATGTATTTCCCTATCACGCCCATTGTCTATGGAACCAAGAATACATAGAGCGATGTTTCTAGTGATACAATGGATGATCAGCATTAATGTTTTCCTGGATTTGAATTATCTTTATCACTTCTTTTTGTATTTGAAACATATAGATAATGTAACTTATTACAGAAATTTATATTTTGATTTATTTTAGTAAAAGCCAACAGAGAAAACCGTTGATTGCACAAAGGTCGTAACTCATAATTCTTTTATTTTTATGTTTTGGTATACCAGAAATTATTACAACATTCAAAGGTAAAAATACTTTAACAAACATCATCATTATCATGATTTTCAAGGATTAAACAAAGAATGGTTTGTTCCGGTCTCAAATAGGCAAAGATTACAGCTGGTCACTCCAACGCTTCCTCGGACGTCCCACACCTCTCAGTCCCCTTGGCTTATATTTCAATAGATGTTTAGGGATGTGGCAGTCATCCATTCGGCAAAGATGTTCCCACCAATTCAGCCGATACTGGGCGATTCTCTCGAGTAGACTCATAAAATTTGTTTCTACCGTGTATCTATGTTTCTTCTATAATCATGGAGAGTATACCATGCCACGTGCCTGAGAAATCACATTTCAGCCGGTTGGATGCAACTGGCTTGCACTTTCGTTAAAGTCTAATTCTCAGACCCATAAAGAAGTGTGGGAAGAGCCATTACTTTGTAGAATTTCAGGCGTATTCCTTTACTTGCTGACTTAATGGTTCCCCTAATAGTTCCGCACATAAGATTGAACTTATGCAACTTATTAACAACGTCGTTGCTTGCATTATAAGACAACATTAATAAACATGATGAATATAATTGACATTAATAAACATGATGAATATAATTGACATTATTAAACATAGATTTTATTATTAAAATTTATTATCACCTTTTTATCACGGTACAAATGTTTGCAGTATGTTTTTAGTGTTTCCTGAAAAATTTTTGGTGACCCACGCCCTTTCGAAAACCACCGATTCTATTGTTTTTGAGACCGATCCCACAAAAAATAAGGTAGAATGTGGAATAAACGTGAGAGTAAAAATTTAAAAAAATTGCAACATGTTTATGTGGGGTATCAAATAAGAGAATTTTATCTGAAATCTAGAATAGTGTTGGTGATTCAAACATTTTGAGACACCTCGGTCAAAAAGTATACCAATAGTTAGAAAAATCAAAAAATCGTAGTGAGATATGAAATTAAAGATTATTTTAACCACTGTATAAATATAGTGTTTAGATTCGAAAATTTAAAAATTCAAGATACCAAAAAAAATTTTAAACTTTGCAAAAGTTGTAAAACTTTACGCCGAACATGGAATGATGTTAACCCAAATACAAATGCAGAGTTTGGTTCAAAAAATTTGTATCTTTAGGGGCACCACAAGACAGAATTAGGTACTTTACTAATCTTCTTCTTCTTCTTCTTCTTCTTCTTCTTCTTCTTCTTCTTCTTCTTCTTCTTCTTCTTCTTCTTCTTCTTCTTCTTTTTCTTCTTCTTCTTCTTCTTCTTCTTCTTCTTCTTCCTCTTCTTCTTCTTCTTCCTCTTCCTCTTCCTCTTCCTCTTCCTCTTCCTCTTCCTCTTCCTCTTCCTCTTCCTCTTCCTCTTCCTCTTCCTCTTCCTCTTCCTCTTCCTCTTCTTCTTCTTCTTCTTCTTCTTCTTCTTCTTCTTCTTCTTCTTCTCCTTCTCCTTCTCCTTCTACTTCTTCTTCTTTAGCACTCCAGCAACAATCGTCTCTAAACTCTTCTGTCCATTGCCATCTCAGTGTAACCTCTCACAACCATTTTTCTGCGAACTACTAGAACTTCATCCAACCATCCTATTCTAGGTCGGCCCCGCTTTCTGCTTTTATAGACTTGTGCCCTCGGCATTTTCTTTGACATACTCTCTAAATGACCTAACTATTGTATCCGTTTAGTGTTTATGAACCTTAAAATGTCGCTTACTAATAGTACTACATTATTTACCTTAAAAAAATTTATTGTTAGAATTGCCTCAATAGGGTAGGACAATTTCTGTTCATAGACCTGAGCTCACTGTTGTCGCGTCACTGAACGTGTCCTTCAAGGGTACGGTAGAAACGTTTAGCAGTATGTTATTAAAATTATTTTCTCCCGGCCTGTTTGGTCGTGTGGTCCAATGCTGTTTGTTTCAGCCTGGCCTTTGCTGCCCATCTTCACTGCTGCAAGACGTTTCAATGAGCGTTTACCACGGTAATGTGGTACTAACCGTGACACGTCTGTTAGCGTTTTTTACCTCAAGTTGTAGCACTGAAGATGGTCGGCAAAGGCCCGGCTGAAACGTCTGCGGAAATAAACACCATTGGACCACACGACTAAACAGCTCGGGAGAAAATAGTGTTAATAACATTTACTGCGGCCCTGTAAGCCTCCGACAAACCTTATGTTTAGCAGTATTTTAACGATGATCGGTTTAGGGAGTAAAAGTTCCCTAATGGTATTTGTAATTAATAATAAAAGCAAACAGAATTATCAATGTTGCACACCACTACAGAAAAATTATTCCGATTAGCGCATTCAAGTTCACAGCTCATCGTCAGGTATATCAGATCTGACAATAAGCTGTGAAGCTTGAAAACGCTAATCGGAATAATTTTTCTATAGTGAAGTGCAAAAGAGATAATTCTGTTTGTGATTATAGCCACTAACAAAACTTTCTTAATTAAAAAACTATAAAAGCAGTAATTAACAATTATATATTCGAATTGGTATATAAAAACATTTCTACACATAGGTGACTACATAATAAAGTAATAAAATATATTATAGCTGAATACATATTGTAGGAATGTTAAATTATGTATATTTAAAAAAATATGTGTGTTCTTGTATCCGTTTACAGGTCCTGAAGATCACAATAAATATTCTCGAAACGTCGACATAAATAATTTAAAATTTGTGTTATACTTTATTGACCGAGCCTCGCAAACCCTTCATACTTAAAATTCATTGATTGACGGTCACTATGAAATTAATAATTCAGTTTAGCAGTACGTTCACTAGACAGGCTGAACAGCTCGGAAAATCTGATGGTATAAACACCGACTGTAAAAATTATGTCCCTTAACTAGCCACCAGTATTCTGTTGTCGAGGGAAAGCAGAGAAGCAAGAAGAACGGCGAGCTGCTGCCAACCAGCCTGCGGGCTGTTAAGCCAGAGAGAGAGAGAGAGAGAGAGAGAGAGAGAGAGAGAGAGAGAGAGAGAGAGAGAGAGAGAGAGAGAGAGAGAGAGAGAGAGAGAGAGAGAGAGAAAGAGAGAGAGAGTATTATCTGTTTAATTATTACTCGTACTTGTGATAATTATTTCATATTAAACATTAATTTCTACTAAAATAAAATACCGGTATGGAGATCCATACATGACTTCGATGTTCTGTGATTTATATTTCAAATCATTTACTTGAATTCGGTTCGACAATTTCTAACAAGTTAGGTGTGTTCCTTGTAAATCGAGTTTTGTGTTTGACAAATTGAAATGAAATATCTCCATAGAAACTAATTCTTTGTTGCCGATTGTAACTAGCTTTTCGCCGCGTTACAAATCCAGGGAACCCTTCGTAATTAAACTCCGTTAATTAGAAGGGCTGCCTACGTTGTAACAGAATTGATCACAAATAATTAAAATAACATATTACTTACTAGCTGTGTAATTGTTTACTTTGTGTAAGGAAACAATGGCAAGGTATACAATTGATTTAAGCACTCCTCATATGTGTGTAACAAGAAGACTTCTCTTTATTCAACATTTAAGAAAAACATATACTGACTGATGCCCTGACATTACTAACTCAATTATTAAATTATCGAAAGGTTTCTTTAAACTTTGGCATCAAACTAGATTCTATATAGTTATACCTCGGATCCGGGTGAACTTTCTGTATTAAAACTTTTAATTATACTCTTTTCATGAAATTAGCTTGCAAGACTTTCTTTTAATTCAACATTTAAGAATGGTATTATTGCTTGAGTTATATTACTCTACATTAACATATAAACTGTTACAACGTATGAAGTTAGAATAGTTACATGAAATATTAATTAATAAGATATAATCTTATAAAAATTAGATTTAATTTATAAGTCTTTACAAAGTTAATTATTTATGAAAAGTCTCTTTCAAGATGTGTTGTGTAACAAATATTATTAACCCTCGATAGACAGGCTATCGAGTCACCTTTTAATTGGTATGCAGAAGACTCCTCCTGGGGTATCAGTCTTGGGAAACAGGAACAGCTACGTCGTCATCTCGGTCTGGCTTTCCTCTGTAAAGGGCTCCAAAGTTAGCAGGGAGAACAATAGGTCATGTAGTTATCTACGATGATCATGTAGATTCTCGGATGTCCTGATCTGCATATTCTGTCACGTGCAGTAGAGTTTGTGGCTTCTGCTAGTTCACATCTCCGGGTATTACTTTGGAATAGTTGTTATTCGTTGAAGTACGTAGTCATCTTGTGTTACACTTTTTGTTACGTTTCAATACTTTTTGTTTTACATAACTTTAAACTTATTGTCTATTCACATGACTACATTAATTAATACATCCAGATGCTTTAACAAACTACATCTGGTACACTTTCTGAAGATGAAACCAAATATGATACACATATTTGAAGAGCATAGCTCTTACGTCTACACTGTACGGAGTCGCCCTTGCAAGAGAGAGAATTTACGCTCCCTTCGCCAGGTACTGGACAAAAGTTAGTGGGACAACTTCCGCGCGAGAATATAGTTCCTAACTGTATTTAAGTTAACATTTTTATTTATTTAAACTATCCCTAAACAAACATATATATAATCTAAATCAGTTGTTTTAGCGACTATTTATGTCTTCAGATTTTATTATTATTAACATTAGTTTTTTTTATCTTATTCTTACTCACACAAGACTCTGAAAGCATGTCGAGTCTGGAATCAACAGGAAAGCGCCTGCTTACAAGCAAAGGGTTAAATACGATATTAATAACGCTTTACAATTTATCTTTTTATTTGAGTATCTTATAACTAATTAATTACTGCTTCCTTTCATACTGAGTACATACAGGTATCTTATATTAAAACAGTGAGATTTAAATAGCTTAAGAGCTCGCAACCTTAATTTTTAAAATTTTTTTTATTTTCTAGATTATTTCTTTTATTTAAATCGTCACATACTCCACCGCTTGAATTGCACGCTACGGTTTAGCTTTTTGAGTCTAACTCACTATTGGGCACTGGGATATTGAACGGGTTTAGTGTGTGTAATTTCTTTCACATACTTTCTTGTACACTTTACAACGTTCTCCACATAGTTATTACTTATAGTTACAACACAGTACACTTTATATTCTTATGAACTACCTTTTTTTTTTTACATACTATTTACACTAAATATTTACACAATTAAAACACAAAACTCTTTCTTATCTCTATCACTTAATTTTACTACCGGTTTTTTGTTTGTCTTACTCTCTCTTCTGTAGAGTAACTTTCTAAATCTCTACTATTTAGAATTCTATCTTTTCTTCTGTGAGTCATATATATATATATAACTCATGTAGTTAATGAGTGTTAGTACCCATCTAGTTAATGATTATTCATTAATGCATGTTCCGCAGAACTGGAACTCAGGTTGATCAGGCCTCGTTTCCAAACTTTACGTTTTACATTTCTTACGCGGATTCAGAAATATAATTTTCTTTACTACCTAGTATTCCTTTTTCTTTTTTTTTTTTTATACTATACCGTCACTTCTTCTTATACAACTTTAGTTGCGAAATATGCGTTCTCCGCACATATGTCTGAGTTGCAGGTTCGCACAGGGCTACTGTAACTGGAGTTAGGTACTTTTGGATTTGATAAGGGCCACACCATCTGAATGATAGTTTCGAGGTGGTCTTATCAATCGCACTACTAATGGGGTGAGTCTTGTACATTACTAAGTCACCTACTTGGTACCTGACTGAGTTGCTATGATTACCTTTCTCGTGGTATCTTCTGGATTTTTCCAAGCTTGCTCTCAAGTTAGAGCGGGCTTTGTTCCATATTCTCTTTATCTGCTTATCCGTTATTTGCGGAGGCAGTAGATCGTGTATATTCCATTTTGTGGACAAAGGGTGGTTTGGTCTATACTTGTATAGTAACTCGAACGGGGTCGACTTGTGACCTTCGTGGTAAGCTGAATTAAAAGCGTATTGAATCCAGGATAGATTTTGGTCCCACGACGTGTGATCGTTCGCATGATAGGCGATTAGCGCAGATTTGAGGTTTCGTAGATACCTTTCAGCAATATTGCCTTGCGGTCGATACTCTGTAGTGGTTATATGGTCTATCCCTAACTTGAAACACATATTCCTAAATTCTTTTGCTTTAAACTGCGGACCGTTATCAGATACTATACGTACTGGAGTACCGTAATCTTTAAATAATCTTTCCTGTAGTATTTTAACTGTTGTCGAAGCTAATGCTCGTCGCATGGGATACATCCAAACAAATTTGGTGAACGAATCTACACATATCAGTAACATGGTATTTCCTGATTTGGATCGGGGATACGGACCTGAGAAATCTAGATAAAGTTTCGAAAAAGGGGTCTTTGGGATTTCTGATATCAATTGGCTTACTTGAGTATTTCTGGCGGGTTTGCTAAGGGCGCATAATGAACATTTCTTTACGAAGGTAGCTATTTCGCAGTTCATATTGTTCCAATGATATTCCTTTCGAATACGATGTATCGTCTTATTGATTCCCATATGGGCTCCTATGGTAGATGAATGGAAGTATTCCATTAGCATGGGCTTAATTACGTCCGGGGCTATTATTCTTAATTCCTTTCCGTCTCTTATTTTGAGGCACAGTACATTCTTACTCAATACGTACTTCTCGGATTTAATACCTTGGGTAAGTTGTTCTATAATAGGCTTCAGTAAGGGGTCTTGTTGTTGATATATGGCAATGTTTGTAAAGGCAAGGGGGAATTCAGTAATTACGGCGTTCGCGCTTGCTATTTCCGGCTTCACTATGTTTTCGGAAGTTTTAGTGGGTGACTGGAACATACGGGACAGGGTATCGGCGACTACATTTTGAGTACCTTTAATATGCTGCACTCTGAATTTGTAGCAGTTTAATTTCAATACCCATCTGCCAATTCGTCCTAATTGTTTAGGGTGATTCAATAACCATGATAACGCCTGATTGTCGGTTTCTAAAAGAAATTCCTTATGTTCTAGGAAGGGTTTAAACTTTTAGAATGCAAAAACAATTGCTAAACATTCCAATTTATATGCAGAATACTTTCTTTCTTGATCGCTCAGTGTTCGTGATGCATAACTAATTGGTAGTCTACAGTTATCTATCTCTTGGTATATCACTGCACCTAACGCTACACTGGAACTGTCGGTTTGCACGACGAATGGTTTTGTGAAATCAGCTAATTGCAAAACTGGGGGAGATTTAATGCTTTCTTTAAGTTGCTCAAACGCGTTTTGATGTATTGAGCTCCATTCGAACTTTGTTCCCTTCTTTCGTAAGGAGTTAAGGGGTGCTGCTATTTCGGCAAGATGGGGTATGTATTTGTGGAAATAATTCACCATACCTAAAAATCGGGCTATACCTTTTGCATCTCGTGGGGGTGCAAATTCTCTAATAGCACGGGTACGTTCGGGGTCAATGCTTACCTTTCCATTCGCTTTCACTATGTGTCCTAAGAAAGAAAACTGAGGTACAGCAAAACTTACCTTATTTGGGTTCACCGTTAATCCTGCTCTTAGTAAACGGGATAACACTTCACGCAAATGTCTGAGATGTTGTTCCATTGATTCACTGTATATTACGATGTCGTCCAAATAGTGGTACACATATTTAAATTTAATGTCGTGAAATATCTTCTCCAATAGTCTACTACATACGGAACTTCCTTGAGATATTCCAAAGGGTACCCTAGTAAATTGGTACAAGTTAAAAGGAACTGCAAACGCGGTTAGACGTTTGGATTCTTCTGAAAGAGGTATTTGATGAAAAGCTTGATTTAGATCCATTACCGTAAAAACCATCGCTTTAGTAAAATAGTGAAACGCACTATGGATGTCTGGAAGAGGTATTGATTCAAATTCTATTCTTTTATTTAATTGCCTGTAGTCTACAACTAGTCGGTGTTTATCTGGTCCTTTCGGTACTAAAAAGGAGGGTGAAGAATATGGGGAAGTAGAGGGTTCTATGACTCCTTGGTCCAATAACTTATTGATATGGTTTCGCATGACTTCCATCTTGGGGGGCGACAACTTGTACGGGGGTAGTCGTATTACTTTCTGATCACTCAGATTAATTTTATACTCTATTAGGTCCGTAAGTCCTAGTTTTGGTGTAAGAACCGAAGAAAATTCTTTTATTATTTTTGCTATTTTGACTATCTCTTCGTTCTAGGTGAGATAAATCTGAATCTTGGTGACTTACATGCGCAGTAGATGAACAACGTCTTTCTTCATTACTATCAAATTTATGTTTTCTTGTACGGTCAAATCTGAAATAAAATACTTGCTCGTAGATGTCAAGAATCATTCCAGTCTTACTAATAAAATCTGCACCTAATATTAAATCAGGTCCTAATTCTTTACATACTAACATTGTAAATATCCAACTTAGGTTTTTTATTTTAACCTTAACGGTAATGCTCAGGTTTATATTTATTTTACGTTTATCAGCGGTAGCACACTTTATATTCACAGGTTGGTTCCGTTTTACTAGATGATGTTTAGCTAACATGTCCGCTAATTCTTGGCTGATTAAAGTTCTACTAGATCCCGAATCAAGTAAGGCGATGGGGGATGTAACGCCTAAGTCGACTCGTATTAATGGTAGTAGATTTTTTTCCATTTACATCTATTAATCGCATTACACTTTTCGCGAAATTCTCGCACATAGGGGTCGATATCTTTCGCACCTTTTTTGTTTTTTACTTGGTTACAGAATAATTCATTCTTATTATTATTATTGGTTTCTTTTAGTTTACCTAGTTTCGAGTAGCTGCGGAAGACACAGGTTTTCGGGTCTCCCTGCCTTACATGTTTTTTGAATTGGGGTTATTCCGTTCCAATGGCTTACTTTTGCACTCTCTACTTATGTGCCCATATTTGCCACAATTATAACAGGTGGGTTTTCTGCGAGGTGGGTACTTGGTTTCCGCTTTATCTGGGTTTACAGTTAACTTACCAGCTTTGCGCACATAGTGAGGTCTACTAGAAACTTGCCTTTCATACGAGGTTGTTACATCAGGCAGTAGTGCTCGCAATTGATGTCTATTATTTCCAGAGGTTTTCATTGCTTCTCTATTTTGATCTGAGTGCCATACATTTGAAGAATGGATACTGCACTGTTCCAGATCAGCAATCGTATTGGGTCTATTCATCAATGATAGTCGAGATCTTTCTTCGGGTGACACTCCTATTAAAATGGTGTCCACTAGTTGTGTTTCATTCCAGTTTACACGTAGTAGTCGAGAGGACTCCCTAATATCGGAGATGTAGTGAGCTAATCTCTCCTGATGTCCTTGTACTCGGAGTACTGTCTTCCTTTTTATTTCTTCATAGATGCCGGTGGGAATAAAGTATTTTATTAAAGAACTATGTAACTCTTCTACTGGGAAAGTAGAGGTTAGGGCTTCTAGCACACGATTTTTTAACGGGGGTTTACACTTTGGTAATAGAACTTGTAAAATTTGCCAGTCATTCAGCTGCTGTAGATCCTTTATCTGAAGAAGATAACTAATAAATGTTAGTAACTTGGAAACATTTAAACCATCTGTATAAGGGATTTCGGTTAAAATCTTCTCCACAGGGTGAGTCATTTTTCCGTATAGATCTGCACTATAGTTCATAGGGGTAATTCCTCGATGAGGGAGATTAGATTCATTGTTTCCGGGACGAAACTGAAAATGTTCGGGAGGAGGGGGATTTACATCTGTATCAGTATTTTGTTCTGGGTTCGCTTGCACTTGCGATACGATAGGTGAGTTCCGATCCGAGTTAGGCGGAGGTAAACCAGTGGTGGGGGATTGTACTGGGGAGATGTGTAATTTCATTAATGATTTCTCTATTTCCTCCATCCTGAATGAGTCGGATTTTCGTCTTAAATCGTTGATAATTGAAGGTAAGCGACGTAGAGCTTCGTCTGCTAGCTTTTGTACATCAACGGGTATTTCTGTGAGATTCGGCCAGATCGACAAATTTTTTATTCGCCTGGTTAAATGCTCTATTCTCTGGGTAGTCCGCAAAATTTTTGCCGGAGATTTCTCGTCTTGGAGTGTTTGAGACAATAAGTATAGTTCACTATACTTGGCAGTACAAATTTCTTTCTCGCCTTCATAATCGAGTTGGCTTAGATAGTCTAATTGCACGGGCGCATCAAATCCACATTCGCGAATTGAACTTCGTAATTCCGCGACTGTTACATCAGCATGGGGTAGTCCACGCAAAAGAGCTTCGTAAGACAGCTCGTCTTTTAATAACAAATCAGGGTTAAATTGGGCCATTTTGTTCTAACACATTAGCACGTACTTAAAATTAATACTATTATATTACACATATATTACATATAATAAATTCATAAGTAATCAATTTACACAAATTAGAAAAGAACAATTTCTCTTCTAAGGGAGAGACAGAAATCACACACATATCTTTCAATGTTAAATAGCCGATCAGCTGTTTACTGGAATGTAGGTCAGAGGGTGGCCTACATATTTAGTTAACAAAGGAGGGTGAGAGTGTGTGACAATGGGGTGTTTGCTTTTACATCTTATTGTCTACACAATGCGAGTGAATAACACCAACGATTTGAAACCGGTCGTTTTAAACTTGAGAAGGGGAGCACACTTTTGTACAACACATTTATTATTATTCCGCTTAGACAACACTTTGGCTTCGTTCTTTCATAAACTTTTCTCAATTAAATAATTACTTATTTTGTTCACAAGTTTTAAATCACGACTTCTACTTAATTACTTTATTATTATTTACAAAGTTATTTTTATCAATTTTTTTTTATAACACATACTAGTGTATGTAAGCTATGTAGTTGGACATACACTGTGCAGAATGATTCAGGAGACAACAGGTCGTAGTTTGTCGTAAACAAACCTGTTACAGATTCTTCGGTTGACCACAATTGTTATGCTTGGTCACAATTCATGTATGCAAGTACTTACATCGAATTATTCAGGTTGTGCCGGTAGGAACCTGCATATAGCATTTTACATTGTATGACGCTAATGACATTTCACTTATACATACTACCATCTACGTATTAATACATATTACGTTATTTAATAGTGTATTAAATATGTTTTGAACATTACATTTATTAAAGTAACTTTCTGAGTGCATATATCAATATTAAACATTTAGTTATTAATCATACTATTTATGTTTATCCACGCATAAATAGTGAATGCAATTTGTTTGTGACACATATACACAATTAAAACTCTTTCCTTTGTTTCCTTTATATTTTTTTTTACAAGTAAAGTAAGCAGAGTAACGCACTTTTGTTTGCGTCACGATGCTTAACAACTCTTTACATAAATTAGCAGAGTGAATGCACTTTTATGACACTCTGTAAACAACTACCCTTTTATTTTTTTTTTTACAAGTAAGCAGAGTGGCGCACTTTTGTAACTAGCTTTTCGCCGCGTTACAAATCCAGGGAACCCTTCGTAATTAAACTCCGTTAATTAGAAGGGCTGCCTACGTTGTAACAGAATTGATCACAAATAATTAAAATAACGTATTACTTACTAGCTGTGTAATTGTTTACTTTGTGTAAGGAAACAATGGCAAGGTATACAATTGATTTAAGCACTCCTCATATGTGTGTAACAAGAAGACTTCTCTTTATTCAACATTTAAGAAAAACATATACTGACTGATGCCCTGACATTACTAACTCAATTATTAAATTATCGAAAGGCTTCTTTAAACTTTGGCATCAAACTAGATTCTATATAGTTATACCTCGGATCCGGGTGAACTTTCTGTATTAAAACTTTTAATTATACTCTTTTCATGAAATTAGCTTGCAAGACTTTCTTTTAATTCAACATTTAAGAATGGTATTATTGCTTGAGTTATATTACTCTACATTAACATATAAACTGTTACAACGTATGAAGTTAGAATAGTTACATGAAATATTAATTAATAAGATATAATCTTATAAACATTAGATTTAATTTATAAGTCTTTACAAAGTTAATCATTTATGAAAAGTCTCTTTCAAGATGTGTTGTGTAACAAATATTATTAACCCTCGATAGACAGGCTATCGAGTCACCTTTTAATTGGTATGCAGAAGACTCCTCCTGGGGTATCAGTCTTGGGAAACAGGAACAGCTACGTCGTCATCTCGGTCTGGCTTTCCTCTGTAAAGGGCTCCAAAGTTAGCAGGGAGAACAATAGGTCATGTAGTTATCTACGATGATCATGTAGATTCTCGGATGTCCTGATCTGCATATTCTGTCACGTGCAGTAGAGTTTGTGGCTTCTGCTAGTTCACATCTCCGGGTATTACTTTGGAATAGTTGTTATTCGTTGAAGTACGTAGTCATCTTGTGTTACACTTTTTGTTACGTTTCAATACTTTTTGTTTTACATAACTTTAAACTTATTGTCTATTCACATGACTACATTAATTAATACATCCAGATGCTTTAACAAACTACATCTGGTACACTTTCTGAAGATGAAACCAAATATGACACACATATTTGAAGAGCATAGCTCTTACGTCTACACTGTACGGAGTCGCCCTTGCAAGAGAGAGAATTTACGTTCCCTTCGCCAGGTACTGGACAAAAGTTAGTGGGACAACTTCCGCGCGAGAATATAGTTCCTAACTATATTTAAGTTAACATTTTTATTTATTTAAACTATCCCTAAACAAACATATATATAATCTAAATCAGTTGTTTTAGCGACTATTTATGTCTTCAGATTTTATTATTATTAACATTAGTTTTTTTTATCTTATTCTTACTCACACAAGACTCTGAAAGCATGTCGAGTCTGGAATCAACAGGAAAGCGCCTGCTTACAAGCAAAGGGTTAAATACGATATTAATAACGCTTTACAATTTATCTTTTTATTTGAGTATCTTATAACTAATTAATTACTGCTTCCTTTCATACTGAGTACATACAGGTATCTTATATTAAAACAGTGAGATTTAAATAGCTTAAGAGCTCGCAACCTTAATTTTTAAAATTTTTTTTATTTTCTAGATTATTTCTTTTATTTAAATCGTCACATACTCCACCGCTTGAATTGCACGCTACGGTTTAGCTTTTTGAGTCTAACTCACTATTGGGCACTGGGATATTGAACGGGTTTAGTGTGTGTAATTTCTTTCACATACTTTCTTGTACACTTTACAACGTTCTCCACATAGTTATTACTTATAGTTACAACACAGTACACTTTATATTCTTATGAACTACCTTTTTTTTTTTACATACTATTTACACTAAATATTTACACAATTAAAACACAAAACTCTTTCTTATCTCTATCACTTAATTTTACTACCGGTTTTTTGTTTGTCTTACTCTCTCTTCTGTAGAGTAACTTTCTGAATCTCTACTATTTAGAATTCTATCTTTTCTTCTGTGAGTCATATATATATATATATATAACTCATGTAGTTAATGAGTGTTAGTACCCATCTAGTTAATGATTATTCATTAATGCATGTTCCGCAGAACTGGAACTCAGGTTGATCAGGCCTCGTTTCCAAACTTTACGTTTTACATTTCTTACGCGGATTCAGAAATATAATTTTCTTTACTACCTATTATTCCTTTTTCTTTTTTTTTTTTATACTATACCGTCACTTCTTCTTATACAACTTTAGTTGCGAAATATGCGTTCTCCGCACATATGTCTGAGTTGCAGGTTCGCACAGGGCTACTGTAACTGGAGTTAGGTACTTTTGGATTTGATAAGGGCCACACCATCTGAATGATAGTTTCGAGGTGGTCTTATCAATCGCACTACTAATGGGGTGAGTCTTGTACATTACTAAGTCACCTACTTGGTACCTGACTGAGTTGCTATGATTACCTTTCTCGTGGTATCTTCTGGATTTTTCCAAGCTTGCTCTCAAGTTAGAGCGGGCTTTGTTCCATATTCTCTTTATCTGCTTATCCATTATTTGCGGAGGCAGTAGATCGTGTATATTCCATTTTGTGGACAAAGGGTGGTTTGGTCTATACTTGTATAGTAACTCGAACGGGGTCGACTTGTGACCTTCGTGGTAAGCTGAATTAAAAGCGTATTGAATCCAGGATAGATTTTGGTCCCACGACGTGTGATCGTTCGCATGATAGGCGATTAGCGCAGATTTGAGGTTTCGTAGATACCTTTCAGCAATATTGCCTTGCGGTCGATACTCTGTAGTGGTTATATGGTCTATCCCTAACTTGAAACACATATTCCTAAATTCTTTTGCTTTAAACTGCGGACCGTTATCAGATACTATACGTACTGGAGTACCGTAATCTTTAAATAATCTTTCCTGTAGTATTTTAACTGTTGTCGAAGCTAATGCTCGTCGCATGGGATACATCCAAACAAATTTGGTGAACGAATCTACACATATCAGTAACATGGTATTTCCTGATTTGGATCGGGGATACGGACCTGAGAAATCTAGATAAAGTTTCGAAAAAGGGGTCTTTGGGATTTCTGATATCAATTGGCTTACTTGAGTATTTCTGGCGGGTTTGCTAAGGGCGCATAATGAACATTTCTTTACGAAGGTAGCTATTTCGCAGTTCATATTGTTCCAATGATATTCCTTTCGAATACGATGTATCGTCTTATTGATTCCCATATGGGCTCCTATGGTAGATGAATGGAAGTATTCCATTAGCATGGGCTTAATTACGTCCGGGGCTATTATTCTTAATTCCTTTCCGTCTCTTATTTTGAGGCACAGTACATTCTTACTCAATACGTACTTCTCGGATTTAATACCTTGGGTAAGTTGTTCTATAATAGGCTTCAGTAAGGGGTCTTGTTGTTGATATATGGCAATGTTTGTAAAGGCAAGGGGGAATTCAGTAATTACGGCGTTCGCGCTTGCTATTTCCGGCTTCACTATGTTTTCGGAAGTTTTAGTGGGTGACTGGAACATACGGGACAGGGTATCGGCGACTACATTTTGAGTACCTTTAATATGCTGCACTCTGAATTTGTAGCAGTTTAATTTCAATACCCATCTGCCAATTCGTCCTAATTGTTTAGGGTGATTCAATAACCATGATAACGCCTGATTGTCGGTTTCTAAAAGAAATTCCTTATGTTCTAGGAAGGGTTTAAACTTTTAGAATGCAAAAACAATTGCTAAACATTCCAATTTATATGCAGAATACTTTCTTTCTTGATCGCTCAGTGTTCGTGATGCATAACTAATTGGTAGTCTACAGTTATCTATCTCTTGGTATATCACTGCACCTAACGCTACACTGGAACTGTCGGTTTGCACGACGAATGGTTTTGTGAAATCAGCTAATTGCAAAACTGGGGGAGATTTAATGCTTTCTTTAAGTTGCTCAAACGCGTTTTGATGTATTGAGCTCCATTCGAACTTTGTTCCCTTCTTTCGTAAGGAGTTAAGGGGTGCTGCTATTTCGGCAAGATGGGGTATGTATTTGTGGAAATAATTCACCATACCTAAAAATCGGGCTATACCTTTTGCATCTCGTGGGGGTGCAAATTCTCTAATAGCACGGGTACGTTCGGGGTCAATGCTTACCTTTCCATTCGCTTTCACTATGTGTCCTAAGAAAGAAAACTGAGGTACAGCAAAACTTACCTTATTTGGGTTCACCGTTAATCCTGCTCTTAGTAAACGGGATAACACTTCACGCAAATGTCTGAGATGTTGTTCCATTGATTCACTGTATATTACGATGTCGTCCAAATAGTGGTACACATATTTAAATTTAATGTCGTGAAATATCTTCTCCAATAGTCTACTACATACGGAACTTCCTTGAGATATTCCAAAGGGTACCCTAGTAAATTGGTACAAGTTAAAAGGAACTGCAAACGCGGTTAGACGTTTGGATTCTTCTGAAAGAGGTATTTGATGAAAAGCTTGATTTAGATCCATTACCGTAAAAACCATCGCTTTAGTAAAATAGTGAAACGCACTATGGATGTCTGGAAGAGGTATTGATTCAAATTCTATTCTTTTATTTAATTGCCTGTAGTCTACAACTAGTCGGTGTTTATCTGGTCCTTTCGGTACTAAAAAGGAGGGTGAAGAATATGGGGAAGTAGAGGGTTCTATGACTCCTTGGTCCAATAACTTATTGATATGGTTTCGCATGACTTCCATCTTGGGGGGCGACAACTTGTACGGGGGTAGTCGTATTACTTTCTGATCACTCAGATTAATTTTATACTCTATTAGGTCCGTAAGTCCTAGTTTTGGTGTAAGAACCGAAGAAAATTCTTTTATTATTTTTGCTATTTTGACTATCTCTTCGTTCTAGGTGAGATAAATCTGAATCTTGGTGACTTACATGCGCAGTAGATGAACAACGTCTTTCTTCATTACTATCAAATTTATGTTTTCTTGTACGGTCAAATCTGAAATAAAATACTTGCTCGTAGATGTCAAGAATCATTCCAGTCTTACTAATAAAATCTGCACCTAATATTAAATCAGGTCCTAATTCTTTACATACTAACATTGTAAATATCCAACTTAGGTTTTTTATTTTAACCTTAACGGTAATGCTCAGGTTTATATTTATTTTACGTTTATCAGCGGTAGCACACTTTATATTCACAGGTTGGTTCCGTTTTACTAGATGATGTTTAGCTAACATGTCCGCTAATTCTTGGCTGATTAAAGTTCTACTAGATCCCGAATCAAGTAAGGCGATGGGGGATGTAACGCCTAAGTCGACTCGTATTAATGGTAGTAGATTTTTTCCATTTACATCTATTAATCGCATTACACTTTTCGCGAAATTCTCGCACATAGGGGTCGATATCTTTCGCACCTTTTTTGTTTTTTACTTGGTTACAGAATAATTCATTCTTATTATTATTATTGGTTTCTTTTAGTTTACCTAGTTTCGAGTAGCTGCGGAAGACACAGGTTTTCGGGTCTCCCTGCCTTACATGTTTTTTGAATTGGGGTTATTCCGTTCCAATGGCTTACTTTTGCACTCTCTACTTATGTGCCCATATTTGCCACAATTATAACAGGTGGGTTTTCTGCGAGGTGGGTACTTGGTTTCCGCTTTATCTGGGTTTACAGTTAACTTACCAGCTTTGCGCACATAGTGAGGTCTACTAGAAACTTGCCTTTCATACGAGGTTGTTACATCAGGCAGTAGTGCTCGCAATTGATGTCTATTATTTCCAGAGGTTTTCATTGCTTCTCTATTTTGATCTGAGTGCCATACATTTGAAGAATGGATACTGCACTGTTCCAGATCAGCAATCGTATTGGGTCTATTCATCAATGATAGTCGAGATCTTTCTTCGGGTGACACTCCTATTAAAATGGTGTCCACTAGTTGTGTTTCATTCCAGTTTACACGTAGTAGTCGAGAGGACTCCCTAATATCGGAGATGTAGTGAGCTAATCTCTCCTGATGTCCTTGTACTCGGAGTACTGTCTTCCTTTTTATTTCTTCATAGATGCCGGTGGGAATAAAGTATTTTATTAAAGAACTATGTAACTCTTCTACTGGGAAAGTAGAGGTTAGGGCTTCTAGCACACGATTTTTTAACGGGGGTTTACACTTTGGTAATAGAACTTGTAAAATTTGCCAGTCATTCAGCTGCTGTAGATCCTTTATCTGAAGAAGATAACTAATAAATGTTAGTAACTTGGAAACATTTAAACCATCTGTATAAGGGATTTCGGTTAAAATCTTCTCCACAGGGTGAGTCATTTTTCCGTATAGATCTGCACTATAGTTCATAGGGGTAATTCCTCGATGAGGGAGATTAGATTCATTGTTTCCGGGACGAAACTGAAAATGTTCGGGAGGAGGGGGATTTACATCTGTATCAGTATTTTGTTCTGGGTTCGCTTGCACTTGCGATACGATAGGTGAGTTCCGATCCGAGTTAGGCGGAGGTAAACCAGTGGTGGGGGATTGTACTGGGGAGATGTGTAATTTCATTAATGATTTCTCTATTTCCTCCATCCTGAATGAGTCGGATTTTCGTCTTAAATCGTTGATAATTGAAGGTAAGCGACGTAGAGCTTCGTCTGCTAGCTTTTGTACATCAACGGGTATTTCTGTGAGATTCGGCCAGATCGACAAATTTTTTATTCGCCTGGTTAAATGCTCTATTCTCTGGGTAGTCCGCAAAATTTTTGCCGGAGATTTCTCGTCTTGGAGTGTTTGAGACAATAAGTATAGTTCACTATACTTGGAAGTACAAATTTCTTTCTCGCCTTCATAATCGAGTTGGCTTAGATAGTCTAATTGCACGGGCGCATCAAATCCACATTCGCGAATTGAACTTCGTAATTCCGCGACTGTTACATCAGCATGGGGTAGTCCACGCAAAAGAGCTTCGTAAGACAGCTCGTCTTTTAATAACAAATCAGGGTTAAATTGGGCCATTTTGTTCTAACACATTAGCACGTACTTAAAATTAATACTATTATATTACACATATATTACATATAATAAATTCATAAGTAATCAATTTACACAAATTAGAAAAGAACAATTTCTCTTCTAAGGGAGAGACAGAAATCACACACATATCTTTCAATGTTAAATAGCCGATCAGCTGTTTACTGGAATGTAGGTCAGAGGGTGGCCTACATATTTAGTTAACAAAGGAGGGTGAGAGTGTGTGACAATGGGGTGTTTGCTTTTACATCTTATTGTCTACACAATGCGAGTGAATAACACCAACGATTTGAAACCGGTCGTTTTAAACTTGAGAAGGGGAGCACACTTTTGTACAACACATTTATTATTATTCCGCTTAGACAACACTTTGGCTTCGTTCTTTCATAAACTTTTCTCAATTAAATAATTACTTATTTTGTTCACAAGTTTTAAATCACGACTTCTACTTAATTACTTTATTATTATTTACAAAGTTATTTTTATCAATTTTTTTTTATAACACATACTAGTGTATGTAAGCTATGTAGTTGGACATACACTGTGCAGAATGATTCAGGAGACAACAGGTCGTAGTTTGTCGTAAACAAACCTGTTACAGATTCTTCGGTTGACCACAATTGTTATGCTTGGTCACAATTCATGTATGCAAGTACTTACATCGAATTATTCAGGTTGTGCCGGTAGGAACCTGCATATAGCATTTTACATTGTATGACGCTAATGACATTTCACTTATACATACTACCATCTACGTATTAATACATATTACGTTATTTAATAGTGTATTAAATATGTTTTGAACATTACATTTATTAAAGTAACTTTCTGAGTGCATATATCAATATTAAACATTTAGTTATTAATCATACTATTTATGTTTATCCACGCATAAATAGTGAATGCAATTTGTTTGTGACACATATACACAATTAAAACTCTTTCCTTTGTTTCCTTTATATTTTTTTTTACAAGTAAAGTAAGCAGAGTAACGCACTTTTGTTTGCGTCACGATGCTTAACAACTCTTTACATAAATTAGCAGAGTGAATGCACTTTTATGACACTCTGTAAACAATTACCCTTTTATTTTTTTTTTTACAAGTAAGCAGAGTGGCGCACTTTTGTAACTAGCTTTTCGCCGCGTTACAAATCCAGGGAACCCTTCGTAATTAAACTCCGTTAATTAGAAGGGCTGCCTACGTTGTAACAGAATTGATCACAAATAATTAAAATAACGTATTACTTACTAGCTGTGTAATTGTTTACTTTGTGTAAGGAAACAATGGCAAGGTATACAATTGATTTAAGCACTCCTCATATGTGTGTAACAAGAAGACTTCTCTTTATTCAACATTTAAGAAAAACATATACTGACTGATGCCCTGACATTACTAACTCAATTATTAAATTATCGAAAGGTTTCTTTAAACTTTGGCATCAAACTAGATTCTATATAGTTATACCTCGGATCCGGGTGAACTTTCTGTATTAAAACTTTTAATTATACTCTTTTCATGAAATTAGCTTGCAAGACTTTCTTTTAATTCAACATTTAAGAATGGTATTATTGCTTGAGTTATATTACTCTACATTAACATATAAACTGTTACAACGTATGAAGTTAGAATAGTTACATGAAATATTAATTAATAAGATATAATCTTATAAACATTAGATTTAATTTATAAGTCTTTACAAAGTTAATCATTTATGAAAAGTCTCTTTCAAGATGTGTTGTGTAACAAATATTATTAACCCTCGATAGACAGGCTATCGAGTCACCTTTTAATTGGTATGCAGAAGACTCCTCCTGGGGTATCAGTCTTGGGAAACAGGAACAGCTACGTCGTCATCTCGGTCTGGCTTTCCTCTGTAAAGGGCTCCAAAGTTAGCAGGGAGAACAATAGGTCATGTAGTTATCTACGATGATCATGTAGATTCTCGGATGTCCTGATCTGCATATTCTGTCACGTGCAGTAGAGTTTGTGGCTTCTGCTAGTTCACATCTCCGGGTATTACTTTGGAATAGTTGTTATTCGTTGAAGTACGTAGTCATCTTGTGTTACACTTTTTGTTACGTTTCAATACTTTTTGTTTTACATAACTTTAAACTTATTGTCTATTCACATGACTACATTAATTAATACATCCAGATGCTTTAACAAACTACATCTGGTACACTTTCTGAAGATGAAACCAAATATGACACACATATTTGAAGAGCATAGCTCTTACGTCTACACTGTACGGAGTCGCCCTTGCAAGAGAGAGAATTTACGTTCCCTTCGCCAGGTACTGGACAAAAGTTAGTGGGACAACTTCCGCGCGAGAATATAGTTCCTAACTATATTTAAGTTAACATTTTTATTTATTTAAACTATCCCTAAACAAACATATATATAATCTAAATCAGTTGTTTTAGCGACTATTTATGTCTTCAGATTTTATTATTATTAACATTAGTTTTTTTTATCTTATTCTTACTCACACAAGACTCTGAAAGCATGTCGAGTCTGGAATCAACAGGAAAGCGCCTGCTTACAAGCAAAGGGTTAAATACGATATTAATAACGCTTTACAATTTATCTTTTTATTTGAGTATCTTATAACTAATTAATTACTGCTTCCTTTCATACTGAGTACATACAGGTATCTTATATTAAAACAGTGAGATTTAAATAGCTTAAGAGCTCGCAACCTTAATTTTTAAAATTTTTTTTATTTTCTAGATTATTTCTTTTATTTAAATCGTCACATACTCCACCGCTTGAATTGCACGCTACGGTTTAGCTTTTTGAGTCTAACTCACTATTGGGCACTGGGATATTGAACGGGTTTAGTGTGTGTAATTTCTTTCACATACTTTCTTGTACACTTTACAACGTTCTCCACATAGTTATTACTTATAGTTACAACACAGTACACTTTATATTCTTATGAACTACCTTTTTTTTTTTACATACTATTTACACTAAATATTTACACAATTAAAACACAAAACTCTTTCTTATCTCTATCACTTAATTTTACTACCGGTTTTTTGTTTGTCTTACTCTCTCTTCTGTAGAGTAACTTTCTAAATCTCTACTATTTAGAATTCTATCTTTTCTTCTGTGAGTCATATATATATATATATAACTCATGTAGTTAATGAGTGTTAGTACCCATCTAGTTAATGATTATTCATTAATGCATGTTCCGCAGAACTGGAACTCAGGTTGATCAGGCCTCGTTTCCAAACTTTACGTTTTACATTTCTTACGCGGATTCAGAAATATAATTTTCTTTACTACCTAGTATTCCTTTTTCTTTTTTTTTTTATACTATACCGTCACTTCTTCTTATACAACTTTAGTTGCGAAATATGCGTTCTCCGCACATATGTCTGAGTTGCAGGTTCGCACAGGGCTACTGTAACTGGAGTTAGGTACTTTTGGATTTGATAAGGGCCACACCATCTGAATGATAGTTTCGAGGTGGTCTTATCAATCGCACTACTAATGGGGTGAGTCTTGTACATTACTAAGTCACCTACTTGGTACCTGACTGAGTTGCTATGATTACCTTTCTCGTGGTATCTTCTGGATTTTTCCAAGCTTGCTCTCAAGTTAGAGCGGGCTTTGTTCCATATTCTCTTTATCTGCTTATCCGTTATTTGCGGAGGCAGTAGATCGTGTATATTCCATTTTGTGGACAAAGGGTGGTTTGGTCTATACTTGTATAGTAACTCGAACGGGGTCGACTTGTGACCTTCGTGGTAAGCTGAATTAAAAGCGTATTGAATCCAGGATAGATTTTGGTCCCACGACGTGTGATCGTTCGCATGATAGGCGATTAGCGCAGATTTGAGGTTTCGTAGATACCTTTCAGCAATATTGCCTTGCGGTCGATACTCTGTAGTGGTTATATGGTCTATCCCTAACTTGAAACACATATTCCTAAATTCTTTTGCTTTAAACTGCGGACCGTTATCAGATACTATACGTACTGGAGTACCGTAATCTTTAAATAATCTTTCCTGTAGTATTTTAACTTTTGTCGAAGCTAATGCTCGTCGCATGGGATACATCCAAACAAATTTGGTGAACGAATCTACACATATCAGTAACATGGTATTTCCTGATTTGGATCGGGGATACGGACCTGAGAAATCTAGATAAAGTTTCGAAAAAGGGGTCTTTGGGATTTCTGATATCAATTGGCTTACTTGAGTATTTCTGGCGGGTTTGCTAAGGGCGCATAATGAACATTTCTTTACGAAGGTAGCTATTTCGCAGTTCATATTGTTCCAATGATATTCCTTTCGAATACGATGTATCGTCTTATTGATTCCCATATGGGCTCCTATGGTAGATGAATGGAAGTATTCCATTAGCATGGGCTTAATTACGTCCGGGGCTATTATTCTTAATTCCTTTCCGTCTCTTATTTTGAGGCACAGTACATTCTTACTCAATAAGTACTTCTCGGATTTAATACCTTGGGTAAGTTGTTCTATAATAGGCTTCAGTAAGGGGTCTTGTTGTTGATATATGGCAATGTTTGTAAAGGCAAGGGGGAATTCAGTAATTACGGCGTTCGCGCTTGCTATTTCCGGCTTCACTATGTTTTCGGAAGTTTTAGTGGGTGACTGGAACATACGGGACAGGGTATCGGCGACTACATTTTGAGTACCTTTAATATGCTGCACTCTGAATTTGTAGCAGTTTAATTTCAATACCCATCTGCCAATTCGTCCTAATTGTTTAGGGTGATTCAATAACCATGATAACGCCTGATTGTCGGTTTCTAAAAGAAATTCCTTATTTTCTAGGAAGGGTTTAAACTTTTAGAATGCAAAAACAATTGCTAAACATTCCAATTTATATGCAGAATACTTTCTTTCTTGATCGCTCAGTGTTCGTGATGCATAACTAATTGGTAGTCTACAGTTATCTATCTCTTGGTATATCACTGCACCTAACGCTACACTGGAACTGTCGGTTTGCACGACGAATGGTTTTGTGAAATCAGCTAATTGCAAAACTGGGGGAGATTTAATGCTTTCTTTAAGTTGCTCAAACGCGTTTTGATGTATTGAGCTCCATTCGAACTTTGTTCCCTTCTTTCGTAAGGAGTTAAGGGGTGCTGCTATTTCGGCAAGATGGGGTATGTATTTGTGGAAATAATTCACCATACCTAAAAATCGGGCTATACCTTTTGCATCTCGTGGGGGTGCAAATTCTCTAATAGCACGGGTACGTTCGGGGTCAATGCTTACCTTTCCATTCGCTTTCACTATGTGTCCTAAGAAAGAAAACTGAGGTACAGCAAAACTTACCTTATTTGGGTTCACCGTTAATCCTGCTCTTAGTAAACGGGATAACACTTCACGCAAATGTCTGAGATGTTGTTCCATTGATTCACTGTATATTACGATGTCGTCCAAATAGTGGTACACATATTTAAATTTAATGTCGTGAAATATCTTCTCCAATAGTCTACTACATACGGAACTTCCTTGAGATATTCCAAAGGGTACCCTAGTAAATTGGTACAAGTTAAAAGGAACTGCAAACGCGGTTAGACGTTTGGATTCTTCTGAAAGAGGTATTTGATGAAAAGCTTGATTTAGATCCATTACCGTAAAAACCATCGCTTTAGTAAAATAGTGAAACGCACTATGGATGTCTGGAAGAGGTATTGATTCAAATTCTATTCTTTTATTTAATTGCCTGTAGTCTACAACTAGTCGGTGTTTATCTGGTCCTTTCGGTACTAAAAAGGAGGGTGAAGAATATGGGGAAGTAGAGGGTTCTATGACTCCTTGGTCCAATAACTTATTGATATGGTTTCGCATGACTTCCATCTTGGGGGGCGACAACTTGTACGGGGGTAGTCGTATTACTTTCTGATCACTCAGATTAATTTTATACTCTATTAGGTCCGTAAGTCCTAGTTTTGGTGTAAGAACCGAAGAAAATTCTTTTATTATTTTTGCTATTTTGACTATCTCTTCGTTCTAGGTGAGATAAATCTGAATCTTGGTGACTTACATGCGCAGTAGATGAACAACGTCTTTCTTCATTACTATCAAATTTATGTTTTCTTGTACGGTCAAATCTGAAATAAAATACTTGCTCGTAGATGTCAAGAATCATTCCAGTCTTACTAATAAAATCTGCACCTAATATTAAATCAGGTCCTAATTCTTTACATACTAACATTGTAAATATCCAACTTAGGTTTTTTATTTTAACCTTAACGGTAATGCTCAGGTTTATATTTATTTTACGTTTATCAGCGGTAGCACACTTTATATTCACAGGTTGGTTCCGTTTTACTAGATGATGTTTAGCTAACATGTCCGCTAATTCTTGGCTGATTAAAGTTCTACTAGATCCCGAATCAAGTAAGGCGATGGGGGATGTAACGCCTAAGTCGACTCGTATTAATGGTAGTAGATTTTTTTCCATTTACATCTATTAATCGCATTACACTTTTCGCGAAATTCTCGCACATAGGGGTCGATATCTTTCGCACCTTTTTTGTTTTTTACTTGGTTACAGAATAATTCATTCTTATTATTATTATTGGTTTCTTTTAGTTTACCTAGTTTCGAGTAGCTGCGGAAGACACAGGTTTTCGGGTCTCCCTGCCTTACATGTTTTTTGAATTGGGGTTATTCCGTTCCAATGGCTTACTTTTGCACTCTCTACTTATGTGCCCATATTTGCCACAATTATAACAGGTGGGTTTTCTGCGAGGTGGGTACTTGGTTTCCGCTTTATCTGGGTTTACAGTTAACTTACCAGCTTTGCGCACATAGTGAGGTCTACTAGAAACTTGCCTTTCATACGAGGTTGTTACATCAGGCAGTAGTGCTCGCAATTGATGTCTATTATTTCCAGAGGTTTTCATTGCTTCTCTATTTTGATCTGAGTGCCATACATTTGAAGAATGGATACTGCACTGTTCCAGATCAGCAATCGTATTGGGTCTATTCATCAATGATAGTCGAGATCTTTCTTCGGGTGACACTCCTATTAAAATGGTGTCCACTAGTTGTGTTTCATTCCAGTTTACACGTAGTAGTCGAGAGGACTCCCTAATATCGGAGATGTAGTGAGCTAATCTCTCCTGATGTCCTTGTACTCGGAGTACTGTCTTCCTTTTTATTTCTTCATAGATGCCGGTGGGAATACAGTATTTTATTAAAGAACTATGTAACTCTTCTACTGGGAAAGTAGAGGTTAGGGCTTCTAGCACACGATTTTTTAACGGGGGTTTACACTTTGGTAATAGAACTTGTAAAATTTGCCAGTCATTCAGCTGCTGTAGATCCTTTATCTGAAGAAGATAACTAATAAATGTTAGTAACTTGGAAACATTTAAACCATCTGTATAAGGGATTTCGGTTAAAATCTTCTCCACAGGGTGAGTCATTTTTCCGTATAGATCTGCACTATAGTTCATAGGGGTAATTCCTCGATGAGGGAGATTAGATTCATTGTTTCCGGGACGAAACTGAAAATGTTCGGGAGGAGGGGGATTTACATCTGTATCAGTATTTTGTTCTGGGTTCGCTTGCACTTGCGATACGATAGGTGAGTTCCGATCCGAGTTAGGCGGAGGTAAACCAGTGGTGGGGGATTGTACTGGGGAGATGTGTAATTTCATTAATGATTTCTCTATTTCCTCCATCCTGAATGAGTCGGATTTTCGTCTTAAATCGTTGATAATTGAAGGTAAGCGACGTAGAGCTTCGTCTGCTAGCTTTTGTACATCAACGGGTATTTCTGTGAGATTCGGCCAGATCGACAAATTTTTTATTCGCCTGGTTAAATGCTCTATTCTCTGGGTAGTCCGCAAAATTTTTGCCGGAGATTTCTCGTCTTGGAGTGTTTGAGACAATAAGTATAGTTCACTATACTTGGCAGTACAAATTTCTTTCTCGCCTTCATAATCGAGTTGGCTTAGATAGTCTAATTGCACGGGCGCATCAAATCCACATTCGCGAATTGAACTTCGTAATTCCGCGACTGTTACATCAGCATGGGGTAGTCCACGCAAAAGAGCTTCGTAAGACAGCTCGTCTTTTAATAACAAATCAGGGTTAAATTGGGCCATTTTGTTCTAACACATTAGCACGTACTTAAAATTAATACTATTATATTACACATATATTACATATAATAAATTCATAAGTAATCAATTTACACAAATTAGAAAAGAACAATTTCTCTTCTAAGGGAGAGACAGAAATCACACACATATCTTTCAATGTTAAATAGCCGATCAGCTGTTTACTGGAATGTAGGTCAGAGGGTGGCCTACATATTTAGTTAACAAAGGAGGGTGAGAGTGTGTGACAATGGGGTGTTTGCTTTTACATCTTATTGTCTACACAATGCGAGTGAATAACACCAACGATTTGAAACCGGTCGTTTTAAACTTGAGAAGGGGAGCACACTTTTGTACAACACATTTATTATTATTCCGCTTAGACAACACTTTGGCTTCGTTCTTTCATAAACTTTTCTCAATTAAATAATTACTTATTTTGTTCACAAGTTTTAAATCACGACTTCTACTTAATTACTTTATTATTATTTACAAAGTTATTTTTATCAATTTTTTTTTATAACACATACTAGTGTATGTAAGCTATGTAGTTGGACATACACTGTGCAGAATGATTCAGGAGACAACAGGTCGTAGTTTGTCGTAAACAAACCTGTTACAGATTCTTCGGTTGACCACAATTGTTATGCTTGGTCACAATTCATGTATGCAAGTACTTACATCGAATTATTCAGGTTGTGCCGGTAGGAACCTGCATATAGCATTTTACATTGTATGACGCTAATGACATTTCACTTATACATACTACCATCTACGTATTAATACATATTACGTTATTTAATAGTGTATTAAATATGTTTTGAACATTACATTTATTAAAGTAACTTTCTGAGTGCATATATCAATATTAAACATTTAGTTATTAATCATACTATTTATGTTTATCCACGCATAAATAGTGAATGCAATTTGTTTGTGACACATATACACAATTAAAACTCTTTCCTTTGTTTCCTTTATATTTTTTTTTACAAGTAAAGTAAGCAGAGTAACGCACTTTTGTTTGCGTCACGATGCTTAACAACTCTTTACATAAATTAGCAGAGTGAATGCACTTTTATGACACTCTGTAAACAATTACCCTTTTATTTTTTTTTTTACAAGTAAGCAGAGTGGCGCACTTTTGTAACTAGCTTTTCGCCGCGTTACAAATCCAGGGAACCCTTCGTAATTAAACTCCGTTAATTAGAAGGGCTGCCTACGTTGTAACAGAATTGATCACAAATAATTAAAATAACGTATTACTTACTAGCTGTGTAATTGTTTACTTTGTGTAAGGAAACAATGGCAAGGTATACAATTGATTTAAGCACTCCTCATATGTGTGTAACAAGAAGACTTCTCTTTATTCAACATTTAAGAAAAACATATACTGACTGATGCCCTGACATTACTAACTCAATTATTAAATTATCGAAAGGTTTCTTTAAACTTTGGCATCAAACTAGATTCTATATAGTTATACCTCGGATCCGGGTGAACTTTCTGTATTAAAACTTTTAATTATACTCTTTTCATGAAATTAGCTTGCAAGACTTTCTTTTAATTCAACATTTAAGAATGGTATTATTGCTTGAGTTATATTACTCTACATTAACATATAAACTGTTACAACGTATGAAGTTAGAATAGTTACATGAAATATTAATTAATAAGATATAATCTTATAAACATTAGATTTAATTTATAAGTCTTTAC
The DNA here is from genome assembly GCA_034769895.1 of Magicicada septendecula. Classification (NCBI taxonomy): domain Eukaryota; kingdom Metazoa; phylum Arthropoda; class Insecta; order Hemiptera; family Cicadidae; genus Magicicada; species Magicicada septendecula. The sequence goes on from CM068373.1 coordinate 353,768,118, forward strand.
AAAGTTAATCATTTATGAAAAGTCTCTTTCAAGATGTGTTGTGTAACAAATATTATTAACCCTCGATAGACAGGCTATCGAGTCACCTTTTAATTGGTATGCAGAAGACTCCTCCTGGGGTATCAGTCTTGGGAAACAGGAACAGCTACGTCGTCATCTCGGTCTGGCTTTCCTCTGTAAAGGGCTCCAAAGTTAGCAGGGAGAACAATAGGTCATGTAGTTATCTACGATGATCATGTAGATTCTCGGATGTCCTGATCTGCATATTCTGTCACGTGCAGTAGAGTTTGTGGCTTCTGCTAGTTCACATCTCCGGGTATTACTTTGGAATAGTTGTTATTCGTTGAAGTACGTAGTCATCTTGTGTTACACTTTTTGTTACGTTTCAATACTTTTTGTTTTACATAACTTTAAACTTATTGTCTATTCACATGACTACATTAATTAATACATCCAGATGCTTTAACAAACTACATCTGGTACACTTTCTGAAGATGAAACCAAATATGACACACATATTTGAAGAGCATAGCTCTTACGTCTACACTGTACGGAGTCGCCCTTGCAAGAGAGAGAATTTACGTTCCCTTCGCCAGGTACTGGACAAAAGTTAGTGGGACAACTTCCGCGCGAGAATATAGTTCCTAACTATATTTAAGTTAACATTTTTATTTATTTAAACTATCCCTAAACAAACATATATATAATCTAAATCAGTTGTTTTAGCGACTATTTATGTCTTCAGATTTTATTATTATTAACATTAGTTTTTTTTATCTTATTCTTACTCACACAAGACTCTGAAAGCATGTCGAGTCTGGAATCAACAGGAAAGCGCCTGCTTACAAGCAAAGGGTTAAATACGATATTAATAACGCTTTACAATTTATCTTTTTATTTGAGTATCTTATAACTAATTAATTACTGCTTCCTTTCATACTGAGTACATACAGGTATCTTATATTAAAACAGTGAGATTTAAATAGCTTAAGAGCTCGCAACCTTAATTTTTAAAATTTTTTTTATTTTCTAGATTATTTCTTTTATTTAAATCGTCACACGATAACGTAGTACGCATATAAAAACTTATCTCCTCCCATTCAACTATAATTTTTATTTATAGAAAATTACCATCTCCCTTTTAACTACCCTTTTCTATTATAGATATTTCATCTACCTTTCTACAGTGGATTATTATGACCTTCTTTTCAGGATACTTTATTTATAAAAACTAAGTACTTTACCCTTGTTAAATCGTTGAAGGTAAACTACACCTTCCCCTTAAACGATCTTCACCAAGATCAGTAGGCCTTAAGTCTTCTACAACTCGGGCATATTATTTGCAAAAAAGTAGTTGATTCTCTTTGAACTTGCGGCAGTTATCGTCGCCGTAGATAAAATCTACACGTAAACACACAGGTACACACACACGCACACACACACACACACTTTTTTTGGAATATTGTTAAACATTTTACTTCCATGTTCCGTAAGGAAATGGAAGTATGGTAATGATGAAAATAATCGTGTTGAGATAAGGAATGATTCTGATTGTACTACCCTCAAAACATAAAGAAAAGTCATTTTCCGAAATGTGTGTGTGTGTGTGTGTGTGTGTGTGTGTGTGTGTGTGTGCGCGCGCGCGTGTGTGTGTGTGTGTGTGTGGAATGTTTTCTATGGCAAACGATAACATCCTGAAATTCAAACAGAATCAAACAATTTTTGGCATACAGACCTGAATTGTAGAAAAAATCAAAGTCTATTGATTTTGTTGAAGATCGGTTAAGGGAAAGGGGTAGTTTACGAGCAACGTTTTATGTTTTAACAAGGGTAATTTTTTTATGACGAACGACAACTGCCGCACATTCAAACAGAATCAAATAATTTTTTCCCTTCCTCCCTGAATTGTAGAGAACTCAAGACCTATTGATTTTGGTGAAGATCGGTTAAGGGAAAGGTTAGTTTACCTGCAACGTTTTATGTTTTAACTAGAGTAATTTTTTATGACGAACGATAACTGCCGTAAATTCAAACAATATCAAATAATTTTTTGAATATGTGCCTGATTTGTAGAGGACTCAAAGCCTATTGATTTTGGTGAAGATCGGTTACGGGGAAAGGTTAGTTTACCATCTACGTTTTATGGTTTAACAAGAGTAAAGTACTTAATTTCGATAAAAAAATATCCTGAAAAGATCACAATAATCCACTGTAGAAAGGTAGATGAAATGTCTATAAGTAAAGAGGCTAGTTGAAGAGGTTGAGGTAATTTTCTAAAATTGAAAATGATTGTTGAAGGGGGAGGGGATAATTTTTATTTATGTCATATGTACTGCATTATCTGCAAAAAGAAGTAGTTTGTTGTTAAAATTCCTTCCCGGGCTGTTTGGCGTTGTCCAATGTTTTCTACAAAACCAGACGTTTCGGCGGTGCTATCGATTGCCATTATCAGTAAAAATTCTAGTGCGCTAACGTGACGTGGTATACGTTAGTGACCACAGTACTGTGGTTAAGGCCGAAGAAAGATGTAGTGTCTATGGAAGTATTTCATTTCGAAAATGATTTGAAATATAAATCTTAGAACATGGAAGTTCTTCTCATATTAGAATATGGTTCTTCTCACTCACATTTTAAATTTGTAATGCTAAAATAATTTTAAACTGTACATAAAAATGCAAACATAAACATAAAAAGTTAAGTACATTTTCAGATGTAGCACCTGAAAGCATTGGCTGTAAAGTGTCTCGCTCTGTTAGCGAACTGTGAAACACGTACTCGGTGTGTATTCTATAGAGTATTTCATAAGGAAGATATTTATTTTAGCTTTTTTATTTTTATTATTTACTATATTATATATACTATAAATTTATAGACACTTTCACCATTTTAATTACGTTAAAAAGTTTAATAATGAAATTATTACATTACGTGTATTGTAATTATTACATTGACTACAAGAGCTGATATAAGTTTGTAAATATATATGTACTTATGTATTGTGTGCACAAATGTTTGAACACGTACCCGCAAGACAAATTATTATTTGAAAGCGTAATTTTTTATTTTGTTTTACTTTTAGGTTTGAATATATTATGTCTTTTGCGTTAGCTTAGGTCGTTTGCCGTATTTCCCATCCGATTACCGAGGCTCGTATGAGTTCTCTAAGTACATATATTTTTACTCAATCAGGTTACTGGCCTGCTGTAAAACCCCAAACCTGGAGGACGAGGAACTTTGATATCGGGCTGCTCATCCCCTAGAGAGTTGCTTTCACCTCAGCTGACGAGCAAACGAGCACTTTCTGCCCGATCGCAGTAGACTTACTTAGCCCATGTGCGCACCCGTTGGCCTACTGTAGGCTCCTCCACCTCCACCTCCACACTATATGCATACCCTGCTGCCGTTGTGCACGATCCTCCCAGGCCAGAACCCAGGATACCTCCAGGCTATCCTGATAGAACCCCCATCTTTCGTTTGCTTACCGATCCACTCCGCCGAAGGGATTGGCTACCACAACATTGGAGTTGATTGGTTCGGAGTAACAGAGTTCACCAACGTGTAGGTGAGAGTGAAGTTTGTGGTGGAGAGCGTAGTGCATTTCTCTTCTATGAAAGCATATGTTTGCGTCACACCCTCTTTCGGACCCCTTGAAAAATAAAACACGAAAGAGTACCGAATTAAATTTTACATAACTGTGGCTGTCCCCACATTCCTGTATGCTATTAAGAAATGGACTCTTGGTGAAAGGGACGTGCAGAGAATTCAGGCAGCCGAAATGAAATTTTTTAGAGGAACACAAGGTAGTTCTCTCTTTGATCGGAGAAGGAACGACGATATTAAACGCGATTTAAACATTGTATTATTGCAACAAAAGATTGAAAACCATAGAAGGAGATGGTTTGAACACTTGAACCGCATGTCTGATATCAGTCTACCTGTGGCTGCCTTGGTTTATAACCCTACTAGGAAGAGAGATGTCGGTAGACCGAGGAGGATATGGGTTCCGGAACAAGTCTAAGGTCTAGTCCTTGGAGTGATGATGATGATGATTATTATTATCATCATCATCTACTTCAGAGACTGGGCACAGGTTTGCCGGGTCTATCTTGCTTTTGGGTGTATTGCATCTTTTTATCTCTTCCTGGATACTGTCAAGCCTTTCAGGCAACGTTATCATCTGCTGCCTATTGAAATGAGCTTTCCATTTGGCGCGATACTGTATTATTTTTTTATTTACTGACAATGTACTTAGTTCCTTCCGTATATCGCGATTCCTCTTAGCATATTCCTCTTAATGCATATTTTGCCACTGAACGGTAAAATTTAATCTCTTCAGCTTGGTTACGTTTACAATAATTTCTTGTTAATTTACAGATCTCACTACTATATAGGTAAGAGAGGAACACCCGTTATTAAAATTATATAAACTTTAATAAAGCCTTCCAGAACTATATCTTCATCTGTTCCTGAAGTACATTTTCGATGTTTTTAATATCGTAATGTGTATCGATATATTACGATGTAGGAAATAAAAAATGTACTAATTGAAAATTGTCCAATTTCTTAATGCAAAGCAAAAACATGTGTTGTTTTTATATATGAGATTACATGACAACGGTTTTTAGTTTTTCGTTTACTGCTAAAATAATTAAAACCCATAAGTTGAGGAAAACATAACGTTTAATGTGTGTGTGTATATATATATATATATATATATATATATATATATAAAGCCTATAACACAATAATATTTAAAATAAAGAATCTAACGTTTTTGAGTTGGCAAATTAACAAAACTACAAATATTTATGGTTAATGAGAAAAACAATGTATTAAGGATTGACAACATACGCTCTACATATTGCACATACTGGACTTTTTTTTTTGGTTAGCCACAAAATTAATACTAGTTGAAAAATAAATATTACAGAAAAACGAGTTCAACCACAAAAATGTGACTGGTATAGTAACAGTTAGTTTTGAGTTTTGTGGTTTTTCAGTGATCTACTTATAGAACGAGAATTAATAAGAAAACGAATACTACTGGGAAAACGAGTTCTACTGAAAACCGAGTTCTGCCACAAAAATAGAGACATGTATTTCACCCCGCCTTACTTTTGAGTTGGATTTTTCGTAGTTTCCGAAAAAAAAACGAGTTTTACAAAACACTCGTAATTCTTTCTATGTGTAATTTCAGTTTTCATGTTAACCTAACAACATCAACTGTTGGTGTCACAGGTACGAAACTGTGGTATACTACTGCTACAATCATTTTTTATTAAAAAAAGGACTAAGAACACCAACTGCAATCGCCAGCCAACTATTTTGCAACATACAAAATTAAAATTTGTATAATTCTTTTACCTACATAAAATTATGTACGATATTCACTAAAGATCGAAGCCAGAAAAATCGAATACTCGAAATATTGAAAATGACTGCAGGAACGGATAAAAGTACAGTACCAGCCTTCCTTTTTATAAGCCTAAAAGAAGGCCCCTTTGGGAATACTAATTTAAGTTTTTACTAAGAATAAACAAACTGACATAAGATCAATATTATATTATTGATTCCATTTTGGTTAGACAAATCAGCTGCAAATCTCAGGCAATGAAATTTAGAGTGTACGTAATAGGACAACAAATAATGTCAAAAAACAGCAGAAACATGTAACAAAAACATAACAGTAAGCCACAAGAGTTACAACAATCTCATCATTTAAGTGAGATGTGCAGTGTAGTTAAAATCGTCACCGAAACACAATAACAAAAAGTACTATATGGCCCATCAGCCACTAAGTCACTCTGTATAATTCGCCTGTCAACACAATATAATTCGCCTTTTCAAAATTTACTAAGTTGGTGACAAGTATAATATATTATTTGTTATTATAATGTGTGTATTATATATCTGCATAACAGACGAGAATAAATGTAACATCAGTCTGAAGTTTTTTTTTCATTTATTAAAAACAGCTTCATCTCTTTGGTATTGAGATATTCTGAACCTCACTCTTTTGATTCGTTTCTACTTGTATGGCAATCGGCACATGCGCAGAATCAAGTATTCAGCACCAATAACTGTGACTGTGTACTCGTAGTATTCGTTTATTCGTTAGTTGCGTAGGGGGCCCCCACGACTCGGAACCGCGAGGCTGCGAGGAATCGGAACGGGTATTTCGACTTTTCAGTCACTGTTATATCCGTCCCACAAAAATAATCGTTCCAAAAGTTTTGTTGTCAAAGACTATCTTGGCCCTTCTGTGTTCCACTGCCGAGAATGCCATAGTGTTTGTTTTAGGGATTGGTATATTTAAATTATAATTATTGTTTATTTGCTTTAGTTGATAAAGTTGCCCTTTGCAATTCATCTTCTAGCTTTTCTATCATAATCAAGTCGTCAAATGTTTAAAATTAAGTTCGATACAGTGTTATCGTGTAACTAAATATCTCCTTTTCACTTTAATAAAAAAAATTGAGAAAACCGCAAAACATCTTATACGGTATCAAGTTGGAGGGAATTTTAATCAAGATCTGAATAAAAATAACTTTAAAAATAAAATTTTGGATGTTTTATGAATAAATGCATTACGGCCAGTGGGAAGCAAGACAAAGTAATACAATCCAGAATTAATCTGGGAAAGATGGCTGGCTATAGCTACATTAAAAAGATTCCTATGGGATAATCGAATTACTCATATATTATCCTATAGGACAGAAAACAGCTTAATTCAGTTTGAATTTCAGTGTGTTATCGTTTGCCATAGAAAACATTCCACACACACATTTCGAAAAATGACTTTTCTTTATGTTTTGAGGGTAGTACAATCAGAATCAGCCCTTATCTCAACACGATTATTTTCGTCATCACCATACTTCCATTTCCTTACGGAACATGGAAGTAAAATGTTTAACAATTTTTACTTCCATTTTCCGTAATAAAATGGAAGTATGGCGATGACGAAAAAATCGTGTTGAGATAAGGGATGATTCTGACTCTATTACCCTCAAAACATGAAGAAAAGCCATTTTCCAAAAAAATGTCTGTGTGTGTGTGTGTGTGTGTGTGTGTGTGTGTGTGTGTGTGCGTGCGTGTGTGTGTGTGTGTGTACCTGTGTGTCTATGTGTAGATTTTATCTATGGCAAACGATAACTGCCGCAAGTTCAAAGAGAATCAACTACCTTTTTGCAAATAATGTGCCCGAGTTATAGAAGACTTAAGGCCTACTGATCTTGGTGAAGATCGGTTAAGGGGAAGGGGTAGTTTACCTTCAACGTTTTAACAAGAGTAAAGTACTTAATTTTGATAAATAAAGTATCCTGAAAAGAAGGTCATAATAATCCACTGTAGAAAGGTAGATGAAATATCTATAAAAGAAAAGGGTAGTTAAAAGGGAGGGGGTAATTTTCTATAAAAAAAATTATAGTTGAAGGGGAGGAGATAACTTTTTATATGTGTACAACGTTAACGGCAACAAAGATTAGTTTCTATGGAGATATTTCATTTCAATTTGTCAAACATAAAAATCGATTTACAAGGAACACACCTAACGTGTTAGAAATTGTCGAACCGAATTCAAGTAAATGGTTTGAAATATAAATCTCAGAACATGGAAGTCATGTATGGATCTCCATACCGATGTTTTATTTTAGTAGAAATTAATGTTTAATATGAAATAATTAACACAAGTACGAGTATTAATTAACCAGATAATACTCGAGTTCTATCCGTCTACTCTCTCTCACTCACTCTCTCTCTCTCTCTCTCTCTCTCTGACTTAACAGCCCACAGGATGGTTGGCAGCAGCTCGCCGTTCTTCTTGCTTCTCTGCTTTCCCTCGACAACATAATACTGGTGGCTAGTTGAGGGACATAATTTTTAAAGTAGGTGTTTATACCATCAGAGTTTCCGTGCTGTTAAGCCCGTCTAGTGAACATACTGATAAAATGAACTATTAATTTCGCAATGACCGTCAATCAATGAATTTCAACTATGAAGGGTTTGTGAAGCTCGGTCAAAAAAGTATAACACAAATTTTAAATTATTTATGTCGACGTTTCGAGAATATTTATTGTCATCTTCAGGACCTGCAAACGGATACAAAAACACACATACGAGTATTTTTTTAAATATACACAATTTAATATTCCTACAATATGTATTCAGCTATAATATGTTTTACTACGTTATTATGTAGTCACCTATGTGTAGAAATGTTTTTATGTACCAATTCGAATATATAATTGAGTCGTCCAATTCCAAAACTCACCAAGTCCCTTTTCATGATATTTTTCAGGAAGGGCAAAAAACTGTCACACATAAAGTAGTAGCTGTGTAGCAATATTTTTAGTTTAGTACCACAAAGAAACTGTAAATATTTGATTTTATGAAGACAATTTAATTATATTTAAATTTTAAACGAAAAAATTACAATAAAGTTTGGAGTTAGTGCGTTTTGGAATAGGAATGCGACTTTAGAGAGTTTTTTGCAGCACAATGTGGTTTAAGAGGGTTTTGTTGCAGTCAAGTCAAAATGTAGGGATTAGGGTTATTATTTAAGTAAATAAATATAAGAGTACAACGTTAATTTTATTTAACAAATTAAGCAAAATAAGTATAGAGGACAATATTTTTATATCACAATATCAGGTATAACTACTTACAAATAGTTGCAAAACTAGTTAAACACAAATGGTTGTTAGTTTTTAACATTACCGAAAGTTATAATGTTAGTCTATAATATAATATAGACTCCCTTTTAACTACCCTTTTCTTTTATAGATATTTCGTCTACCTTTCTACAGTAGATTAGTATTACTTTCTTTTTTAATCATATAATTTTTTACATATGTGCCTGTGTTGTAGAGGACTCAAAGCCTATTGATTTTGGTGAAGATCGGTTACGGGAAAAGGTTAGTTTAGCATCTACGTTTTATGTTTTAACAAGAGTAAAGTAGCCTACTTAATTTTGATAAAAAAAGTATCCGGAAAAGATCACAATAATCCACTGTAGAAAGCTAGATGAAATGTCTAAAAGTAGAGAGGATAGTTGATGGGGTTGGTGGTAATTTTCTAAAAATGAAAATGATTGTTGAAGGGGGAGGGGATAATTTTTATTTATGTCATGTGTACTACATTATCGGGAAAAATAAGTAGTTTGTTGTTAAAATTCCTTCCCGTACTGTTTGGCGTTGTCCAATGTTTTCTGCAAAACCAGACTTTTCGGCGGTGGCAAAGTGAGCCCTGGCTTCCAGCACCAATCTTCTCCAATGTCTCCTGTCCATTGCCATGTGTGTAACGCCTCACATCCTGTCTTCTGAGATTTTCTAGCACATAATCCAACCAACTTATCCTAGGTTGGTCCCTCTTTTTGTTTTTATAGACTTGCGCCCTCCGAATTTTCTTTGGCATACGCTGATCGTCCATCCGCTGTAGGTGACCTAACCATTGTATTCGTTGAGCAAGTTGTTGACTAGTCTCGAATGTTTACACGGCCGGAGTCAATGTTATTAAAATCTATTCCCTGGCTGTTGACCGTGGTCCATGGTTTTGTTCTAAAACAGACGTTTCGACAGCACCATCGACTGCCATAATCAGTGTCAAAATCGAGCTGCATTCACGTAGGATGGGTACACGTTAGACAGTACTGTGGTTGACGCTGACAGTACTGAGGTCTCTAACGTGTACCAAGTTACGTTACTGGAGCTTGATTTTTACACTGATGATGGCAGTCGATGGTACTGCCGAAACGTCTATTTTATAATAAAACAATGGACCACGGCCAAACAGCCCGGGAATGGTTTTTAATAAGGCACAATATTTAAGGCTGAGTGAACCTTTAAAGAAAACAACTCACCTTGATTTTATGGTGTAGCTCGGGAACAGAAACAGCGACCACTAGACTAACAACCAAGTACTACATCGATTGGTGTAATAAAACACAATTACGTCACTTTACCTTGTTAATTTCAAACACTGATTGTTGTAGAAACTTTATTGCGTTTCTAAGCTTGAGTAAAACTACTGTTTACTATTAAATCTAATATAATCTTTATCCTCCAAACTATTAACACAGCAGAAAATTTTCAGCGTCACCCTCTCGTAAAAGCGGCGGGGACAAATATGTACATAACAGACACACACATACACGTGCGTCTGAACATCGTTAAGGCGGATGTAGAGAAGCAAACCGGTAAACAAACACACGCCTGAGACTTACAACAAACCTTGCGCTCTTCATAATTAAGCCTTCATGATCTCGTGTTATTCGACTAACATTTAGGCTACATGCATCAGCAGCAAATCATTTTTATATTCTCCTCAGCACGGTTACGACTGTAATCAAAATTTCAACAAAGTCGCTTCCTTATTCTTTCTCTCCGACAAACAAAAAAATGTTTACATTTATTCATTTATTTATTTATTATTCCGGCTGTACAATGTTTACCTATTTTCCGGAACCAAAGATTACAGAAGTGATTGAACTATCATCTTTCACTGCTGTTTGTCCATCCAAAAGATCTTCTTTAATTGCTCGTTCCCTCAATATAGTCTGAATTTCTTCTATTCAGGTGATAGGTGGTCTTCCTCTTTTCCTTCTCCAGGTGGGGTCCATTCCATAACTCTCCTTGGCAATCTTTCCTGTGCCATTCTTTTCATGGGTAATTTTTTTGTTCGGATAAAATCATAAATTGAATTTTTCACATTAATGACTCTATTTCTAATTTTCTCACGTCTGGATACTTTTGCCGAACGACTCCAAAAGTCCATCCCTTCTGTCATTAATTTTGTTCTTGTGTGTTTATTATTAGTCTAAACTTCTGAGCCGTAAGTCATCACACTTGTAACAACGATTTTAAATATTTTGATTTTAGTTTCTTCTGTAATTCGCTTATTCCACAGGATTCTATTTAATGTAGCTATAGACAGCCATCTTTCCCAAATTAATTCTGGATTGTATTACTTTGTCTTGCTTCCCACTGGCCGTAATGCATTTATTCATAAAACATCCAAAATTTTATTTTTAAAGTTATTTTTATTCAGATCTTGATTAAAATTCCCTCCAACTTGATACCGTATAAGATGTTTTGCGATTTTCTCAATTTTTTTTATTATAGTGAAAAGGAGATATTTAGTTACACGATAACACTGTATCGAACTTAATTTTAAACATTGACGACATGATTATGATAGAAAAGCTAGAAGATGAATTGCAAAGGGCAATTGATGAATATCAACTACAGCAAATAAACATTAATTAAAATTTAAAAATACCAATCCCTAAAACAAACAATATGGCATTCTCGGCAGTGGAACACAGAAGGGCCAAGATAGTCTTTGACAACAAAACTTTCGGAACGATTATTTTTGTGGGACGGATATAACAGTGACTGAAAAGTCTAAATACCCGTTCCGATTCCTCGCAGCCTCGCGGTTCCGAGTCGTGGGGGCCCCCTACGCAACTAACGAATAAACGAATACTACGAGTACACAGTCACAGTTATTGGTGCTGAATACTTGATTCTGCGCATGTGCCGATTGCCATACAAGTAGAAACGAAGCAAAAGAGTGAGGTTCAGAATATCTCAATACCAAAGAGATGAAGCTGTTTTTAATAAATGAAAAAAAAACTTCAGACTGATGTTACATTTATTCTCGTCTGTTATGCAGATATACAATACACACGGTATAATAACAAATAATAAATTATACTTGTCACCAACTTAGTAAATTTTGAAAAGGCGAAATATATTGTATTGAGAGGCGAATTATACAGAGTGACTTAGCGGCTGATGTGCCATATAGTACTTTTTGTTATTGTGTTTCGGTGATGATTTTATCTACACTGCACATCTCGCTTAAATGATGTGATTGTTGTAACTCTTGTGGTTTACTGTTATGTTTTTGTTACATGTTTCTGATGTTTTTTGACATTATTTGTTGTCCTATTACGTATACTCTAAATTTCATTGCCTGAGATTTGAAGCTGATTTGTCTAACCAAAATGGAAACAATAATATAATATTGAACCTATGTCAGTTTGTTTACTCTTAGTAAAAACTTAAATTAGTATTCCCAAAGGAGCCTTCTTTTAGGCTCATAAAAAGGAAGGCTGGTACTGTACTTTTATCCGTTCCTGCAGTCATTTTCAATATTTCGATTATGCGATTGTTTGGCTTCGATCTTTAGTGAATATCGTGCATAATTTTATGTAAGTAAAAGAATTATACAAATTTTAATATTGTATGACGCAAAGTAGTTGGCTGGCGATTGCAGTTGGTGTTCTTAGTCCTTTTTTTTAATAAAAAATGATTGTAGCAGTAGCATATCACAGTTTCATACCTGTGACGCCAACAGTTGATGTTGTTAGGTTAACACGAAAACTGAAATTACACATAGAAAGCCTTACCAGTGTTTTGTAAAACTCGTTTTTTTTGCGGAAACTACGAAAAAGCCAACTCAAAAGTAAGGCGGGGTGTAATACATGTCTCTATTTTTGTGGCAGAACTCGGTTTTCAGTAGAACTCGTTTTCCCAGTAGTATTCGTTTTCTTATTACTTCTCGTTCTGTAAGTAAATCACTGAAAAACCACCAAACTCAAAAGTAATTATTACTACACATGTCACATTTTTGTGGCTGAACTCGTTTTTCGGTAATATTTATTTTCCAACTAGTATTAATTTTGTGGCTAACCAAAAAAAAAACGTCCATTTTGTGCAATATGTAGAGCGTATGTTGTCAAGCCTTAATACATTGTTTTTCTCATTAACCATAAATATTTGTATTTTTCAGTTGTCATTTGCTGTTGTAGTTTTGTTAATTTGCAAACTCAAAAACGTTAGATTCTATATTTTAAATATTACTGTGTTATAAGTATTGTATATATACATATTAAACGTTATGTTTTCCTCAACTTATGGGTTTTAATTTTTTTTAGCATTAAACGAAAAACTAAAAACTATTGTCACGTAACCTCATAAATAAAAACAACACGTATTTTTGCTTTGCATTAAGAAATAGGACAATTTACAATTAGTACATTTTTCTTTTCTACATCGTAATATATCGATACATATAACGATGTTAAAACATCGAAAATGTACTTCAGGAACAGATAAAGATATAGTTCCGGAAGGCTTAATTAAAGTTTATATAATTTTAATAATAGGTGTTCCTCTCTTACCTATATAGTAGTGAGATCTGTAAATTAACAAGAAATTATTGTAAACGTATCCAAGCTGAAGAGATTAAATTTTACCGTTCAGTGGCAAGACATGCATAAAGAGATGGTAAGAGCAATGGCGATATACGGAAGGAACTGAGTACATTGTCAGTAAATAAAAAAATAATACAGAATCGCGCCAAATGGAAAGATCATTTAAATAGGCAGCAGATGATAAACTTGTCTGAAAGGCTTGACAGTATCCAGGAAGAGATAAAAGGGTTGTAATACACCCAAAAGCAAGATAGACCCGGCAAACCTGTGCCCAGCCTCTGAAGTAGATGATGATGATAATGATGATGATAATAATAATCATCATCATCATCACTCCAAGGACTAGAACTTAGCCTTGTTGCGGAACCTATATCCTCCTCGGTCTACCGACATCTCTCTTCCTAGTAGGGTTATAAGCCAAGGCAGCCACAGGTAGACTGATATCAGACATGCGGTTCAAGTGTTCAAACCATCTCCTTCTGTGGTCGTCAATCTTTTGTTGCAATAATACAATGTTTACATCGCGTTTAATATCGTCGTTCCTTCTCCGATCAGAGAGAGAACTACCTTGCGTTCCTCTAAAAAATTTCATTTCGGCTGCCTGAATTCTCTGCACGTCTCTTTCACCAAGAGTCCATTTCTTAATAGCATACAGGAATGTGGGGACAGCAACAGTTATGTAAAATTTAATTAGCTACCCATTCGTGTTTTATTTTTCAAGGGGTCCGAAATAGGATGTGACGCAAACATATGCTTTCATAGAAGAGAAATGCACTACGCTCTCCACCACAAACTCCACTCTCACCTACACGTTGGTGGACCTTGTTACTCCGAACAATCCACTCCAAGGTTGTGGTAGCCAATCCCTTCGGCGGAGTGGATCGGTAAGCAAACGAAAGATGGGGGTTCTATCAGGATAGCCTGGAGGTATCCTGGGTTCTGGCCTGGGAGGATCGTGCACAACGGCAGTAGGGTATGCATATAGTGTGGAGGTGGAGGAGCCTACAGTAGGCCAACGGGTACGTACATGGGCTAAGTTAGTCTACTGCGATCGGGCAGAGAGTGCTCGTCAGCTGAGGTGAAAGCAACTCTCTAGGGGATGAGCAGCCCGATATCAAAGTTCCTCGTCCTCCAGGTTTGGGGTTTTACCTGATTCAGTAAAAATATATGTACTTACAAAACTCATACGAGCCTCGGTAATCGGATGGGAAATACGGCAAACGACCTAAGCTAACGCAAAAAGCCTACTATATTCAAACCTAAAAGTAAAACAACATAAAAAAATTACGCTTTCAAATATTAATTTGTCTCGCGGGTAGGTGTTCAAACATTTGTGCACACAATACATAAGCACATATATATTTACAAACTTATATCAGCTCTTGTAGTTAATGTAATAATTACTTTACACGTAATGTTATAATTTCATTATTAAACATTTTAACGTAATTAAAAATGGTGAAAGTGTCTATAAATTTACGGTACAAATAATATAGTAAATAATAAAAATAAAAAAGCCCAAATAAATACCTTCATTAGAAATACTCTATAGAATACACATTGAGTACCTGTTTCACAGTTTCGCTAAGAGAGCGAGACACTTTGCAGGCAAAGCTTTCAGGTGCTACATCTGAAAATTTACTTAACTTTTTATGTTTATGTTTGCATTTTTATGTACAGTTTAAAATTATTTTAGCATTACAAATTTAAAATATCGGTGCAGAGAACCATACATTACTTCCATGTTATAAGATTTATATTTAAAATCATTTTCGAAATGAAGTACTTCCATAGACACTACTTCTTTCTTCGGCCTTAACCACAGTACTGTGGTCACTGACGTATACCACGTCACGTTAGCGCACTCGATTTTCACTGATGATGGCAGTCGATAGCACCGCCGAAACGTCTGGTTTTGTAGAACACATTGGACAACGCCAAACAGCCCCGGAAGGAATTTTAAGAACAAACTACTTCTTTTTGCAGATAATGTAGAACACATGACATAAATAAAAATTACCCCTCCACCCTCAAGAATCATTTTCACTTTTAGAAAATTACCCCAATCCCTTCAACTAGCCTCTTTACTTATAGACATTTCATCTACCTTTCTACAGTGGATTATTGTGATCTTTTCAGGATATTTTTTTATCGAAATTAAGTACGTTACTCTTGTTAAAACATAAAATGTAGATGGTAAACTAACCTTTCCCCGTAACCGATCTTCACCAAAATCAATAGGCTTTGAGTCCTCTACAACTCAGTCAGAAATGCAAAAAATTATTTGATTCTGTTTGAATTTACGGCAGTTATCGTTCGTCATAAAAAATTACTCTAGTTAAAACATAAAACGTTGCTGGTAAACTACCCCTTTCCCTTAACCGATGTTCACCAAAATCAATAGGTCTTGAGTACTCTACAATTTAGGGACGTAAGGAAAAAATTATTTGATTCTGTTTGAATGTGCGGCAGTTGTCGTTCGTCATATAAAATTACCCTTGTTAAAACATAAAACGTTGCTGGTAAACTAACCCTTTCCCTTAACCGATCTTCACCAAAATCAATAGGTCTTGATTTCTCTACAATTCAGGACTGTATGCGAAAAATTGTTTGATTCTGTTTGAATTTCAGGGTGTTATCGTTTGCCATTTAAAACGTTCTACACACACACACACACACACACACATTTCGAAATATGACTTTTCTTTACGTTTTCAGAGTAGTACAATCTGCTGAATCAGCCCTTATCTCAACACGATTATTTTCGTCATCACCATACTTCCACTTCCTTACGGAACATGGAAGTAAAATGTTAAACAATTTTTTACTTCCATGTTCCGTAAGGAAATGGAAGTATGGTGATGACGAAACAAATTGGTGTTGAGATAAGTGCTGATTCTGACTGTACTACCCTCAAAACATGAAGAAAAGTCATTTTCCAAAAAATGTCTGTGTGTGTGTGTGTGTGTGTGTGTGTGTGTGTGTGTGTGTGTGTGTGTGTGTGTGTGTGTGTGTGTGTGTGTGTGTGTGTGTGTGTGTGTGTGTGTGTGTGTGTGTGTGTGTGTGTGTGTGTGTGTGTGTGTGTGTGTGTGTGTGTGTGTGTGTGTGTGTGTGTGTGTGTGTGTGTACCTGTGTGTCTATGTGTAGATTTTATGTATGGCGAACGATAACTTCCGCAAGTACAAAGGAAATGTACTACTTTTTTGCAAGTAATGTACCCGAGTTGTAGAAGCCTTAAGGCCTACTGATCTTGGTGAAGATCGGTTAAGAGGAAGAGGTAGTTTACCTTCAACGTTTTAACAAGAGTAAGGACTTCCTTTTTATAAATAAAGTACCCTGAAAAGAAGGTCATAATATTCCACTGGGGGTGATTTTCTATAAATAAAAATGATAGTTGAATGGGAGGAGTAACTTTTTAAATGTGTACAACGTTATCGGCAACACAGAATTAGTTTATATTGAGATATTTCATTTTAATTTGTCAAACATAAAACTCGATTTACAAGGAACACACATAACTTGTTAGAAATTTTTGAACCGACATCAAGTAAATGATTTGAAATATAAATCTCAGAACATGGAATTCATGTATGGATCTCCATACCGATATTTTATTTTAGTAGAAATTAATGTTCAATATGAAATAATTAACACAAGTACGAATTAACCAGATAATACTCGAGTTCTATCCACCTACTCTTTCTCTATCTCTCTCTCTCTCTCTCTCTTCTCTCTCTCTCTCTCTCTCTCTCTCTCTCTCTCTCTCTCTCTCTCTCTCTCTCTCTCTCTCTCTCTTTTTCTCTCTCTGGCTTAACAGCCCACAGGCTGGTTGGCAGCAGCTCGCCGTTCTTCTTGCTTCTCTGCTTTCCCCCGACAATAGAATACTGGTGGCTAGTTGAGGGACACAATTTTTACAGTCGGTGTTTATACCATCAGATTTTCCGGGCTGTTAAGCCCGTCTAGTGAACGTACTGCTAAACTGAATTATTAATTTCATAGTGACCGTCAATCAATGAATTTTAAGTATGAAGGGTTTGCGAGGCTCGGTCAATAAAGTATAACACAAATTTTAAATTATTTACGTCGACGTTTCGAGAATATTTATTGTCATCTTCAGGACCTGTAAACGGATGCAAGAACACACATATTTTTTTAAATATACATAATTTAACATTCCTACAATATGTATTCAGCTATAATATGTTTTATTACGTTATTATGTAGTCAGTCACCTATGTGTAGAAATGTTTTTATGTACCAATTCGAATATATAATTGAGTCGTCCAATTCCAAAACTCACCAAGTCCCTTTTCATACATTTTTCAGGAAGGGCAAAAAACTGTCACACATAAAATAGTAGCTGTGTAGCAACATTTTTAGTTTAGTACCACAAAGAAACTGTAAATATTTGACTTACGAAAACAATTTAATTATATTTAAATTTTAAACGAAAAAATTACAATAAAGTTTGGAGTTAGTGCGTTTTGGAATAGGAATGCGACTTTAGAGAGTTTTGTTGCAGCACAATGTGGTTTAAGAAGGTTTTGTTGCAGTCAAGTCAAAATGTAGGGATTAGGGTTATTATTTAAGTAAATAAATATAAGAGTACAACGTTAATTTTATTTAACAACTTAAGCAAAATAAGTATACAGGACAATATTTTTATGTCACAATATCAGGTATAACTACTTACAAATAGTAGCAAAACTAGTTAAACACAAATGGTTGTTTGTATTTAACATTACAGAAAGTTATAAAGTTAGTCTATAATATAATATAGACTCCCTTGTAACTACCCTTTTCTTTTATAGATATTTCATCTACCTTTCTACAGTGGATTATTATGACCTTCTTTTCAGGATACTTTATTTATCAAAATTAAGTACTTTACTCTTCTTAAAACGTTGAAGGTAAACTACCCCTTCCCCATAACCGATCTCCACCAAGATCAGTAGGCCTTAAGTCTTCTACAAGTCGGGTATATTATTTGCAAAAAAGTACTTGATTATCTTTGAACTTGCGGCAGTTATCGTTCGCCATAGATAAAATCTACACATAGACACCCAGGTACACATGTTCCGTAAGGAAATGGAAGTATGGTGATGACGAAAATAATCGTGTTGAGATAAGGGCTGATTCTGATTGTACTACCCTCAGAACATAAAGAAAAGTCATATTTCGAAAAGTGTGTGTGTGTTTGGTGGGGGGTAATGTTTTCTGTGGCAAACGATAACACCCTGAAATTCAAACAGAATCGAACAATTTTTGGCATACAGTCCTGAATTGTAGAGAAATCAAGGTCTATTGATTTTGCTGAAGATCGGTTAAGGAAAAGGGGTAGTTTACCGGCAACGTTTTATGTTTTAACTAGAGTAATTTTTTATGACGAACGATAACTGCCGTAAATTCAAACAGAATCAAATAATTTTTTACATATGTGCCTGGGTTGTAGAGGACTAAAAGCCCATTGATTTTGGTGAAGATCGGTAACGGGGAAAGGTTAGTTTACCATCTACGTTTTACTCGTATATTTTAACAAGAGTAAAGTACTTAATTTTGATAAAAAAATATCCTGAAAAAATCACAATAATCCACTATAGAAAGGTAGATGAAGTGTCTATAAGTAAAGAGGCTAGTTGATGGGGTTGGTGGTAATTTTCTAAAACTGAAAATGATTGTTGAAGGGGGAGGGGATAATTTATATTTATGTCATGTGTACTACATTATCGGGAAAAATAAGTAGTTTGTTGTTAAAATTCCTTCCCGTACTGTTTGGCGTTGTCCAATGTTTTCTACAAAACCAGACTTTTCGGCGGTGCCAACGTGAGCCCTGGCTTCTAGCACCAATCTTCTCCAATGTCTCCTGTACATTGCCATCTGTGTAACGCCTCACACCCTGCCTTCTGAGATTTTCTAGCACATAATCCAACCATCTTATCCTAGGTTGGTCCCTCTTTTTGTTTTTATAGACTTGCGCCCTCCGATTTTTCTTTGGCATACGCTGATCGTCCATCCGCTGTAGGTGACCTAACCATTGTATTCGTTGAGCAAGTTGTTGACTAGTCTCGAATGTTTACACGGCCGGAGTCAATGTTATTAAAATCTATTCCCGGGCTGTTTGACCGTGGTCCATGGTTTTGTTCTAACACAGACGTTTCGACAGCACCATCGACTGCCATAATCAGTGTCAAAATCGAGCTGCATTAACGTAGGATGGGTACACGTTAGACAGTAATGTGGTTGACGCTGATAGTACTGAGGTCTCTAACGTGTACCAAGTTACGTTACTGGAGCTTGATTTTTACACTGATGATGGCAGTCGATGGTGCTGCCGAAACGTCTATTTTATAATAAAACAACGGACCACGGCCAAACAGCCGGGAATGGTTTTTAATAAGGCACAATATTTAAGGCTGAGTGAACCTTTAAAGAAAACAACTCACCTTGATTTTATGGTGTAGCTCGGGAACAGAAACAGCGACCACTAGACTAACAACCAAGTACTACATCGATTGGTGTAATAAAACACAATTACGTCACTTTACCTTGTTAATTTCAAACACTGATTGTTGTAGAAACTTTATTGCGTTTCTAAGCTTGAGTAAAACTACTGTTTACTATTAAATCTAATATAATCTTTATCCTCCAAACTATTAACACAGCAGAAAATTTTCAGCGTCACCCTCTCATAAAAGCGGCGGGGACAAATATATACATAACAGACACACACATACACGTGCGTCTGAACATCGTTAAGGCGGATCTAGAGAAGCAAACCGGTAAACAAACACACGCCTGAGACTTACAACAAACCTTGCGCTCTTCATAATTAAGCCTTCATGATCTCGTGTTATTCGACTAACATTTAGGCTACATGCATCAGCAGCAAATCATTTTTATATTCTCCTCAGCACGGTTACGACTGTAATCAAAATTTCAACAAAGTCGCTTCCTTATTCTTTCTCTCCGACAAACAAAAAAATGTTTACATTTATTCATTTACTTATTTATTATTCCGGCTGTACAATGTTTACCTATTTTCCGGAACCAAAGATTACAGAAGTGATTGAACTATCATCTTTCACTGCTATTTGTCCATCCAAAAGATCTTCTTTAATTGCTCGTTCCCTCAATATAGTCTGAATTTCTTCTATTCAGCTGATAGGTGGTCTTCCTCTTTTCCTTCTTCCTGGTGGGGTCCATTCCATAACTCTCCTTGGCAATCTTTCCTGTGCCATTCTTTTCATGGGTAATTTTTTTGTTCGGATAAAATCAAAACTTGAATTTTTCACATTAATGACTCTATTTCTAATTTTCTCACGTCTGGATACTTTTGCCGAACGACTCCAAAAGTCCATCTCTTCTGTCATTAATTTTGTTCTTGTGTGTTTATTAGTAGTCTAAACTTCTGAGCCGTAAGTCATCACACTTGTAACAACGATTTTAAATATTTTGATTTTAGTTTCTTCTGTAATTCGCTTATTCCACAGGATTCTATTTAATGTAGCTATAGACAGCCATCTTTCCCAAATTAATTCTGGATTGTATTACTTTGTCTTGCTTCCCAATTGCCGTAATGCATTTATTCATAAAACATCCAAAATTTTATTTTTAAAGTTATTATTTTTATTCAGATTTTGATTAAAATTCCCTCCAACTTGATACCGTATATGATTTTTTGCGATTTTCTCAATTTTTTTTATTATAGTGAAAAGGAGATATTTAGTTACACGATAACACTGTATCGAACTTAATTTTAAACATTGACGACATGATTATGATAGAAAAGCTAGAAGATGAATTGCAAAGGGCAATTGATGAATATCAACTACAGCAAATAAACATTAAAAATAATTTAAAAATACCAATCCCTAAAACAAACAATATGGCATTCTCGGCAGTGGAACACAGAAGGGCCAAGATAGTCTTTGACAACAAAACTTTCGGAACGATTATTTTTGTGGGACGGATATAACAGTGACTGAAAAGTCGAAATACCCGTTCCGATTCCTCGCAGCCTCGCGGTTCCGAGTCGTGGGGGCCCCCTACGCAACTAACGAATAAACGAATACTACGAGTACACAGTCACAGTTATTGGTGCTGAATACTTGATTCTGCGCATGTGCCGATTGCCATACAAGTAGAAACGAAGCAAAAGAGTGAGGTTCAGAATATCTCAATACCAAAGAGATGAAGCTGTTTTTAATAAATGAAAAAAAAACTTCAGACTGATGTTACATTTATTCTCGTCTGTTATGCAGATATACAATACACACGGTATAATAACAAATAATAAATTATACTTGTCACCAACTTAGTAAATTTTGAAAAGGCGAAATATATTGTATTGAGAGGCGAATTATACAGAGTGACTTAGCGGCTGATGTGCCATATAGTACTTTTTGTTATTGTGTTTCGGTGATGATTTTATCTACACTGCACATCTCGCTTAAATGATGTGATTGTTGTAACTCTTGTGGTTTACTGTTATGTTTTTGTTACATGTTTCTGATGTTTTTTGACATTATTTGTTGTCCTATTACGTACACTCTAAATTTCATTGCCTGAGATTTGAAGCTGATTTGTCTAACCAAAATGGAAACAATAATATAATATTGAACCTATGTCAGTTTGTTTACTCTTAGTAAAAACTTAAATCAGTATTCCCAAAGGAGCCTCCTTTTAGGCTTATAAAAAGGAAGGCTGGTACTGTACTTTTATCCGTTCCTGCAGTCATTTTCAATATTTCGATTATGCGATTGTTTGGCTTCGATCTTTAGTGAATATCGTGCATAATTTTATGTAAGTAAAAGAATTATACAAATTTTAATATTGTATGACGCAAAGTAGTTGGCTGGCGATTGCAGTTGGTGTTCTTAGTCCTTTTTTTAATAAAAAATGATTGCAGCAGTAGCATATCACAGTTTCATACCTGTGACGCCAACAGTTGATGTTGTTAGGTTAACATGAAAACTGAAATTACACGTAGAAAGCCTTACCAGTGTTTTGTAAAACTCGTTTTTTTTTGCGGAAACTACGAAAAAGCCAACTCAAAAGTAAGGCGGGGTGTAATACATGTCTCTATTTTTGTGGCAGAACTCGGTTTTCAGTAGAACTCGTTTTCCCAGTAGTATTCGTTTTCTTATTACTTCTCGTTCTGTAAGAAAATCACTGAAAAACCACCAAACTCAAAAGTAATTATTACTACACATGTCACATTTTTGTGGCTGAACTCGTTTTTCGGTAATATTTATTTTCCAACTAGTATTAATTTTGTGGCTAACCAAAAAAAAAACGTCCTTTTTATGCAATATGTAGAGCGTATGTTGTCAAGCCTTAATACATTGTTTTTCTCATTAACCATAAATATTTGTATTTTTCAGTTGTCATTTGCTGTTGTAGTTTTGTTAATTTGCAAACTCAAAAACGTTAGATTCTATATTTTAAATATTACTGTGTTATAAGTATTGTATATATACATATTAAACGTTATGTTTTCCTCAACTTATGGGTTTTAATTTTTTTTAGCATTAAATGAAAAACTAAAAACTACTGTCACGTAACCTCATAAATAAAAACAACACGTATTTCTTGCTTTGCATTAAGAAATAGGACAATTTACAATTAGTACATTTTTTCTTTTCTACATCGTAATATATCGATACATATAACGATATTAAAAACATCGAAAATGTACTTCAGGAACAGATAAAGATATAGTTCCGGAAGGTTTAATTAAAGTTTATATAATTTTAATAATGGGTGTTCCTCTCTTACCTATATAGTAGTGAGATCTGTAAATTAACAAGAAATTATTGTAAACGTATCCAACCTGAAGAGATTAAATTTTACCGTTCAGTGGCAAGACATGCATAAAGAGATGGTAAGAGGAATGGCGATATACGGAAGGAACTGAGTACATTGTCAGTAAATTAAAAAATAATACAGAATCGCGCCAAATGGAAAGATCATTTAAATAGGCAGCAGATGATAAAGTTGCCTGAAAGGCTTGACAGTATCCAGGAAGAGATAAAAGGGTTGTAATACACCCAAAAGCAAGATAGACCCGACAAACCTGTGCCCAGTCTCTGAAGTAGATGATGATGATAATGATGATGATAATAATAATCATCATCATCATCACTCCAAGGACTAGAACTTAGCCTTGTTGCGGAACCTATATCCTCCTCGGTCTACCGACATCTCTCTTCCTAGTAGGGTTATAAGCCAAGGCAGCCACAGGTAGACTGATATCAGACATGCGGTTCAAGTGTTCAAACCATCTCCTTCTGTGGTCTTCAATCTTTTGTTGCAATAATACAATGTTTAAATCGCGTTTAATATCGTCGTTCCTTCTCCGATCAAAGAGAGAACTACATTGCGTTCCTCTAAAAAATTTCATTTCGGCTGCCTGAATTCTCTGCACGTCTCTTTCACCAAGAGTCCATTTCTTAATAGCATACAGGAATGTGGAGACAGCAACAGTTATGTAAAATTTAATTAGCTACCCTTTCGTGTTTTATTTTTCAAGGGGTCCGAAATAGGATGTGACGCAAACATATGCTTTCATAGAAGAGAAATGCACTACGCTCTCCACCACAAACTCCACTCTCACCTACACGTTGGTGGACCTTGTTACTCCGAACAATCCACTCCAAGGTTGTGGTAGCCAATCCCTTCGGCGGAGTGGATCGGTAAGCAAACGAAAGATGGGGGTTCTATCAGGATAGCCTGGAGGTATCCTGGGTTCTGGCCTGGGAGGATCGTGCACAACGGCAGTAGGGTATGCATATAGTGTGGAGGTGGAGGAGCCTACAGTAGGCCAACGGGTTCGTACATGGGCTAAGTTAGTCTACTGCGATCGGGCAGAGAGTGCTCGTCAGCTGAGGTGAAAGCAACTCTCTAGGGGATGAGCAGCCCGATATCAAAGTTCCTCGTCCTCCAGGTTTGGGGTTTTACCTGATTCAGTAAAAATATATGTACTTACAAAACTCATACGAGCCTCGGTAATCGGATGGGAATTACGGCAAACGACCTAAGCTAACGCAAAAGGCATAATATATTCAAACCTAAAAGTAAAACAACATAAAAAAATTACGCTTTCAAATAATAATTTGTCTCGCGGGTAGGTGTTCAAACATTTGTGCACACAATACATAAGCACATATATATTTACAAACTTATATCAGCTCTTGTAGTTAATGTTATAATTACTTTACACGTAATGTAATAATTTCATTATTAAACTTTTTAACGTAATTAAAAATGGTGAAAGTGTCTATAAATTTACGGTACAAATAATATAGTAAATAATAAAAATAAAAAAGCCCAAATAAATACCTTCATTAAAAATACTCTATAGAATACACATTGAGTACCTGTTTCACAGTTTCGCTAAGAGAGCGAGACACTTTGCAGGCAAAGCTTTCAGGTGCTACTTCTGAAAATTTACTTAACTTTTTATGTTTATGTTTGCATTTTTATGTACAGTTTAAAACTATTTTAGCATTACAAATTTCAAATATCGGTGCGGAGAACCATACATTACTTCCATGTTCTAAGATTTATATTTAAAATCATTTTCGAAATGAAGTACTTCCATAGACACTACTTCTTTCTTCGGCCTTAACCACAGTACTGTGGTCACTGACGTATACCACGTCACGTTAGCGCACTCGATTTTCACTGATGATGGCAGTCGATAGCACCGCCGAAACGTCTGATTTTGTAGAACACATTGGACAACGCCAAACAGCCCCGGAAGGAATTTTAACAACAAACTACTTATTTTTGCAGATAATGTAGAACACATGACATAAATAAAAATTATCCCCTCCACCCCCAAAGAATCATTTTCACTTTCAGAAAATTACCCCAATCCCTTCAACCAGCCTCTTTACTTATAGACTTTTCATCTACCTTTCTACAGTGGATTATTGTGATCTTTTCAGGATATTTTTTTATCGAAATTAAGTACGTTACTCTTGTTAAAACATAAAATGTAGATGGTAAACTAACCTTTCCCCGTAACCGATCTTCACCAAAATCAATAGGCTTTGAGTCCACTACAACTCAGTCAGAAATGCAAAAAATTATTCGATTCTGTTTGAATTTACGGCAGTTATCGTTCGTCATAAAAAATTACTCTAGTTAAAACATAAAACGTTGCTGGTAAACTACCCCTTTCCCTTAACCGATCTTCACCAAAATCAATAGGTCTTGAGTACTCTACAATTTAGGGACGTAAGGAAAAAATTATTTGATTCTGTTTGAATGTGCGGCAGTTGTCGTTCGTCATATAAAAATTACCCTTGTTAAACCATACAACGTTGCTGGTAAGCAAACTCTTTCCATTAACCGATCTTCACCAAAATCAATAGGTCTCGATTTCTCTACAATTCAGGACTGTATGCGAAAAATTGTTTGATTCTGTTTGAATTTCAGGGTGTTATCGTTTGCCATTTAAAACGTTCTACACACACACACACACATTTCGAAATATGACTTTTCTTTACGTTTTCAGAGTAGTACAATCTGCTGAATCAGCCCTTATCTCAACACGATTATTTTCGTCATCACCATACTTCCACTTCCTTACGGAACATGGAAGTAAAATGTTAAACAATTTTTTACTTCCATGTTCCGTATGGAAATGGAAGTATGGTGATGACGAAACAAATGGTGTTGAGGTAAGTGCTGATTCTGACTGTACTACCCTCAAAACATGAAGAAAAGTCATTTTCCAAAAAATGTCTGTGTGTGTGTGTGTGTGTACCTGTGTGTCTGTGTGTAGATTTTATGTATGGCGAACGATAACTTCCGCAAGTAGAAAGGAAATGTACTACTTTTTTGCAAGTAATGTACCCGAGTTGTAGAAGCCTTAAGGCCTACTGATCTTGGTGAAGATCGGTTAAGAGGAAGAGGTAGTTTACCTTCAACGTTTTAACAAGAGTAAGGACTTCCTTTTTATAAATAAAGTACCCTGAAAAGAAGGTCATAATATTCCACTGGGGGTGATTTTCTATAAATAAAAATGATAGTTGAATGGGAGGAGTAACTTTTTAAATGTGTACAACGTTATCGGCAACACAGAATTAGTTTATATTGAGATATTTCATTTTAATTTGTCAAACATAAAACTCGATTTACAAGGAACACACATAACTTGTTAGAAATTTTTGAACCGACATCAAGTAAATGATTTGAAATATAAATCTCAGAACATGGAATTCATGTATGGATCTCCATACCGATATTTTATTTTAGTAGAAAGTAATGTTCAATATGAAATAATTAACACAAGTACGAATTAACCAGATAATACTCGAGTTCTATCCACCTGCTCTCTCACTATCTCCCTCTCTATCTCTCTCTCTCTCTTTTTTTCTCTCTCTGGCTTAACAGCCCACAGGCTGGTTGGCAGCAGCTCGCCGTTCTTCTTGCTTCTCTGCTTTCCCCCGACAATAGAATACTGGTGGCTAGTTGAGGGACACAATTTTTACAGTCGGTGTTTATGCCATCAGATTTTCCGGGCTGTTAAGCCCGTCTAGTGAACATACTGCTAAACTGAATTATTAATTTCATAGTGACCGTCAATCAATGAATTTTAAGTATGAAGGGTTTGCGAGGCTCGGTCAATAAAGTATAACACAAATTTTATATTATTTATGTCGACGTTTCGAGAATATTTATTGTCATCTCCAGGACCTGTAAACGGATACAAGAACACACATATTTTTTTAAATATACATAATTTAACATTCCTACAATATGTATTCAGCTATAATATGTTTATTACGTTATTATGTAGTCAGTCACCTATGTGTAGAAATGTTTTTATGTACCAATTCGAATATATAATTGAGTCGTCCAATTCCAAAACTCACCAAGTCCCTTTTCATAAATTTTTCAGGAAGGGAAAAAAACTGTCACACATAAAATAGTAGCTGTGTAGCAACATTTTTAGTTTAGTACCACAAAGAAACTGTAAATATTTGACTTACGAAGACAATTTAATTATATTTAAATTTTAAACGAAAAAATTACAATAAAGTTTGGAGTTAGTGCGTTTTGGAATAGGAATGCGACTTTAGAGAGTTTTGTTGCAGCACAATGTGGTTTAAGAAGGTTTTGTTGCAGTCAAGTCAAAATGTAGGGATTAGGGTTATTATTTAAGTAAATAAATATAAGAGTACAACGTTAATTTTATTTAACAACTTAAGCAAAATAAGTATACAGGACAATATTTTTATGTCACAATATCAGGTATAACTACTTTCAAATAGTAGCAAAACTAGTTAAACACAAATGGTTTTTCGTATTTAACATTACAGAAAGTTAAAAAGTTAGTCTATAATATAATATAGACTCCCTTTTAACTACCCTTTTCTTTTATAGATATTTCATCTACCTTTCTACAGTGGATTATTATGACCTTCTTTTCAGGATACTTTATTTATCAAAATTAAGTACTTTACTCTTCTTAAAACGTTGAAGGTAAACTACCCTTCCCCTTAACCGATCTTCACCAAGATCAGTAGGCCTTAAGTCTTCTACAAGTCGGGTATATTATTTGCAAAAAAGTACTTGATTCTCTTTGAACTTGCGGCAGTTATCGTTCGCCATAGATAAAATCTACACATAGACACCCAGGTACACATGTTCCGTAAGGAAATGGAAGTATGGTGATGACGAAAATAATCGTGTTGAGATAAGGGCTGATTCTGATTGTACTACCCTCAGAACATAAAGAAAAGTCATATTTCGAAAAGTGTGTGTGTGTTTGGTGGGGGGTAATGTTTTCTGTGGCAAACGATAACACCCTGAAATTCAAACAGAATCGAACAATTTTTGGCATACAGTCCTGAATTGTAGAGAAATCAAGGTCTATTGATTTTGCTGAAGATCGGTTAAGGAAAAGGGGTAGTTTACCTGCAACGTTTTATGTTTTAACTAGAGTAATTTTATATGACGAACGATAACTGCCGTAAATTCAAACAGAATCAAATAATTTTTTACATATGTGCCTGGGTTGTAGAGGACTTAAGCCCATTGATTTTGGTGAAGATCGGTAACGGGGAAAGGTTAGTTTACCATCTACATTTTACTCGTATATTTTAACAAGAGTAAAGTACTTAATTTTGATAAAAAAAGTATGCTGAAAAAATCACAATAATCCACTATAGAAAGGTAGATGAAGTGTCTATAAGTAAAGAGGCTAGTTGATGGGGTTGGTGGTAATTTTCTAAAAATGAAAATGATTGTTGAAGGGGGACGGGATAATTTTTATTTATGTCATGTGTACTACATTATCGGGAAAAATAAGTAGTTTGTTGTTAAAATTCCTTCCCGTACTGTTTGGCGTTGTCCAATGTTTTCTACAAAACCAGACTTTTCGGCGGTGCCAACGTGAGCCCTGGCTTCTAGCACCAATCTTCTCCAATGTCTCCTGTCCATTGCCATCTGTGTAACGCCTCACACCCTGCCTTCTGAGATTTTCTAGCACATAATCCAACCATCTTATCATAGGTTGGTCCCTCTTTTTGTTTTTATAGACTTGGCCCTCCGAATTTTCTTTGGCATACGCTGATCGTCCATCCGCTGTAGGTGACCTAACCATTGTATTCGTTGAGCAAGTTGTTGACTAGTCTCGAATGTTTACACGGCCGGAGTCAATGTTATTAAAATCTATTCCCGGGCTGTTTGACCGTGGTCCATGGTTTTGTTCTAACACAGACGTTTCGACAGCACCATCGACTGCCATAATCAGTGTCAAAATCGAGCTGCATTAACGTAGGATGGGTACACGTTAGACAGTACTGTGGTTGACGCTGATAGTACTGAGGTCTCTAACGTGTACCAAGTTACGTTACTGGAGCTTGATTTTTACACTGATGATGGCAGTCGATGGTGCTGCCGAAACGTCTATTTTATAATAAAACAATGGACCACGGCCAAACAGCCCGGGAATGGTTTTTAATAAGGCACAATATTTAAGGCTGAGTGAACCTTTAAAGAAAACAACTCACCTTGATTTTATGGTGTAGCTCGGGAACAGAAACAGCGACCACTAGACTAACAACCAAGTACTACATCGATTGGTGTAATAAAACACAATTACGTCACTTTACCTTGTTAATTTCAAACACTGATTGTTGTAGAAACTTTATTGCGTTTCTAAGCTTGAGTAAAACTACTGTTTACTATTAAATCTAATATAATCTTTATCCTCCAAACTATTAACACAGCAGAAAATTTTCAGCGTCACCCTCTCGTAAAAGCGGCGGGGACAAATATGTACATAACAGACACACACATACACGTGCGTCTGAACATCGTTAAGGCGGATGTAGAGAAGCAAACCGGTAAACAAACACACGCCTGAGACTTACAACAAACCTTGCGCTCTTCATAATTAAGCCTTCATGATCTCGTGTTATTCGACTAACATTTAGGCTACATGCATCAGCAGCAAATCATTTTTATATTCTCCTCAGCACGGTTACGACTGTAATCAAAATTTCAACAAAGTCGCTTCCTTATTCTTTCTCTCCAACAAACAAAAAAATGTTTACATTTATTCATTTACTTATTTATTATTCCGGCTGTACAATGTTTACCTATTTTCCGGAACCAAAGATTACAGAAGTGATTGAACTATCATCTTTCACTGCTGTTTGTCCATCCAAAAGATCTTCTTTAATTGCTCGTTCCCTCAATATAGTCTGAATTTCTTCTATTCAGGTGATAGGTGGTCTTCCTCTTTTCCTTCTTCCTGGTGGGGTCCATTCCATAACTCTCCTTGGCAATCTTTCCTGTGCCATTCTTTTCATGGGTAATTTTTTTGTTCGGATAAAATCAAAAATTGAATTTTTCACATTAATGACTTTATTTCTAATTTTCTCACGTCTGGATACTTTTGCCGAACGACTCCAAAAGTCCATCTCTTCTGTCATTAATTTTGTTCTTGTGTGTTTATTATTAGTCTAAACTTCTGAGCCGTAAGTCATCACACTTGTAACAACGATTTTAAATATTTTGATTTTAGTTTCTTCTGTAATTCGCTTATTCCACAGGATTCTATTTAATGTAGCTATAGACAGCCATCTTTCCCAAATTAATTCTGGATTGTATTACTTTGTCTTGCTTCCCAATGGCCGTAATGCATTTATTCATAAAACATCCAAAATTTTATTTTTAAAGTTATTATTTTTATTCAGATTTTGATTAAAATTCCCTCCAACTTGATACCGTATATGATTTTTTGCGATTTTCTCAATTTTTTTTATTATAGTGAAAAGGAGATATTTAGTTACACGATAACACTGTATCGAACTTAATTTTAAACATTGACGACATGATTATGATAGAAAAGCTAGAAGATGAATTGCAAAGGGCAATTGATGAATATCAACTACAGCAAATAATCATTAAAAATAATTTAAAAATACCAATCCCTAAAACAAACAATATGGCATTCTCGGCAGTGGAACACAGAAGGGCCAAGATAGTCTTTGACAACAAAACTTTCGGAACGATTATTTTTGTGGGACGGATATAACAGTGACTGAAAAGTCGAAATACCCGTTCCGATTACTCGCAGCCTCGCGGTTCCGAGTCGTGGGGGCCCCCTACGCAACTAACGAATAAACGAATACTACGAGTACACAGTCACAGTTATTGGTGCTGAATACTTGATTCTGCGCATGTGCCGATTGCCATACAAGTAGAAACGAATCAAAAGAGTGAGGTTCAGAATATCTCAATACCAAAGAGATGAAGCTGTTTTTAATAAATGAAAAAAAACTTCAGACTGATGTTACATTTATTCTCGTCTGTTATGCAGATATATAATACACACGTTATAATAACAAATAATAAATTATACTTGTCACCAACTTAGTAAATTTTGAAAAGGCGAAATATATTGTATTGAGAGGCGAATTATACAGAGTGACTTAGCGGCTGATGTGCCATATAGTACTTTTCGTTATTGTGTTTCGGTGATGATTTTAACTACACTGCACATCTCGCTTAAGTGATGAGATTGTTGTAACTCTTGTGGCTTACTGTTATGTTTTTGTTACATGTTTCAGATGTTTTTTGACATTATTTGTTGTCCTATTACGTATACTCTAAATTTCATTGCCTGAGATTTGCAGCTGATTTGTCTAACCAAAATGGAATCAATAATATAATATTGAACCTGTGTCAATTTGTTTACACTTAGTAAAAACTTCAATTAGTATTCCCAAAGGGGCCTTCTTTTAGGCTTATAAAAAGGAAGGCTGGTACTGTACTTTTATCCGTTCCTGCAGTCATTTTCAATATTTCGAGTATTCGATATTTTGGCTTACATTTTTGTGGCTGAACTCGTTTTTCGGTAATATTTATTTTCCAACTAGTATTAATTTTGTGGCTAACCAAAAAAAAAGTCCATTATGTGCAATATGTAGAGCGTATGTTGCCAATCCTTCATTGTTTTTCTCATTAACCATAAATATTTTTATTTTTCAGTTGACATTTGCTGTTGTAGTTTAGTTAATTTGCCTACACAAAAATATTAGATTCTTTTTTTAAATATTACTGTGTTATAGGCTTTATATATATATATATATATATATATATATATTGTAACGTATTCTTAAATAAGGTGTGACGTCCGTCTTTAAAGAGTCTCGGAGCGGTCAGAGTATCTTTTCGCGATCGTCACTTATGAATTATAATTATTAATGTTTAAATCAATCGGATTGGAAGTTTACCAAACGAAACAGAAATCGAGCGTGTGTGATTTGGTAGAGATAAAGGAAATTGTTTAATCTTAGTTAGAAGAGAGAGTAAGAACAATTTGGTTACACCCAGAGTATACAATTTCTTATTTTTAAGTATTCGCTGTTCATAAGATCAGCTGATTTTGACATCAACCTCAAAATGTTATGTTAACCAAACACCACTGTTCGGTAATACTCCCCGGTGGATAGTCCTCTTCTTGGCTTACTAAAAATCTACAACAACTACACTCTACAATAAAGAATACACATTTGATTATTTAACATAAAATATTCAGAGTATTTATTTGTATAATATTGATTTCCTCTTCTTCCAGTATACAAATTTTATAATCGATCTTTTTCAGTCAATGATACATTGGATCGATTTAGTTAGGTAAACATTTGAATTATCATAAAATATATTTTTTATGATTTTATAATTTTATCCTTAATTAGACATTAACCAACATATAATTCATTTTTATTAATTTCCCCAGGGTTAAGGGTAAGTCCTTTGTGTTATGAGATGGTCATAAATGGATAATTATATACTACGCTTTACAAGATAAAAATAATCAATTTCGAATTTTTTTTGTTTATTTCATAGTACGTAGTTCCGGATTTGTCCGCAAGAGTGCAGATTATTTCTTTACTCTACACATGAAATCATTTACGAAATTTCTGAACTGCACAACGATTTGATATGAGGTTTTCTTGGTTAATAATTATTAAAAAACGTTTATATTACCTCTTTCCTCGAAGTTCTTACTTGCATGGAGCTGTTTCTAGTGTTGTAGTTCTAGTTGTTTTGTAATTTCATTGAATGTCTCTAAGATACAATCTCGCTAAAAACTCGAAGTGCCGTTCGGCTAGGCCAGATCTTGGAATTGGTTATTTCACATTTTTATCGGGTAAAGCAAGTTATATTTGATATCTGAAGGAGTTTAAACATAAGGTGGATACTGTGAGTTAATTTTGTTCCATTTTTGCACCGTTTCCGAAAGTTTTAATATGTTTTTAATACAATTTTTGTGTCATCACTTTTTTTTCATCCGAACGGTTTCCAATCGTTTTTAACAATTAATTCATATGTTGTTATCACGTTACTCTTAGTAACCCATAATTTCTATATCATTTTTTATTGGTGCCTCTATTTACTTTTGAGTA
This sequence comes from Magicicada septendecula, assembly GCA_034769895.1. Classification (NCBI taxonomy): domain Eukaryota; kingdom Metazoa; phylum Arthropoda; class Insecta; order Hemiptera; family Cicadidae; genus Magicicada; species Magicicada septendecula. Next base: position 353,801,271 of record CM068373.1, read on the forward strand.
TATAGGCTGTTTTTAATTATTATAAATTTATTTCTTATTTTTAGAAAAATAATTTTTTTAACTTTGGTTTATTATCCAATTTGATTTATATAAAGTTTGTTCGTTTATTTTCTTATAACCTTAGATATAAGTCTTTAATATTATTATTTCCTTTAATTGAATTTATATATTATTTATTAATTTCTTATAGTATCCTTACACTGCACTATTTTCTTCTGCCATTTTCCTCATACAGTATTATTTTATTTTTTATTATCATCTTATATTTAACTCTTTTATTTTTAACCCTGGGTTATCTTATATTCAAACATAATTATTTTATTAAATATAAAATTAAACCTAGGTACTAAATTTTAGTTGCCTACAAAATACAAATCATACAATAATTAAACAAAATACATAACTGGTTAGTAGCATCACAGTCTACTATTATAATCAATAGTTTCTACATCTACAGCAGAAGTCTGTAAGATGCTCCCTTCAAAGTCACTTATTTACTCACTGGGTACACTATAACTCACTTGTTACACTTTATATCAATTAAATATAGTTTATAATATTTGGTGATATAAAGTAGCTAGGTATATTATACACATTTCTGACCTTTATGGTAGGATAATTAAGTTATCATTTTTGGGACTGGGTTATGTAACGTTACATAAAGCCCCCCCCCCCACTAGAACAAATTTATTTTCGTTTTACTTGTTTACAAAATAAATTGTTGGTTGCTTCAATTTTCATATCTGCTTTTTTTTCTTCGTGATATCGTTTCATTTCAGACTGGTTGTATACTCCTTTTATTCGGTTATTGTTAATTGCTTTGATTTCATATGTATTATTCCCCTTCACCTGGGTTATGAGGTAAGGTCCAGTATAAAATAAGAGCAACTTCCTTGCAATACCCTCTATAGAACTGGGTAGTTGTCTATTTTTTATTAATACCTTATCTCCCATTTGGTATGTATCTATCCTTTTCCTTTTATCTTGATCCCTTTTTTGTTGAAGTTCCACTTTATGCAACAATCTGTTGTGCATTTCGACTTTATTGAACTCCACTCTCTCTCCTGGAGGAAAATTTATTAACGATGTGATTTCTCTTGGTGGTGGTTTATCAAACATTACCTGATAAGGGCTGGTTCCGATAGTGTCATGGTATGACCAATTAAGGAAAGTCTCTGCTGGTTCAATGTACTGGCTCCATTTTTTATGTTCTTGGTGACAGTATGTACGTAGAAGTCTACCAACTTTCCTTAATACGCGTTCGGCAGGATTACTACTAGGGTGGTATACTGATGTTTTGTATGTCCTTATTTGCCATTTCCTCAATTCTTCTTTCCACCTTTTACCTCGAAATTGCGTTCCATGATCAGTTATTATGGTTTCCGGTTTTCCCACCTCAGGTAAGTATTTTTGAATGATTACTTCTAAACTTTTCTTCATAGTGGCTCTACTGATAGCGTAGAGTTTTGTATATTTGGTATAATGATCAAATATAATAATTATATATTTGAATTTATGTCTTCCTCCACTTCTGGGAAAAGGTCCACATATATCTAAGAATGTCTTTTCAAGTTTACTGTTAGATTTTATTGCAATCATGGCTCCCGTTCTCTTCTCGTTATTTATTTTTACTAGCTGGCATATGTTGCAGTTTTTTACTATTAATCTTACTCTCTTATTTATGGCTTTTACATAACAGTGTTCAGATAGAGCTTTAATAACTTTGAGTGGTCCCATGTGACCATATCTTTCATAGTAGTCCTTTATCAGGGCTACTTCTGTTGCTTCTGGCACATACATTTTCCACACATGATCCTTAATGATTGGACGGATAAAAAGGATTTCTTCATAAACACAGAAAATTTCGTTATTATAGGATCACTTTGTAATATCCGGTCCTTAATTTTTGTTAATTTAGTGTTCATTTGCTGATCGGTTTTTATTTTATTAATTATATCTTGTAACTCCTTTTTTACTTTGATAATGTAATATATCTTTCCAATACTCTCTGGTTTTACTTCACAAGTTCCTTTTTCTAGGTTAATCCGTGACAATCGGTCTGCTATTACATTCTTCTTACACGGGATATATTCCCAGTCTAAATTATACTCTTGAAGTATTAATACCCATCTGGTGAGTCTGCCGTGGTTAAGTTTACAATTTTTTTTAAATGAAATTGATCTATGATCGGTTCTTATGGTTACTGGGTATCCCAATATAAATGTTCGAAATTTATACATGAGAACACAACACTCAGCATTTCTTTTTCAGTTACTGTATTATTCCTCTCACAACTACTCAGTACTCTGCTTGCAAAACTGATGACCTCATGATTTCCTTCCTCATCTTCCTGATATAGCTCACTTCCAAGGCTAATGTTGCTAGCATCACAATTTATGAAAAAACGTTTATTAAAATTTGGGTGGTGTAACAAGATGCTGTCCAGAAATTTATTTTTTATTATCTTAAAATTATTATCTTCACTTTCTTCCCATTTCCACTTGTTTTTCTTCGAAAGTAAATATTGGAATTTGGCTGTTACTTCTGAATAATTCTGTTGAAATTTCCTATAATAGTTGCAGATCCCCAGAAAGGATTGTAGTTGTTTTAAGTTTTATGGTTTAGGAAAATCTTGGATAGCCTTTACCTTCTCAGGAGATGGTTTAATTCCAGTAGCGGACAGAATGAATCCTAAAAATGGTAATTCATGTGTGATAAATTTAGATTTATCCAGTTTCAAAGTTATATTATATTGTAACAGTTTATTTAACACTGTTTCCACTCTATTACAATGTTCCTCCCATGTACAAGACGTAATTAATATGTCATCAACATATATTGTAGTAAAATCTAAAACTTCCTTACCCAAAATTTGATCCATGCATTGGATGAACACGGCCACAGAATTTACCAATCCGAAAGGCAAACGTTTAAAATGATAATTTCGTCCTTCGAATATGAAAGCAACATATTGTCTGCTGTTAGGGTGCAACTCTATTTGCCAATATCCACAGACTGCATCCCAAATACTCATGTACTTACATCCATAGAATTTTTTCATTATCTCTTCAATCTTACCTGGAGACGTGCGATCGTTAATGAGCATTTTATTCAACTCCCGAGCATCAAGGCATAGTCTTACTTGACCATCTTTCTTCGGTATAGCTACCAATGGGCTAGTATACGGAGAACTACTTCTTTCAATTATATCTTCCAATATCATTCTTTGAATTTATTTTCTTGCTGCCTCTTTCAAAGCTTGAGCAATGGGGTATGACCGTTTATTAAAATTTACATTTTCTTTGAACTTTAGTTCACACAGGAAGTGTTTTGCTTTTCCTGGTGACTCTGAGAATACTGATTTATATTTATTATAAATTTGTATAAGCTGTTGTTTTTGTTCTACATTAATTATTTCCTGGGCCTGCCTATTTTGAAACTCGATTATCTCTTCTATCTTCTCTTGCCAAATCTTTGATTCTGTTACTTCTGTATTTTTACCTAGGGTTAATCTATTATCCTCCCTAATAAAAAATGAGCTCGGACACTGAGGGGCACTTTGGCTACCAATTATGTCAGCCGCTAACTCACCTTCTTCTGTGCTCAAGGTTACTATACCCCTGGCCAGATTTATAATTGCAGTGTGTCGCCGTAGCATATCACACCCTATTAACACCCTAAAACGTAGCCCTTTAGCTACTAAAAATCCCATAGGTATTCCTATTCCACTAGTAGTAACATTCAAAGACACTTGTTTTCTGATTGTTTTATTTTGCTTCCCGGTGGCGCCAATAATTGTTAAATTATTAATTGGTAAAGTAGGTATTCTCTCAGTAGTTAGTTCAGTAATCCGGTCCAGTTCTAATTGATCAATAATTGAAATATTTGCTCCTGTATCAATCATGGCCTCTGCTAACACTCCATTTAATTTTATTGTATATAGATTATATCATTGTTTGGTGATGGCTCTTTAATTGCTCTTTCTTCCATTAACTCCGCCTGTATATTTTTAAAAAAATGATTTCTAATAATTGTTATTGATTTGTTTAATTTTTTTATTATGATTAGGTCTGTGGTAAATTCTGTGCCCGGTTGTTTCTAGCAGTGACGGGCAGTCACATCTTCTCACTGCTGGTACCCGTTTCCCCGATTTCCATCATTATTATTATTTGGTTCAACATTTTCATTATGTTGAATATTGTTTACTGGTCTTCTTTCTTCCTCACTATCTCTGAATCTAGATTGTTCTTCACTCCTACTTCTTTGTGGACCTTCTTCTCTCTGATAAGAATCATTTCTGTAATTTCGATTGTTATAATTTTGCCATCTTCCTCGACACCTGTTATTAAAATAATTGTTATTAGCATGTACATAATTTACTCTAGGTCGATTATCTCTAGGTGGTTCATTTTTCCGCTCCTCGGTATTCCCTGACCTCCATCTACTCCTCCTGTAATAAGATTCTTGTTCATAATTCTCTAGTAGCGTTTCCATGCCTCCAATAGTTTTTATTTGTCCACTTAATCGTGCGCTTATAATCTTTTCCTCGAAGTGATACGCAATCTTGGTTACCAAACACTCTTCAGGGATCTTTGGGTCTAAATATTTTGCCACACACACCTTCCCCAAAAAATAAGCAGTAGGTGTTTGTCCTATATTGCGGTCATACCTACCATGACAGATATCGTCTCTAATAATGTTTTGCACTGACTCCGACCAGTACTTAAGTTTGAACATTGTTTTGAAACTTCCATAATCACACACCTCGTTCCTGATTACAGTCTACCAATTATCGTTAATGTTTTTGAAAGATTCGTCTAATATCCCTTTGATCATGTTCCATCGGTTCTCCTTTGATCTATTCAAAATTCCATCTACTCTCCCTAAAAATTCGAGTGGGTTTCTGCGATAATCCCGAAAGTTTACACTTTCCCTACTATCTTGGATAACATGATGATTGTTGCATGTAGATCTAGAACTTATTCTATCTACATCCCCTTGTAAGTTTGTTTGTATTTGTTGCAAATTATCTAATTTCTCTGCTTGGCTATGGCACTGATTCTTAACATTCTCCACCGTTTCGTGAAAATCTGTGAATTTACAGTTTAGACTGCTTTTTATACTATCTAACTGGTCATTGTTTTCTTGGCGTATGGCCATTATACGAACTTGATTACTCTGTTCCTCTCGGTCCATTCGGGCATCTATTCCTGTTTTAATTTGTTCCATCTTCTCTTCAGTTTTATCTAATCTTTGATTGGTTTCTATTAATTCCTTTTCTGCCTCTTTCTTATATTCATCTACTCTTTGGCTAAGCGTATTACTGACCAGTTCAATTTTACTTTCCAGATTTTCTCACAACTCCTTATTGAAATTCTCCATCTTACCCTCAAATTGTTTTAAATTTTCATCGTTTATTTTCTCAATTTTTTTTAAACTGTCCCTCAAGGTTTCATTTTGCTTCCTTGAGTTCTCCTCCTGTTTCCTAAAGTTTTCATCTATTTTGTCAAATTTTTCGCTCAAGGTTTCATTTTGTTTCCTTGAGTTTTCCTCATTGGTTTGCTTTAAGTTTTCCTCCTGTTTCCTAAAATTGTCATCTATTTTATTAAATTTCTCGCTCAAGGTTTCATTTTGTTTCCTTGAGTTTTCATCTATTGTTTGTTTATTGCTTTCCTTAATGCTATCAATTTTCTCCATCATCAGCCTCATCATTTCTTGTCAATCTGGTTCTTTTCTGGCTTCCGTTCTTTCTGGTTGGTCCCCTTGGACATCCTCTTCAACTATTTCCTTCTCTGTGTTCATAATTGCTTCAGTTTCTTCTTTATCACCCATTGGTTGTGTAACCCCTCTTTAACTTGGACTGGTAAAAAAAAAGATTATTTTTTTTTGAACATTTTTTTTTTTTTTTTTTGAAAAGAGGGGCCACAAGTTAATTAGAACTAGACCAAAGCCTAAAGAAGCCAAAAATGCTCTGGATCCAGTGAGACGGGACTTGCAATGAAAACTCATAAATTTAACAATTAATAAAATCCCTTTTATTATTCTATCTCCTTTTTAAAAACAATATTAACAACAAAATGAATAAACATAACAGTCAGAATCTATTTTCCCCTTAAATTGTTAATTAAAATAATTTATACTCTTTAAACAATGTCACCTGAAAATTATTAACACATATAAGATTTATTTTCTATGTTCTCTTTAAAATGAATTAAAATTTAAAATCATTAATTTTCTTTAAATAATGTTTCCTGTAAATTATTAATAAATATAAAATTTATTTTCTATGTTCCCTTTAAAATGATCAATAAAAATTTAATGGAGATAATTTTTATAGACTTCTTGATAATATTAATTAGAATTACTAATTCTCAAACAAAATTAGTTTATTAAATAGAGACAAATCTACATACTCTTTATTAAAGTTAATTAACATAAATTACTTTCTTAGAAGAAACATTCATCAAAAATTAATTGAGATAGAATAAATTAATGTCATCAAAAATTAAATGGATATATAACCCTATGTTTCATCTTTTCTTATATAAGAACCCTATATCTAACTCCCCCAAAAATACACCCAAATGTACAATACATATAAAACCCCACAAAATACACACACAAATATACAATACACCACATGTTCCACAATACAAGACAATTATTACAGAGACCTCTTGCCACGCCCTTTTCTTACCCCCATGAGGTACATTATTAATTATTTCATGGAAATCCATGTTAGGATTACAATTCTTAATTTGTGCATAACACATGCCATGTGTATTAGATTATACATATGCAACTCCAGTAGTCCCCAGGACATAATCAATTCAAATTTTGGCTAAGTGCCTAATACTATTATAAAATACGGCCACACTGGGCACTTATACTGGGAGAAATAAAATTTAGAAAACAATGAACACCCCGGTTATCATAATTAATTAATAGAATTTATATATATAGAAATATTGTTAAGTTGTGAAAATAGAAATATGTCATGAATCTTATAACCCTTTTAAAAAGTAATTTTGGCCCAGAGACCGACATGTTCATTTGCCAGTCGGTGCATAATTCAACCTGTCTCAACAACATGTTTAACACTGCATGAACAGGCACCAGTACAGGATCAAACTTGTGAATCTACTTAACTACCCCAGAAATTTCTATCCCTGTATAAACCAAACTGAATTTAAAAATGAGAAAATATATATATAAAATGAACACTAAATTGAAACAGAGAAATTACAAATTGATTTAATGAATTAATAGCAGTAATGAAACCCTTATACTGAAAATAAGAAGGAATTGCACGTGTGAAAGGTGAACTGCCAAAGATACATGTCAGCCCCTGAGCTAACAGATTATACAACAAATTAATAAAATTTATAAAAGATTTCCCTCCCAGTTCACGCACTATACTGTCCCGTTAATCGGGGATCCAATTAAAATGTTTAAAAACTTGAAAGTGCTGTTGCTGACTGATTGAATTGGTTCACTGGCTCTTATTGAGTGCATCACTACGTGTAAAGAATATAATGGGTTGAGATCACCTTATTTTTGTCCATGGGGGTGAAGTGGCAATCTCGTGGCCTACATTATAGGTGTTGGTGCTTCGTCATGGCAATTCCTCCAGGCAGATGAAGTGAGCGAGAAATTAGGTGTACATGTTCAGGTTGTTGGGCTGTTTCCTCGACTTCCTCGGGGAACCCCGATTACACAACATTATATCAGCCAGAGTACACAAAACAATGCCCCCAGAAAGTTCACACACCCCCAAAACCCATATATAATCTTAACATAGCTTTAGGGCTATCTAAATATAATACTTGACATACTTGGCAAGGTTATATGGCCAACAGGCCCTATTTGAAAACATTTAGTACAGTTAACTTTTATAATAATAACTTCACCCATGCGGGTTAACATGATTGAACTTTGATAGCTAATTATGGCTTGTTACACTTTTAATAAACTTTATACATAGTCTGAATATTTTGTGCCACGTGGTGGAGATAGGTTATATCTGATTACATCATTTCTACTATTTAAATTAATACCTTTTGGCAATTACATACTTCTAAATTGGTGCCTCAGTAAGTTTCCTGATATGAATAAAGTTTTACTATAATCACTAGTAAAAGTTGTATGCAACTCACACTGAATTACGCATTGCACAATAACCATGAAGTAACGTAATAAGGAATCTGCTTACATCCATGTCTGCACTATTTAAACTAATACTTTTTGCATTTATATGACCCTGACTTTTAGTGCCTTAGTTCGGACACGTGAATTTAATATAGTATTACTGTGTTTTAAAAATATTACCTTTAAATTACGTATTGCATAATGCCATGAGGTACATCAAGGTTATCAGAAATTCACTTACTGGGGCCTATTAAACAAGTCTTTCTTTAGTAAAACTTTAAATACATAACTATGAAAATATTGGCGAGACTTACCGCAGTTCTATTCAGATTTAGCCTGTCATTGGTGGAAGAATGGTACAAGAAAATTTCTTCATCTGTCCGGAGTAGAAAAAGGCAGCCACAAACGGCGAAGTTTGATGCGAGACAAGCTTTGCAGAAAAACGTTATTTCCGCTTGGAACTCGCAAACCGGGGCTGTCGCTAGAGGCCAGCACCTCTCAAGCGCTGTAGATTCACGCAGAATTAGTGCTTATCTTCACTGCTAGGGTGTAGCACTAATTAAACCGCTTTAAATACTGTACTGCATTTAACGTTTACCGGACGTTATATACTGGTTAATCGCTGATCTTAGCCTAGACTCGGCACACCCTCACCCCAAAAAGGCAACATAGTTGCCTCACAGTTAAACGCAGGGAGGGTACCCTGCAGTGTACCCCCTCCCCAGAACAAGCCGGTGGTCATCGTGATTAGGTCGGCCCAGCAGCACTTGCTCTCAGGAGAACAGAGGCTCAGAAAGAAACCGAAAGAGACGAAAGAAGGTATGTAGTATGTAAGTGTGCGGGTGCTGCACGCTGACCTGATCAGGGCCAGCCCACAGCAAAGAGAGACAGCTAAAAAAGATCAAAGAAGAGTTGTGACGTCACAGACTTCCGACCTCCTGAGGCTTGTCCACTAAAGCCAGAACACGACTGCCACCTTAAAAGGACATCCGCCCTATCTCTACGGGGACTAACCCCCTTCAAAATTCCTCGATTGCCCCCGACAGAGCTTCAATTTAGAAATGTGGCTTATCACTATTTTAGTATCGTCCCCCGGTACGCCCAGCCGGGCCGTCACCGGTGACGTGAATCCCAGGATGCGATATGGCCCTGACCAGCGGTAACACAACTTTGCGGCACGTTTGTCTGCGGCTGAGCTGAGTGGGTGGCTTTGGCAATACACCCAGTCACCAATTCGGAAGGGGTTTAGAATTCGCCCCTGATTATAACGCCGACGGACCCGCTCGTGCGCTCCCAGCAAATTCTTCCGAGTTTCCTTCCACCTCTCCGCTGTTTTATTATTGGGCTCCCGCGGCAGAAGATCTTCGATATTCCACAGATTGGTCAACGGGAGTGCGGGTGAGAATCCAAACAGAATTTCAAAGGGCACGGCCTGATGACTATCGTGTCGGGCCGTGTTGAAAGCTAACTGTAACCACTTCAGATTCTGATCCCAGGTGGTTTGTTGCTCTGCGTGATAAGCAATCAGGGCGGACCGGAGATTCCGATTGAATCTCTCCGCATGGGACGGTTGTGGGTAATAAGGGGAAGTGGTTACGTGTTTGATCCCACTGGCGAAACACATACGCCGGAATTCACCTGAAATAAACGGCGGGCCATTGTCCGAAACAATGATGGTCGGAAGACCGAAATGCTGAAACACATTGTTCTGTAGCGCGTTAATGGTTAAACGAGCGGTTGCCTGCCGTAAGGGCAGTAGCCAGGCAAACTTAGAAAAAGCATCCACGCAAACAAGCAGGTAAGCATTACCTGACTTGCTACGGGGGAACGGCCCCACGTAGTCGATGAACAACTTCTCCATCGGTCTGCTCGCCACCTCAGATGACAACAACCCTAGTTTGGTGTTCTGGGCAGGCTTGCTCAAGCCACAAAGATGACAGCTCTTAACCCTTGTCGCGATGTCCCTATCCATGCCCTTCCAGATAAAATGTTTCCTAATACTGGAAATGGTCTTAGAAATTCCCTTGTGGCCTCCTACTGGGGAATTATGGTAATAACTTAAGACCATGGGCACTAACTTGCTAGGCAGCACGATCTTAGGGGCACGTCCTTTTCTCTCTCTACAACAGAGGACTCCCTTGGACAAGAAATAAGGGGCCTGTACGTTACCCTCCTTGATATTTTGGATGACTGGACCCAGCACTTCGTCGTTTAACTGATGGGGTAACACATCAGTGAAGGCTAATGGAAAGTCTAAAAGAACGGAACAGGGTTGCTCAGATTGGGCATCACTGGGTTGGGAAAACATGCGGGACAAGCCATCTGCAACCACATTTTGAGATCCCCTAATGTGTTGCACGGTGAACTTAAAGGATGAGATCTTTACCACCCATCTACCAATTTTACCCAGTTGCCGGGGATGAGCCAGAAGCCATGAGAGAGCCTGATTGTCGGTCTCGAGCAGGAACTCAGCATGTTCCAGGAAACGCCTGAACTTGTCTAGAGCGTACACTACAGCTAAACACTCTAGCTCATAGACAGATGATTTTCGTTCTTGCTGGGTCAATGTCCGGGAAATAAAAGCCACAGGCTGCCTAGCGTCGTCTACAACTTGGGATAGAACCGCCCCGAGCGCAACCGAACTCGCGTCCGTCTGCAGTATAAACGGCTTCGAAAAGTCGGGCATCCGTAACACCGGTGGGGAGATGATGGCTTCCTTCAAAGTGTTGAAAGCTTTTTGTTGATTTTCACCCCATGTAAATTTGGCGCCCTTCTTCCTCAGTTCATTCAAGGGTGCGGCAATTTCGGCGATGTTCGGTATGAAACGTCGGTAAAAATTTACCATACCGACGAATCTCGCTATGCCCTTCGCATCCCTAGGGGGAGGGAAGTCACGGATGCCCTGTGTCCTCTCGGGGTCTACCGTAACGCCCCGGTGTGAAACTAAGTGGCCCAAGAAAGAAATACTCTCTTGGGCGAAACGAACCTTCTCGGGATTGACAGTGAGACCAGAATTCCTTAACCGACCCATCACTTCTCTGAGATGACCCAGATGATCATCGAAGGTCTCGCTATATACTAATAAATCATCAAGATAGTTAAACACGAAGCGGAATTTCACATCGTGAAAAACCATATCGAGAAGACGAGTGAGTGTCTGGGCCCCCACAGCCAAACCCATGGGAACCCTTGTGTACTGGTACAAATTCCAGGGTACACAAAAGGCCGTATATGGTCTGCTCTCTTTGGTTGCAGAGGAATTTGATGATAGGCCGCGTTAAGATCGATTATAGTAAAATATCTGGCCCCACTGAACCAATCAAAGGCCGAATGTAAATCTGGGAGGGGAACAGAATCCACCTCTATATTGGAATTCAACTTCCGATAATCAATTACCATTCTTTGCTTGCCCCCAGGCTTTGGTACTAAAAATGCTGGACTGGCATAGCTCGAATGAGAAGGTTCAATTACCCCTTGTTCCAACAATTTTTGAACCTTCTCTCGCAGAATGGTCATCTTCGGAGGAGCGAATTTGTAAGGGTGTGACCTTACTATTTTGGAATCTGTTAGACGTATCTTGTATTCCAGCAGGTGTGTGAGTCCCAGAGTAGGAGTTAACACCTCGGGAAATTCCTCACACAATTGGTCTAAAGCCTTCTGCTGGGAGGGAGTGAGATGATCTCGTGCAGAATCGGGACAAGCTACTTCTTGGATACCCGGCTTTGCGCCCTGGTACCCAAGGAACGGAATTAGAACTTCCCGATTAAACTTAAAGAAACATTGGTGCGCTTGGATGTCCAGCACGAGACCACTTTTTGCGATGAAGTCGGCACCAATTATGCAATCCACTCCCAGAGCAGGTGAAACCAGAAAAGGCCACACCCAAGAAAACCCATCGATTTTAAATTTAAAGGTGATAACCCGGGAGATAGGCAAGATTTCCCGGGATGCAGTCCAGCACATAGGCGTGTGCAGGACTTCAGTAGTGGTGGTGCCAAGAATGGCTTCCGGGGGGGGTCTGGGGTCCTCCCCCGGAAGATTTTTGAAAATTTATTGCTTAAAAATGAATTTTAATGCTATCTGGAGGCCATAAAAAACATTTTGAAAAGCGAGGTTTTTTGGGGGCTTTCAAATAAATTTTTACTTTTTTAAGGGACTCAACTCTTTGCACTTACCGGACCGATAAAAAGTTGACAGCACACACATGTTTAACAAAGTAGCTTTAGAAATATCAATTTAGACGAATTTTGTCTTTTAATGAATGATCCAGTTAGCCTATCTGGTTAATTTGTATAACAAAACGGAAACAACTTTGATTTTTAGAATATTTATTTATATCCAATGTACAATATTAGTGAAAAAAAAACACAGAATTGAAAAATTGATTAATTTGTACTGTAGACAAATAAAGCTGCAACAGGTTCAAGTTTAGTATTTAATAGTTAGTAGTGTCCAGAACAAAATATAAAAGTAAGGAAATATTTTACATTACATTACAGGGTCATCCGACGGTCGAATGCAACACTGTTTTTGAAGTTGTCAATTACATCACATGTTCTTGCGTTAGCAGCCAGTTCTTGTTCCACAAACGGAATCATCAAGTTTTCCAAACGATCTTGATACATCGTAGATCTGAGCTTGGATTTTATGATACTCAGCTTTGAGAAGGTTCTTTCACTTGTACAGCTAGTAACAGGCATCGTGGAAAATTTATTAATAACAGCACTAAAGTTTTCAAAGGTTGAACTTCGCTGGAACTTCGATAACCAGTTAATCCAGTCCGGAACACTTTTAGGCGGAAAGTTTGAATCAGTTTCTCTACGCTTCTTTGATTTCAACAGCTTAAATTCTGCCTCTAGTTCTGCAGCATTGACATTGAATTGTTTTGCGAGAATTTCGAAGTCCTTATTTTCACACTTGTAACAATCATTAAGATTCAATCCCATCAGTTTCCCTGTGGCAGAGATAACGTTTTTTGTTTCTTGAGCAAATCGAGAATTTAGATTTTCCACAAGGCGGTCCAAAACAGGATTGTAAGTGAACAGTTCCTCTTTTTTTTGTGTCTGCGTAGAAAGCAGAAGAAGGGCAACTAGTGTCTTTTAAGAGGACTGATACTTTCCTTTTTCGAACATTAGGGATTTGAACATCTAATGTACTACACATTTCCTTTGTTTTGATAAAAATATCCTCAAACTCTTCTTCACTATTTCTCATTTCTACCAAAGCAAGAGCTAGGCTTTCAACATCTTCAACTGCTTGGCAAAGGTCTATTTTAGGACTTTGCAGAGCTTTGCTCACTTTCACCACAAGCTGAAGTACGGGATGCATAATTTGCAAAGACGCAATGAAACTAAAAGATTTTACTTGTAGCAAAATACCTTTACCTTGGGCCCGAACTTTTGAATCGAAAGTAGATTCCGTACACTCTTCAATGGCTTTTACAATTTCGTTTAATTGAACATAAATATCAGACACCGCTTCTGAACGGGAGGCCCATCTAGTGTCTGAAAGGGATTTTAGAGTCTTTAGTTTCATTGTAGTTTGTTTGACAATATCCTCAAAGACTGCGTGCCTCTTTGGACTACCTTCGATTAAGTTAAAAACTAGCTGGACATTCCAAAGAAGTCGAAAATAATTGGATTTTCCTTGTGACTTGTGCAGGCGCTTACCAAGGCAAGGTTCAAACAATGTGCATAACAGTGCACATGCATTATGGATGGATTGACTTCTTTACATCTGGCCTGTATTCCGGTAAATTCACCGGCCATTGCCGAAGCCCCGTCAAAACACACACAAACTACATCTCTCCACAGCACACCTACTTCAGACAGCACACAGTTTATTGCCTTAAATATGCTTTCAGCATCAGTAGACTTCAATCGCTGTAAGGACACCAATCTCTCGACAGGATATGCATTTCCTTTCGGTATGTAGCGAAACACGACTGCTAATTGCTCGTGATGGCTCACGTCAGATGTTTCATCGCCAATAACTGCAAAGGGCTGTCCCTTGATTTCATCACTTATAGTTTTCAGTATCACTGCTCTAAGTGACGATAAGATGTCATTGTGAATGAGGTTGCTAAGATAAGTACGGTTCTTAGGAGCATTTTTTAAGTAGTTTTGAAAAAAGGGTCATATTTTTGCAAGATAGCAACAATTTCCAGGAAAAGACCTTTCTCTGTACTATCCTCGCTCTCGTCATGTCCCCTAAGAGGTTTTCCACCTTTAGCCAACAAACGGACAATATCGGAAAGCCCCGACATGTATTCACGACTTTCTAGGCGTTTTTTCTCCTTCTCTTTTAGTTCAGCTTCCTTAGCATCATCCAACATTACATCAACTGGTTTGCTAGTAACATAATTTTCCCAGCCAACCATACTCGATACATAGCATCTACTTTTTTGATGGGGTCTGAACATTTCATTAGCTTTATGCCAAAAACTAAACCCTGTTGTTGTAAACGCATTTTCAACTAACCCAGGAAGTGAATTGTCATTTAAAGCAAAACAACGACAGGCAAAACAATAAGCAGCATCTTTTGCCACGCTGTACTCCAGCCATTTGTAATTTTCGAACCATTTGGGTTTAAACGATCTTTTCCTAGAATTTTTCCCCTTACCAACTTCTTTTGTAGGGTAGTTTGAAATTCGTGGTTGGTATGGTCCACGAGAAATCCTAGCTGACTTTTCTTGCCTGTTCTTTGTCAAGTCTTGACAAGGATCATCGAGCTCAGCTGCTCTCTTCACTGGCTCACCGACATCATCCTTTTTTTCATCATCATCATTATAAATAATTTCCGAACTGGAACCAGCAACAGCATCTTAAAAGGGAATATACACTTAGGCTTAGGCCTATTTTTATCGCTTTAAATTATACAATGCTGTACAATTTACTATAGCCTACAAATCTTTTTCCCTCTTGACGCTTCGTAATATGTGGATGGCCATTTATTGTAAATATAAACAAAATTGCATGTTAGGGGCACGTGAGTAATAGTGTACAATATATTGTACACTATTATTCACTCACATACAAAAAAGTTAGTAAATTTAATTTTAATTTTGGATTAATTTAGCAAAAACAAAATTAATAATCGAAATATTTAAGCAAGAAGAAAGTAACACATTACAAGACAGACATGGCTGTAAGAAGTATATTACAAAATATAGTGAAAATAACTTACCGGTTTGTGGTTGAGTGTCCAAATCCTTGTTGGGCTCGGGTTTTGTAATCAGCCATTTATACATCATAAAAATAACCTTATTCAACAATTAAATAACATAATGAACAGTACTGTCTTGTGTCCAAACTGAACGCCACTGGCCGACTGAGTCTCTCGTCTCAGACTGGCACCAGCACCGCGATAGCTGGAGCCGCCACCCTGGCGCTGAGTAAGGCCTAAAAACACGGCAACGACGGCAACTACACTATTCATGCAGCCGTTTCCCGACGCGACGGCCGACGCCAGATTATGTGACAAAAGCTATACGAAATTAAAGTTGATTAGATTCATATATTTATCGGTTTAATAGGAGTGCTGTCACGGAAATTATGCAGTTTCTACGTAAAAACATATTCTGCACGTAAAAAAAAAAAACAAAAAAAAAAAAATTCTCAATCTAGTGGTGGTGCCACGGCACCGGTGGCACCTTCGTTGGACACGCCTATGGTCCAGCATACTGCAGATGACAGGTTCGACCCCTTAATCAAGCCCTGCTTTTCAAGGTCCGCGTATACCCGAGATGAGATGATGGATCGGGCCGAACCGGAGTCAACTAAGGCTCTGAGCTGACCCCCTTTTACCTCGAGCGACAGAAAGGGGCATACTGAAAGGTGTTGCGAGGTAGTGGACCGGACCTTGATGTCGGAAGAGTTGGATACTAACAATTGCCTGGAGGTCGTCGGAAGTTGAACAGAATTAGAGCGGGGGGAAGACATCCTCCGAAATATCTTCCCCTGTCTATCTAGTTTTTTGGTGCTGGTCTAGACAAAGGTGGTGCTGGGCGCGCGCGCCCTCGAGTGCAATTTCTAGCCACGTGTCCCGGGCGGTTACAATTGTAACAAACAACCGCTTTCGTTTGCTCGCGATTTCAAGCTGGCTGGGCCTGTCGGGGGAAGAAAGGCTCCCTGGGTCCTTCCGATCTCTGAGGTCTTGGTTCTTCTCCTCTACCGTCTCCCCTCGCGTGGTCGCTCATCTGGATGGCCTTGGTCATGACGCACAGCCTGTCCAGGTCCGCAAACCACCGCGGCCTCTCTGCAAAAACTAGTCGCAATCGGTCCTCGGAGGAGGCGCCGTCGAGAATGTTCTGGACCACTTCCTCCTCCGACATGCCCAGTCCCAGTATTCGAGATACTTCCCGGATCCGTTGCACGTATTGGGCTAAACTTTCGCCCCGCGCCTGCACTCTATAAAAGTGTCGGTGTCGCAACTGCTCCATCAATCTACCGGGGACGAACGTCCCCAACACCACCCGGTGGAACTCCGCCACTCCACCATTACGACGTATGACATCCGCCACCCTCTCAGCCATAGTTCCGCGACAATAAGGGAATATGAGTTCGAGCACCGTACGATCGGACATGCCCGGGTAGTCTACCAACTGGAAGACGGTCCTAAAAAAGGGTATAAAAGTTTCTCTGCTTCCAGTCCATCCACGACTGGTAGTTGTTGAATGATGTGAGACAGTGGGTTGGGCAGCTTATGATAAGACGCTGCCCCCAAACCGGCGCGAACCGGTTCTATTTCTCTATAAGAGGAATATACGGCTGAGACCACGGACTCAGCAACTGGAACCGGCGTAGATTGTCTAGCAGGTTGAGACCCCTGGAGGGTCGAGGTGATCTGCTGTATTAGTTCGTTTATGTTATGGGCCGGCACAAGTTCGCCGCCTTGTGCTTGAAGATTCTGCAGCCTAAGTATCACATACTGCAGACGTTGCCGGATTCGCCTGACACCGATAGAGCACCCCGGTCCCGCCTCCAAACTTTCTACGCAGCGAGCTAACTCTCGCAGCTCCTCCCACTTCTCATTACAATTTTCCCACTCGCTCTCTTGGTCCGGAATGGTGACCCTCGAGAGCGCGTCACCCGCGGCCAGCGCTTCGCGGAGCTGCCGTCGTAAAATCTGAACATTCCCTCTAGGGTCTTTGCCCCGGGCCCGTAGCTCGAACTCAAGTTCATCCCGCAAAAACAGCTCGGGGTTTAGTGCACTCATCGTCGAGCTTCGCTGTCGGCACACAAAACAAAACACAACACCTTAGAAAACTAAAGACAATTAATACAGGAAAATCTTAAGTACTGTTTCTTCCATTAAGCAGACTGCGGGTCCCACTACCGTTGCGAGGACCCAGCCCACTTACCTGAACTGCTCTCTCTCAACAACTCTACACAAATGGAACGCGACACACACACACTAACACACAACACGACAAAAATCACCGACCAACGACAATTTTCAAAAATATTTCCAATAATTCTTCGGCTCCCGTATGTCGAAGGAGACCGACTGCCGATCGGGCCATACCGCATACTTAAAACACCTCCTCTAATATGGGCAAGGTAATACGCAAACCATCTCCACCCAGGCACAGATCTGCGATAAGTCGCGTTTCCAAAGGAGTGTCCCCTTCCAAAATTTCTCACCACGTGGCAACCTACGGTTGAACGGTAGGTTCAACTATTCAAGGCGGGCAAGTACATATACATATTAAACACAAAACCTTAAACCTAACAAAATATCTTCACTTTTAGATATAGGGCCTTTCAAAATTTTTCTAAGTTCCATTAGAACTCCCAAAATGTTTCCTAAGTTTGCAAGCCCCGTCACACCCAAAGGACCCACGGGTTGACCCCAATCTCAACCACGCTCTGCTACAAAATGTAACCCCTCTTTAACTTGGACTGGTAAGAAAAAAGATTTTTTTTTTTGAACAATTTTTTTTTTTTTTTTTTTGAAAAGAGGGGCCACGAGTTAAATAGAACTAGACCAAAGCCTAAAGAAGCCAAAAATGCTCTGGATCCAGTGAGACGGGACTTGCAATGAAAACTCATAAATTTAACAATTAATAAAATCCCTTTTATTATTCTATCTCCTTTTTAAAAACAATATTAACAACAAAATGAATAAACATAACAGTCAGAATCTATTTTCCCCTTAAATTGTTAATTAAAATAATTTATACTCTTTAAACAATGTCACCTGAAAATTATTAACACATATAAGATTTATTTTCTATGTTCTCTTTAAAATGAATTAAAATTTAAAATCATTAATTTTCTTTAAATAATGTTTCCTGTAAATTATTAATAAATATAAAATTTATTTTCTATGTTCCCTTTAAAATGATCAATAAAAACTTAATGGAGATAATTTTTATAGACTTCTTGATAATATTAATTAGAATTACTAATTCTCAAACAAAATTAGTTTATTAAATAGAGACAAATCTACATACTCTTTATTAAAGTTAATTAACATAAATTACTTTCTTAGAAGAAATATTCATCAAAAATTAATTGAGATAGAATAAATTAATGTCATCAAAAATTAAATGGATATATAACCCTATGTTTCATCTTTTCTTATATAAGAACCCTATATCTAACTCCCCCAAAAATACACCCAAATGTACAATACATATAAAACCCCACAAAATACACACACAAATACACAATACACCACATGTTCCACAATACAAGACAATTATTACAGAGATCTCTTGCCACACCCTTTTCTTACCCCCATGAGGTACATTATTAATTATTTCATGGAAATCCATGTTAGGATTACAATTCTTAATTTGTGCATAACGCATGCCATGTGTATTAGATTATACATATGCAACTCCAGTAGTCCCCAGGACATAATCAATTCAAATTTTGGCTAAGTGCCTAATACTATTATAAAATACGGCCACACTGGGCACTTATACTGGGAGAAATAAAATTTAGAAAACAATGAACACCCCGGTTATCATAATTAATTAATAGAATTTATATATATAGAAATATTGTTAAGTTGTGAAAATAGAAATATGTCATGAATCTTATAACCCTTTTAAAAAGTAATTTTGGCCCAGAGACCGACATGTTCATTTGCCAGTCGGTGCATAATTCAACCTGTCTCAACAACATGTTTAACACTGCATGAACAGGCACCAGTACAGGATCAAACTTGTGAATCTACTTAACTACCCCAGAAATTTCTATCCCTATATAAACCAAACTGAATTTAAAAATGAGAAAATATATATATAAAATGAACACTAAATTGAAACAGAGAAATTACAAATTGATTTAATGAATTAATAGCAGTAATGAAACCCTTATACTGAAAATAAGAAGGAATTGCACGTGTGAAAGGTGAACTGCCAAAGATACATGTCAGCCCCTGAGCTAACAGATTATACAACAAATTAATAAAATTTATAAAAGATTTCCCTCCCAGTTCACGCACTATACTGTCCCGTTAATCGGGGATCCAATTAAAATGTTTAAAAACTTGAAAGTGCTGTTGCTGACTGATTGAATTGGTTCACTGGCTCTTATTGAGTGCATCACTACGTGTAAAGAATATAATGGGTTGAGATCACCTTATTTTTGTCCATGGGGGTGAAGTGGCAATCTCGTGGCCTACATTATAGGTGTTGGTGCTTCGTCATGGCAATTCCTCCAGGCAGATGAAGTGAGCGAGAAATTAGGTGTACATGTTCAGGTTGTTGGGCTGTTTCCTCGACTTCCTCGGGGAACCCCGATTACACAACATTATATCAGCCGGAGTACACAAAACAATGCCCCAGAAAGTTCACACACCCCCAAAACCCATATATAATCTTAACATAGCTTTAGGGCTATCTAAATATAATACTTGACATACTTGGCAAGGTTATATGGCCAACAGGCCCTATTTGAAAACATTTAGTACAGTTAACTTTTATAATAATAACTTCACCCATGCGGGTTAACATGATTGAACTTTGATAGCTAATTATGGCTTGCTACACTTTTAATAAACTTTATACATAGTCTGAATATTTTGTGCCACGTGGTGGAGATAGGTTATATCTGATTACATCATTTCTACTATTTAAAGTAATACCTTTTGGCAATTACATACTTCTAAATTGGTGCCTTAGTAAGTTTCCTGATATGAATAAAGTTTTACTATAATCACTAGTAAAAGTTGTATGCAACTTACACTGAATTACGCATTGCACAATAACCATGAAGTAACGTAATAAGGAATCTGCTTACATCCATGTCTGCACTATTTAAACTAATACTTTTTGCATTTATATGACCCTGACTTTTAGTGCCTTAGTTCGGACACGTGAATTTAATATAGTATTACTGTGTTTTAAAAATATTACCTTTAAATTACGTATTGCATAATGCCATGAGGTACATCAAGGTTATCAGAAATTCACTTACTGGGGCCTATTAAACAAGTCTTTCTTTAGTAAAACTTTAAATACATAACTATGAAAATATTGGCGAGATTTACCGCAGTTCTATTCAGATTTAGCCTGTCATTGGTGGAAGAGTGGTACAAGAAAATTTCTTCATCTGTCCGGAGTAGAAAAAGGCAGCCACAAACGGCGAAGTTTGATGCGAGACAAGCTTTGCAGAAAAACGTTATTTCCGCTTGGAACTCGCAAACCGGGGCTGTCGCTAGAGGCCAGCACCTCTCAAGCGCTGTAGATTCACGCAGAATTAGTGCTTATCTTCACTGCTAGGGTATAGCACTAATTAAACCGCTTTAAGTACTGTACTGCATTTAACGTTTACCGGACGTTATATACTGGTTAATCGCCGATCTAAGCCTAGACTCGGCACAGTTGTTCCACTTCACTGTCCGTAAATATTTCTATCTCTCGTTCCTGTCCAGCTTCTTCCTTCTCCTTTTCTTCTCCCCTCTTCTTCGATCTGCCTCTGGTATTATGCATTTCTTGTTTTCTCATAACTGCCGACGATAATTAGGTTTTTTGTTATATTATTTTGTTAAATATCTCAAAATTCTTTTCTAATTACAGCCCTTTTACGTTGAGCGCCATTCTGTAACGTATTCTTAAATAAGGTGTGACGTCCGTCTTTTGACAGTCTCGGAGCGGTCAGAGTACCTTTTCGCGATCGTCACTTATGAATTATAATTATTAATGTTTAAATCACTCGGATTGGAAGTTTACCAAACGAAACAGAAATCGAGCGTGTGTGATTTGGTAGAGATTAAGGAAGTTGTTTAATCTTAGTTAGAAGAGAGAGTAAGAACAATTTGGTTACACCCATAGTATACAATTTCTTATTTTTAAGTATTCGCTTTTAAGTATTTTTAAGATCAGCTGATTTTGACATCAACCTCAAAATGTTAGGTTAACCAAACACCACTGTTCGGTAATACTCCCCGGTGGATAGTCCTCTTCTTGGCTTACTAAAAATCTACAACAACTACCCTCTACAATAAAGAATACACATTTGATTATTTAACATAAAATATTCAGAGTATTTATTTGTATAATATTGATTTCCTCTTCTTCCAGTATACAAATTTTATAATCGATCTTTTTCAGTCAATGATTTGGATCGATTTAGTTAGGTAAACATTTGAATTATCATAAAATATATAATTTTATCCTTAATTAGACATTAACCAACATATAATTCATTTTTATTAATTTCCCCAGGGTTAAGGGTAAGTTCTTTGTGTTATGAGATGGTCAGAAATGGATAATTATATACTACGCTTTACAAGATAAAAATAATCAATTTCGAATTTTTTTGTTTATTTCGTAGTACGTAGTTCCGGATTTGTCCGCAAGAGTGCAGATTACTTCTTTACTCTACACATGAAATCATTTACGAAATTTCTGAACTGCACAACGATTTGATATGAGGTTTTCTTGGTTAATAATTATTAAAAAACGTTTATATTACCTCTTTCCTCGAAGTTCTTACTTGCCTGGAGCTGTTTCTAGTGTTGTAGTTCTAGTTGTTTTGTAATTTCATTGAATGTCTCTAAGATACAATCTCGCTAAAACTCGAAGTGCGGTTCGGCTAGGCCAGATCTTGGAATTGGTTATTTCACATTTTTATCGGGTAAAGCAAGTTATATTTGATATCTGAAGGAGTTTAAACATAAGGTGGATACTGTGAGTTAATTTTGTTCCATTTATGCACCGTTTCCGAAAGTTTTAATATGTTTTTAATACAATTTTTGTGTCATCACTTTTTTTTCATCCGAACGGTTTCCAATCGTTTTTAACAATTAATTCATATGTTGTTATCACGTTACTCTTAGTAACCCATAATTTCTATATCATTTTTTATTGGTGCCTCTATTTACTTTTGAGTATATAGGCTGTTTTTAATTATTATAAATTTATTTCTTATTTATAGAAAAATAATTCTTTTTAACTTTGGTTTATTATCCAATTTGATTTATATAAAGTTTTTTCGTTTATTTTCTTATAACCTTAGATATAAGTCTTTAATATTATTATTTCCTTTAATTGAATTTATATATTATTTATTAATTTCTTATAGTATCCTTACACTGCACTATTTTCTTCTGCCATTTTCCTCATACAGTATTATTTTATTTTTTATTATCATCTTATATTTAACTCTTTTATTTTTAACCCTGAGTTATCTTATATTCAAACATAATTATTTTATTAAATATAAAATTAAACCTAGGTACTAAATTTTAGTTGCCTACAAAATACAAGTCATACAATAATTAAACAAAATACATAACTGGTTAGTAGCATCACAGTCTACTATTATAATCAATAGTTTCTACATCTACAGCACAAGTCTGTAAGATGCTCCCTTCAAAGTCACTTATTTACTCACTGGGTACACTATAACACACTTGTTACACTTTATATCAATTAAATATAGTTTATAATGTTTGGTGATATAAAGTAATTTAGAGCTAGGTATATTATACCCATTTCTGACCTTTATGGTAGGATAATTAAGTTATCATTTTTGGGACTGGGTTATGTAACGTTACAATATACACATTAAACGTTATGTTTTCCTCAACTTATGCGTTTTTTTATTTTAGCAGTAAACGAAAAACTAAAAACCATTGTCACGTAATCTCATAAATAAAAACAACAAATACTTTTGTTTTGCATTAAGAAATAGGATAATTTACAATTAGTATTTTTTTTCTACATCGTAATATATCGATACACATTACGATATGAAAAACATATTAAAAACATCGCAAATGTACTTCAGGAACAGATGAAGATATAGTTCCGGAAGGCTTTATTAAAGTTTATATAATTTTGATAACGGTTGTTCCTCTCTTACCTATATAGGTAGTGAGATCTGTAAATTAACAAGAAATTATTGTAAACGTAACCAAGCTGAAGAGATTAAATTTTACCGTTCAGTGGAAAAACATGCATTAAGAGATGGTAAGAGGAATGGCGATATACGGAAGGAACTGAGTACATTGTCAGTAAATAAAAAAATAATACAGAATCGCGCCAAATGGAAAGATCATTTAAATAGGCAGCAGATGATAACGTTGCCTGAAAGGCTTGACAGTATCCTGGAAGAGATAAAAGAGATGCAATACACCCAAAAGCAAGATAGACCCGGCAAAACTGTGCCCAGTCTCTGAAGTAGATGATCATGATAATAATAATCATCATCATCATCACTCCAAGGACTAGACCTTAGACCTGTTCCGGAACCCATCTCCTCCTCGGTCTACCGACATCTCTCTTCCTAGTAGGGTTATAAGCCAAGGCAGCCACAGGTAGACTGATATCAGACATGCGGTTCAAGTGTTGAAACCATCTCCTCCTATGGTCTTCAATCTTTTGTTGCAATAATACAATGTTTAAATCGCTTTTAATATCGTTGTTCCTTCTCCGATCAAATAGAGAACAACCTTGCGTTCCTCTAAAAAATTTCATTTCGGCTGCCTGAATTCTCTGCACGTCCCTTTCACCAAGAGTCCATTTCTTAATAGCATACAGGAATGTCGGGACAGCAACAGTTATGTAAAATTTAATTAGCTACCCTTTCGTGTTTTATTGTCTAAGGGGTCCGAAAGAGGGTGTGACGCAAACATATGCTTTCATAAAAGAGAAATGCACTACGCTCTACACCACAAACTCCACTCTCACCTACACGTTGGTGGACCTTGTTACTCCGAACAATCCACTCCAAGGTTGTGGTAGCCAATCCCTTCGGCGGAGTGGATCGGTAAGCAAACGAAAAATGGGGGTTCTATCAGGATAGCCTGGAGGTATCCTGGGTTCTGGCCTGGGAGGATCGTGCAAAACGGCAGCAGGGTATGCATATAGTGTGGAGGTGGAGGAGCCTACAGTAGGCCAACGGGTGCGCACATGGGCTAAGTTAGTCTATGCTTTCGGGCAGAGAGTGCTCGTCAGCTGAGGTGAAAGCAACTCTCTAGGGGATGAGCATCCCGATATCAAAGTTCTTCGTCCTCCAGGTTTGGGGTTTTACCTGATCCAGTAAAAATATTTGTACTTAGAGAACTCATACGAGCCTCGGTAATCGGATGGGAAATACGGCAAACGACCTAAGCTAACGCAAAAAGCCTAATATATTCAAATCTAAAAGTAAAACAAAATAAAAAATTACGCTTTCAAATAATAATTTGTCTCGGGGGTACGTGTTCAAACATTTGTGCACACAATACATAAGCACATATATATTTACAAACTTATATCAGCTCTTGTAGTCAATGTAATAATTACATTACACGTAATGTAACAATTTAATTATTAAACTTTTTAACGTAAAAATGGTGAAAGTGTCTATAAATTTACGGTACAAATAATATAGTAAATAATAAAAATCAAAAAAGCAAAAATATATAGCTTCAATATAAAATACTCTATAGAATACACACTGAGTACGTGTTTCACAGTTTCGCTAAAAGAGCGAGACACTTTACAGCGAAAGCTTTCAGGTGCTACAACTAAAAATTTACTTAACTTTTTATGTCTATATTTGCATTTTTATGTACAGTTTAAAATTATTTTAGCATTACAAATTTAAAATATCGTTGTGGATAACCATACATTACTTCCATGTTCTAAGATTTATATTTAAAACCATTTTCGAAATGAAATACTTCCATAGACACTACTTCTTTCTTCGACCTTAACCACAGTACTGTGGTCACTAACGTATACCACCTCACGTTAGCGCACTCGATTTTCACTGATGATGGCAATCGATAGCACCGCCGAAATGTCTGGTTTTTGTAGAAAACATTGGACAACGCCAAACAGCCCGGGAAGGAATTTTAACAACAAACTACTTCTTTTTGCAGATAATGTAGTACACATGACATAAATAAAAATTATCCCCACCCCCTTCAACAATCATTTTCATTTTTAGAAAATTACCTCAACCTCTTCAGCTAGCCTCTTTACTTATAGACATTTTATCTACCTTTCTACAGTGGATTATTGTGATCTTTTCAGGATACTTTTTTATCGAAATTAAGTACTTTACTCTTGTTAAACATAAAACGCAGATGGTAAACTAACCTTTCCCCGTAACCGATCTTCACCAAAATCAATAGGCTTTGAGTCCTCTACAACTCAGGCACAATCGTTCGTCATACAAAATTACTCTAGTTAAAACATAAAACGTTGCAGGTAAACTACCCCTTTTCCTTAACCGATCTTCACCAAAATCAATAGGTCTTGAGTACTCTACAAATTAGGGACGTAAGGAAAAAATTATTTGATTCTGTTTGAATGTGCGGCAGTTGTTCGTCATAAAAAATTACCTTTGTTAAAACATACAACGTTGCCGGTAAGCCACCTATTTCCCTTAACCGATCTTCACCAAAATCAATAGTTCTCTACAATTCAGGGACGTATGGAAAAATTATTTGATTCTGTTTGAATGTGCAGCAGTTGTCGTTCATCATAAAAAAATTACCCTTCTTAAAACATAAAACGTTGCAGGTAAACTACCCCTTTCCCTTAACCGACCTTCAACAAAATCAACAAACCTTGATTTCTCTACAATTCAGGAATGTATGCCAAAAATTGTTTGATTCTGTTTGAATTTCAGGGTGTTATCGTTTGCCATAAAAAACATTCTACACACCGACAGACACACACACACACACACACACACATTTCGAAATATGACTTTTCTTTATGTTTTGAGGGTAGTACAATCAGAAGCAGCCCTTATCTCAACACGATTATTTTCGTCATCACCATACTTCCATTTCCTTACGGAACATGGAAGTAAAATGTTTAACAATTTCTTACTACCATGTTCCGTAAGGAAATGGAAGTATGGTGATGACGAAAAAAATTGTGTTGAGATAAGGGCTGATTCTGACTGTACTACCCTCAAAACATGAAGAAAAGTCATTTTTCAAAAATGTCTGTGTGTGTACCTGTGTGTCTATGTGTAGATTTTATCTCTGGCGAACGATAACTGCCGCAAGTTCAAAGAGAATCAACTACTTTTTTGCAAATAATATACCCGACTTGTGAAAGACTTAAGGCCTACTGATCTTGGTGAAGATCAGTTAAGGGGAAGGGGTAGTTTACCTTCAACGTTTTAAGAAGAGTAAAGTACTTAATTTTGATAAATAAAGTATCCTGAAAAGAAGGTCATAATAATCCACTGTAGAAAGGTAGATGAAATATCTATAAAAGAAAAGGGTAGTTAAAAGGAAGGGGGTAACTTTCTATAAATAAAAATTATAGTTGAAGGGGAGGAGATAACTTTTTATATGTGTAGTACGTTATTGGCAACAAAGATTAGTTTCTATGGAGATATTTCATTTCAATTTGTCAAACATAAAACTCAATTTACAAGGAACACACCTAACGTGTTAGAAATTGTCGAACCGAATTCAAGTAAATGATTTGAAATATAAATCTCAGAACATGGAAGTCATGTATGGATCTTCATACCGATATTTTATTTTAGTAGAAATTAATGTTTAATATGAAATAATTATCACAAGTACGAGTATTAATTAAACAGATAATACTCGAGTTCTATCCGTCTACTCTCTCACTCTCTCTCTCTCTCTCTCTCTGGCTTAGCAGCCCACAGGCTGGTTGGCAGCAGCTCGCCGTTCTTCTTGCTTCTCTGCTTTCCCACGACAACATAATACTGGTGGCTAGTTGAGGGACATCATTTTTACAGTCGGTGTTTATACCATCAGATTTTCCGGGCTGTTAAGCCCGTCTAGTGAACGTACTGCTAAACTGAATTATTAATTTCGCAATGACCGTCAATCAATGAATTTTAACTATGAAGGGTTTGCGAGGCTCGGTCAAAAAAGTATAACAAAAATTTTAAATTATTTATGTCGACGTTTCGAGAATATTTATTGTGATCTTCAGGACCTGTAAACTGATACAATAACACACATATTTTTTAAATATAGATAATTTAAAATGCCTACAATATGTATTCAGCTATAATATTTTTTACTACGTTATTATGTAGTCACCTATGTGTAGAAATGTTTTTATATACCAATTCGAATATATAATTAATTGTTGATTACTGCTTTCATAGTCATTTAATTAAGAAAGTTGTGTTAGTGGATATAATCACAAACAGAATTATCACTTTTGCACATCACTATAGAAAAATTAGTCCGATTAGAGCTTTCAAGCTTCACAGCTTATCGTCAGATCTGAAATAACCTGACGATGGTCTGTGAACTTGAAAGCGCTAATCGTAAAAATTTTTCTGTAGTGGTGTGCAACAGTGATAATTCTATTTGCTTTTATAATGAATTACAAATACTTTCATGGAACTTTTACCTTTTCAGTAATTTAAATTTTAATAGTGTATAAATTATGGTCTGGGGTACTATAATTTTCTCAACATACTTAAAGAAAACAATATGTAATAATGCAATTATTTTTATGATTTAAAACAAATTGTTTCAACTCCTTCACACATACGCGCACACTAACATACACAAACAAATTCACTCAATTTATTTATCTGTTGAGTTTGATATATTTTCTCTTGTATCCGTACAAAGGTCCTGAAGATGACAATAAATATTGTCGAAACATCGACATAAATAATTTAAACTTTTTTAACCGATCCTCCCCCAAACCGATCATCGTTAAAATACTGCTAAACGTAAAGTTTGTCGGACGCTTACAGGGCCGCAGTCAATGTTATTAACATTATTTTCTTCCGAGCTGTTTAGTCGTGTGGTCCAATGCTGTTTATTTCCGCAGACGTTTCAGCCTTTGCCGACCATCTGCAGTGCTACAACTTGAGGTAAAAAACACTAACAGACGTGTCACGGTTAGTGACCACAGTACTGTGGTAAAGGCTCACTGAAACGTTTTGTAGCACTGAAGATGGGCAGCAAAGGCCCGGCTGAAACGTCTGCTGAAGTAAACAGCATTGGACCACACGACCAAACAGGCCGGGAGAAAATAATTTTAATAACATACTGCTAAACGTTTCTACCGTACCCTTGAAGGACACGTTCAGTGACGCGACAACACTGAGCTCAGGTCTATGAACAGAAATTGTCCTACTCCATTCAGGCAAATCTATCAATAAATTTTTCTAAGGTAAATACTATAGTACGGTACTACTAGTAAGCGACATAGTAAGATTCATAAACGCTAAACGAATACAATGGCTAGGTCATTTATAGCGCTCGTTTAGCGTTTATGAATCTTACAATGTCGCTTACTAATAGTACCGTACTATAGTATTTACCTTAGAAAAATTTATAAAAGCAGAAAGCGGGGCCGACCTAGGATAGGATGGTTGGGTGATGAGCTAGAAGCTTGCAGAAAAATGGTTTTGAGAGGTTACACTGAGATGGAAATGGACAGAAGAAGAAGAAGAAGAAGAAGAAGAAGAAGAAGAAGAAGAAGAAGAAGAAGAAGAAGAAGAAGAAGAAGAAGATTAGTAAAGTACGTAAGCTGCAAAACTAGCTCAGACTTTTGCAATATAGGCAGAATTCTGTCTCCTGGTGCCTCTAAAGATACAAATTTTAGAACCAAACTCTGCATTTGTATTTGGGTTAACATCATTCCATGTTCGGCGTAAAGTTTTATTTTTAAATTTTCGAATCTAAACAGTATATTTATACAGTGGTTAAAATAATCTTTAATTTCATATCTCACTACGATTTTTGTGATTTTTCTAACTATTGGTACATTTTTTGACCGATGTGTCTCAAAATGTTTAAATCACCAACACTATTCTAGATCTCAGATAAAATTCTGTTATTTGATACACCATATGGACATGTTGCAATTTTTCAAATTTTTACTCTCACGTTTGCTCCTCATGCTACCTTTTTTTTTTGTGGAATCGATCTCAAAAACAATAGAATCGGTGGTTTTCGAAAGGGCGTGGGTCACCAAACATTTTTCAGGAAACACTAAATACATCCTGCAAACTTTTGTACCGTGTTAAAAACCTAATAATAAATTTTTAATAATAAAGTGTATGTTTAATAATGTTAGTTATATTCATCATTTTTATTAATGTTGTCTTATAATGCAAGCACCGACCTTGTTAATAAGTTGCATAAGTTCAATCTTTTGTGCGGAACTATTAGGGGAACCATTAAGTCAGCAAGTAAAGGAATACGCCTGAAATTCTACAAAGTAATGGCTCTTCCCACACTTCTTTATGGGTCTGAGAATTAGACTTTAACGAAAGTCCAAGCCAGTTGCATCCAACCGGCTGGAATGAGATTTCTCAGGCACGTGGCAAGGTATACTCTCCATGATTATAGAAGAAACATAGATACACGGTAGAAATTGATTTTATGAGTCTACTCGAGAGAATCGCCCAGTATCGGCTGAATTGGTGGGAACATCTTTGCCGAATGGATGACTGCCACATCCCTAAACATCTTTGGAAATATAAGCCAAGGGGACGGAGAGGTGTGGGACGTCCGAGGAAGCGTTGGAGTGACCAGCTGTAATCTTTGCCTATTTGAGACCGGAACAAACAATTCTTGGTTTAATCCTTGAAAATCATGATAATGATGATGTTTGTTAACGTATTTTTACCGTTGAATGTTGTAATAATTTCTGGTATACCAAAAAATAAAAATAAAAGAATTATGACTTACGAACTTTGGCCAATCAACGGTTTTCTCTGTTGGCTTTTACTAAAATAAATCAAAATATAAATTTCTGTAATAAGTTACATTATCTATATGTTTCAAATACAAAAAGAAGTGATAAAGATAATTCAAATCCAGGAAAACATTAATTCTCATCATCCATTGTATCACTAGAAACATCGCTCTATGTATTCTTGGTTCCACAGACAATGGGCGAGATAGGGAAATACATTGCGCTATGGGTTTTACGTTCACTACAGTTACGCGAATTGGAAACCTCCTCAGATAAAAATGAAATACTTGATAAGTCTACAAAATGTACTCAGCAGTAACAGTATTTTAATTCTTCACATTTTGGTAAATTTTGAATAACTTTAGCCCAAAAAAGAGTCGGTAAAAATACAAAAACCTAATAAAACCATCACAAGCTCGATTTAGTGCGTAGTAAAATATAAACAATCCTTACGAAAGACATTCTTCCTCTTCAACGATAATTTTTTTTACATGTATTCCAGGTCACGTATATGATGTACATACTATTTCAATTTAATAATATGCTTGTAATAACAAAATAGAAAATGCAATTTCATATCAATTTTTAATTTTTCCCAGTCGTGAAGCGTAAAAAGTAGCTTGCAAAAACCGTTTTCTTATTCAAGATAGACTAATACATTAACCAAGTCAATTGTACAGAAAGGTCCAATTTAATTTGGATCCAACTTTCAATGTTTTATCTTTATTGGTTTCCAAATTATTGAGCGGATCGTACAAATACACTTAATCGGTCGCGCTGCATACTGCCGCTTATCTAATTCCCGTCCTTTTCAAACTATGTTAATCACGATGTGTTTCAATTAACGCATTACACTGTTATTAAAATCGCTGAAAATACATCTGTTATAATTGAAGACTTAAAAGAGTGAATCTCGTCAGTAGCAATCATAAATAATATAAATTATTAAATAAATACGAATAATTATTATTTGGAGGAAAGTATATAGCGTGTAAGTAAGAGAAGGAAAGTAATAGCTTTGAAAATGAAATAAATTAGATAACAGAAAAATGTAATAAAAAACTGAATTTCTTTTAAGAAACGGAATAAAATAAATTTAATAGAAACATAAAAACTAAGTGTATGGTGGTTAGCAGAGGAGGATAAAGGACAAACTTAAAGATAGGGCACGACAAAATACAACAGGTGGAGTTGTTTAAATATCTTGGAAGCTTGATAAGTGAAGATATGTCCTGCACTCGTAAAATTAGAGCAAGTATTGGTATAGCGAAAGAGGCATTTAATAGAAAGGAAAGACTGATGTGTGGCAAAATTAATAAGAATTTAAGAAAAAGGTTGGCCATATTTTATGTGTGGAGCGTTGATTTATATTTTTCAGAGACATGGACACTGAGGAAAGAGGATGTGAAAAGATTAGAAGCATTTGAGATGTGGGTTTGGCGAGCAATGGAAAAAGCGAGGTGGGTTGAAAAAGTAAGGATTGATGAAGTTTTAAGAAGAATAGGGAAAGAGAGAAGAATCCTGAAGGTAATAAAAAATAGGAAAATTACTTGGTTAGGTCATTGTTTAAGAAGAGACTGCTTGCTTATAACTGCCATGGAGTGTGTCATAGAAGCAGAAAAAAGAAGAGGACATAGAAGAATGAAGTTAATAGATAGCATTAAAATCAGAGGGTGTTACGGAAAGACTGGCATGCGATAGGACAGCTTGGAGAGATTTTACATTTTGAAGACCTGCGTTAGGGCAAAACACCAAATAATAATAATAGAAACATTGCATATCACTAGAAACATGAGTCAGTGACTCGTCCCCTTTCTAGCCTCACAGTCACAAACGACTACAACACTGCCAAGCTTACGTGCATCAGACTTGTGCCTTTTCTAACCAAAACGACGTATCGGACACGTGATATGGGAAAAACACTGTTACCTCTATTTCGTCAAATTTGTAACTCATGCTTTTTGTGAAATCACCGATTCAATAGAATTTTGTAAGTTATATGCATAGATACTGTGTTGTAATTTTTTTTATATATATGGTAATTATCTGGGCTCCATTATCTGTACTGTTGTTTTTTACTGATAGAATACAATAGAATACACAGGTATTGTAATTATTTAATAGTATAATACAATTAATAAATGTACCTACTGTTATTATGTTTTTTTTATTTACCAGTACATGTAAAGAAACTCTTTCTATCAGGGTTAATGATTATTAAGTTATTTGATCGTATTTACGATTGTATCTATTATTTTCTTTTCTTTAAACCAAACCAAAGTCAGTTAATATGTAGTATTTTGATAATTAACCATGTAAAAAATAAATACCAGACTAATGTAACTTAACCGACTCTGAATTCTTCCAGCTGCCACGGGTTCACTTCTGGTTGTTGTTTACCTTTTTTCAAAAGCAATATTAGGCTTGGCAATCTGTTCCTTCACACAAATTTTTTATTTATCTCACCGCTGAATCCCGCTCTCCAGGACTACTGCAACACAGATGTCTCCTCGGAACACTTAATTATCCTTTATGGCCACTTAAGCTCTTCTTCAGTCCAGGATTTTCCTCTTCTGTCGTCGTTCTATCAAGGATATTGTTATATTTCTCGTATTATTATTTAAATATTATAATCAAAACTCTGGTATCACAATTTAAATTCCTTTACTGTATTTTCTTTTCCTTGTTACATTAACTTGATGATGTACAAATGTTATTTTATGAATTTAGACTCTTCAAGCTACTCTTATAGATATAATTTTAGAGTTATAACGTTACTCTTATTGAATATAATTTAAGAGTCTTCATGTAGTTACTATTAGATATAAAATTAGACTCTTCATGTTACTCTTATTGAAAATAAAATTAGACTCATACACATTTCCTTCATCACTATACAATACAATTTTTTAACAATTTACAAAATTGCCCCTTTGATAATTCCCTAATTTCTTTACATCTGTTTATCAAATACCTGTTAAAACATATATCATTTTTCTATTTCTTATTAAACATCTTTATTTTACCTCTAATATTCGTAATTCTATTGGTTATTTATTAAATTATAAGTTTATTACTCTTTACTCTTCTTATAACATTCATTCCAATTTCATATATTATTTTCTGAACATATAACTGAATATTGTTTTATATCATATAGGAATCGACCTCTATGTTGACTGGGTGAGTCGATAGCCCCAAAGTTTTTTGTTTACATTTTAAAACATATGTTACATTCAATACAAAATCTGCATCCTTTCTCTTTTAAAATTTATTACCTCCCTATTATGTACTGTGTGCATTTTAACAGCAGTACATAATACCTTCCCTTATTTCCTAATTTCAGATACAATTTTAGATGAAATTTTGAAATAACCAACATAGTCTAATCTTAATATTTAAACATCTGAACAATTAGGTATTTGTACCTCACAAAATTCTTTTAACAAATTGGTTTTTTATTATCATGAATCATGATATCTTAAACACTTATTTATGACTTAAAACAACGTTAATTAAACCAACTGGTTTTACATCAAAATAATAAATAACAAATAACAATTGTGCCTAATTTCATTGCTAAAAAACTCAAAAACATGACTAAAACATTCTCTTTCTTTTGAACCTCACCTTCCCAATCCGGGTCATACATTCTCCAAAGAGACATTAACAAATGAGCTATAAAACAGATTCATCTTAATCCGGCCTCGGTCAGTTTATTGCTAGTAAACGGTAATAAAAAAAACTGTGCTGCAGATTCGCTGCAAATGTATTTTGAACAAAATATATTTATTATTAGATAAATTATGACATTAGATAACCTTTTAATAACCAAAAAAATTACAAAAACCCCAGTTTGTAAAGTAACAATTGTGAATCAACCGTACAGTAAACTCTGCAAATTCCAAACAATTTGATTTGTGTTAAAATACCCTTTTCTCTGACACTCGGCTGGATTTTTACAATTTTTCAAATTTTTTACCCAATTATTTGTTCCTGTTGACATACTGTCCCAAATTCTCAAAAACTGTACACTGTATTCTGAATTTGATTAAAACTCTCTTTCATTTGATACCCTCCCGCATACAATTTGCAATTTTATAAAACGCTTGCCGTAATTTTTAGGCCTCTTAAATTTTTAATTTCTAAACCTTAAGACTACATTCAGGTTTTAGTTAAAAATTTTCTTTAGTTTGATACCCCAGATGGAATTTTGCGACTTCTCATTCAATTTTAGCTCCTCACAGTTTTGGCTCCCGCCCACTATTTTGAGGGGGGGTCAATCTCAGAAATAGTAGGGTACAAGTATGGATATGTATTCCAAGAGTTAATAAAATCGATTGATGCCACTAATAAACTCCCTGAGCTGCAGATCTCGCTCACTATTTTGAACGAAGTGCATATTTAGTGCACTCACTCACTATTTTGAACGAAGTACAGAAATTTTGATATGTTATAATTCTCTAATTACGAAAAAATTACAAAAATTCGATTACTCTACTGTTTCTTTAGTAATATAATAATTTCAGAACATACAAGTACAGTATACAATAAAATTAAAAGATTAGAAACATTCGGTACCGACAAACTACAATTTCTTTTAGTGTGACCTTTTAATCTTATTTACGAGACCAGGATCTCAAAATTTTGAAACTCACAAAATTAACACTATGTACAGATGCGATGCTAATTAAAATTGTCTTTAATTTGATACCCTATATGAATTTTAGAGGTTTTATAAAAGATATTCACCCACTTTTTGCGGGGTCAAATGTTCAAAAATTTTGAAATGAGAACTGAACAATACGATATCACTAGATATGGCCTCCTGTCTTTTTCCTCTTTCCGAGAACAAAAAAAAAACATGAATGGACAACGGCTTGCGACTGTTTAAGAAATAAAACAGAAAGTTTAAGGCTACACCAGAAAGTTCATTCCATAAACGTTTCGAAGACTGGAAAAAACGTTGGCAGAAGTTTGTTATATCCGATGGAGATTACTTTGAAGTAGGCTATGTAAATATAGTTGAATAAAGACATCATTTTTCAAATAAACACATATTCATGAACGTTTTGATCAATCTTCGTATATTCAGCTTTTTGGTTAAAATTCCCCTCAATGTGATACCCCACATGGGCTTCTGCCACTTTTTAACAAGTTTGACTATTTCAAATTTTTGCCCCACCCCACCCCCGCCTACAACAAAGACTATTTTTGGGGAATCAATCTCAAAAACCATAGATTTCTGTATGGTAAAAGTATGGACACTGTAATAAAATAAATTTAAATAAGTATAGATGTGTGTTGATTGATGATATAAGCTATTGTGGAGTATGTGACTCCGGTGTAATCAAGCCCCTCTGTTTTGGACTAGCCAATTTGTAATAATATAAATAAGATTGATGTGTGAATCTGTAAGTTGTAAGGTGTTTAATTGGTGTGGCTCTCGACGTCTTACTGGCCTGAAACACTTCCTTAAGTTTCCTAGCTGGTCGAGTCCCAATGGTAGCAAGACCGGTCGAGTAGCGTAAAGTTGATGAAGAAATATATGTGCTCAGCTTCACCGAAAGTTTCAAAACAAAAATTATTGTTTTGAAGAAAATTAAAAAAAATTATGTTTATAAAAAAAAATAATAAAAAAAAATTTTAATTTAATTAATTAATTAATTAGGATCAATTAATTAATATAGGGCTGTGAAGTTTTAAACAGTGTAATGCTCTTCTGAAAATTTTTATTAAAGTTTTAGTATAATTTAAATAATCTATCACCACTCATAAGACTGTCTGTAAACCAATCGATATTTGTTTACCTTTCTATTTTTTAGGTTATCTTCACTTACGGGTGGTAAAGTCCTTGTAGATTATCAATTAGAATTATATTATTGGTAATTAGTATTATTGAAGAAATAAAGAACTATTAAGTATTGAAAAGTATTAATGTTTTATTAAGTAACAGCAATATTGACTCTTATCGATTAGTATCGATTCTCAGGATATCGAAAAAAGTTACAAGTATATGTTATAAAATTACATAGGGTTCTTTAAACAGCCAGTTATTACCAAAGTCAGAGAAATCGGGCTAATATTTAAAAAGTATAACGTTACAATCAAATTAATAGTTATTAATAAACACAGACATTGAATAATAAATTGTAAATATAATAATTGTTTTCACCAAACAGCTGTGCTGAACAAAGAAGGCGGGGTTCTGGCAATGATGAGACCAATATTGCAAATGGCTGCCGTGAAGTTAGTGAGATGTCATTCGTATATTGGACGTTCCAAATAAAAGATTTTCCTGTAGTATTCCTGTTCTGATGTCTGCGAATCTCTTGTAAAATGTTGTGTAGTGTCTAGTGTACTGTTTCTGAGTTGTATTTAGTGTATCCGTATAATTATTAGTTCAAACACTTTCCCCGGTTCCATCACTAATTTGGGTTAATGTATTACACAGTTTTCTTGTGTTTTGTGGTGTTTTTCAGAGTAGATTTATATTGTTCTGTGTTATGGAGTGTTACTTGATTGTTTCTGTTATAATATGATAGTTTTTAGAAGTATTCCACAAGTCACTCGCGATTTCACAATAACGTACTATACATTCGCTTGGTATGTCTATTATAGGTTAGGTTATGCACGTTACCAAATGTATGTCATGTTAACCGTTCAAAAACCAATAATTAACTAACTGTTTCCTTCAGTTTCAATTAAACTCTTAGCCCATATAATATTATCCTTAACATTGTTCAAATATTTTTCACATCCTGTATGCACTTTTACATTTTCACTATATGAATGCCTATACTTTGGTTATTTGTCAATTTTATTCACTAGATTTGATTTAAATTAATCTTTCAGTTCATTCTGGTTATTTTCAGATTAAATAATGCCATTTTATAGTGTTTTCTGTCCAAAAAAATAGTAATTTCACTTTCAGTTTGGTATACTGTGAAGAGTCAAAACATCAAAATTTACTTCCTGTCATTATATAAATTCAGCCATTTTATCAGTTATATTTAATATTAATAATCCTATATTGTATTAAAAGGTTCCTATTCCCTTATTTTCTGGTAATTAATTGAATTAGTTGTATTCTGAAACATTATTCTGAAATATATGACTCCCATGTCTAAATTTCTGAGTTTAGTCATTTTATTTTTATTTATAATTCTGAATATAATTTATTAAAATCTCTCTAAATGGTATGTGCAATTATATGGCATGATCTCAAGTTTATTTTGTCTAAACCCCCTTTTTTTTTTTATTTGCTTTTAAATGAGTAATTTCTCTGTTTTGATGAAGTTTGGTTTCCATTCTGTTGGCCTATGATTTTTTTTTTTTTTTAACAATTTTTCTTACAAAATAATTTATAAACAATATATGATGTGTGATACCCTCTCTGACTTTTTACAAATAGTATTATAAATTAAACATGTTTTCAAATTACACAAAAACAATTAGTATTGGTTACAATACAAATAATAGTTAAACAGAATAAAGAACATTTTTTTTAAATAAATGGTTGTCTTCAAATCAGACATTTTGCAACAAAATTCCCATTTCCAACATGGAAACATGGTTTATAAAAAAGGTTTTGTACTAACTAACATCTTAATTACTCTCTACTATTTACAAGTGGTAATTATTTTTATAGTTCTGATGTTAGTTGTTTCAGACCCAAACAAATGGCCTTATATCTAAAACATTTTTAAACATTCTTGTACTATATACATTAAAAAACCTTATATTTATATTCTTATTTCTAACTATTATTATAAGTAGGATTCTATAGTTTTTATACAGTCTTTTATACATTGTCTTTGGGTAATTGCACCCTGTCATTAACTAATAAATAGTATGAACCGTTCAAAAAGCACTATGAAATCTGTTTTTCTTTTTTCATGTAAAACAAAAATGTTATTTTAAACAGATTCATGTCTTATGAACAACATATTGTCACCGTACACATTTTAAGTCATTGAAAAATGCATATTTCATTGCATCCAATGTTTGTGATTGCCAAGAATGAAACACAAGGTTCATTTTTTATAATACCCAAAACTATCACTGGTTCACTTTCACTTATATATTATGTTAATGCTAAATGGTCGTATAGTCTTATCAACATAATAAATTGGTTAGCGTTTTTTCAATGGAGATTTGTTCCATGGGTACTATATTATTGTTTCATCTTAGTTCACAGGAAACTTTTACTTTATACACTCCTCTCTCTTAAATTTGTATACATGTGGTTTTTATTTCGTTATACTTTTATTTTTAGATATTTATTTTGGGGATATAGGGATTCGGGTGTCTTTTATAAGAGCATGACATCTTCTTCAGGATGCTGCCCTCTTCTTCTTTCTTCAGTCTTCTTTTCTCCTGCCTTCTCCATCTTCTTCTTGTTGCCATCAGGTTTCTTGGGATCTTCTCCATCTTCTTCTTTATTACAGAAATACACAACCTGTATTGGTTGATCTTGGCTTATTTTAGGGTTTCTCTTCTATTTATTCTTCCTCGTTGTGGGTTTGGTCATATTGTGTACTGCTTTGTTATTTACTATTTTACCTTCCTGGGTTATACCTTGAAAACCTTTGGTTATGAGACTGGTCTTGGATGACTCATCACTAGTAACTCCTTTTATTTTAACTTGTATTTTCTTTATAATAATGATTTCTTTCCACAGTTGCTATGAATTAATCTATTTATATTAGACTTAATGCTTTCTTCCAAATTTAAATATTATAACTTCATTATTCTAATGATCAATTGCCATTCAATATTATGCTTATATCTGTCACGCTACAACACTCATGACAAGTTTTACGAAAATCGATTGATTTAACTTGATATCCCGCTTAAATTTTTGCAACGTTTGCAATCTTTTCATATGCTTTTGGACCAAAATCTTTAAACTTCTAAAAAAACCACTAAATTCAGATTTTGGTTAAAATTTTATATAATTTCTTTCTCTATATGAGCATGTTGCATTTTTCAAAATTTTGACCTCTGACAATTACGGCCTCGGCCTTCTTATTTTGGGAGGGGGGAATCTATCTCAAAATCAATAGGGCCCGAATGGATGGACACGCATGCCACGTTTTATGGAAATCGATTTTGCGTTTAAAAGTCATCGTAAGACGTACCCCAAACAGATGGACACACAGGTATACAAATTTCAAACGGTCGAGTACAAACTGAGAACCACTTTCCTCGTTCATTGCAATTGATGTGAGTGTTCCGGGAGGAAAGGCAACAATTGCTTCGGTCACTCAACAAGCGGAAATTACCGCTGTCAGAACCAGTAACCAACAGGCAATAAATCCGTAGCGCTCGAGTACTTTGTTTACGTGATTTATGGCATGTGTGTGTTTCAGTGCGCTCACGCGTGTGCGTGTGAGATTACTAAATGATAGTAGTGCGAGAGACGTTCAGTTTATCTGGAAACTCAGCATGGTACACACAGTTAAACGGTAATACAGGTAAGTGAAATGCAGATCTTAATAGTTTGATATTTTTTAATGGAATTAATGAAATACTGTTGTAGCGTTCGAAGAGCAATACATATGTATGTCTGTGTATACAATTACACACAGTCATATAATATATATCCTATTATATAAATATATAAAAAAATAATTTATGTATATATATATATGAGGTTAGTGGTAAAACTGCCCAAGTCCAGGTTTTAATAATGTCTCAGAATGTTTCAAAAAAATATTTTTTGTGCATTTCTCTTTTTCTTTTTCTTTTTTAACACCTATATAATCAATAAAAAGTCTATTAATAAAAAACTAACTTTCAAAATCAGTTTTATGATTTATCAATGCACTTTAAAACCTTTAATTTCAGTTTTCCTTAAATTCACCTAAGGGTACTTGTATAACTTTACCAATAACCCCACGATATCTATTTACTGTATTTATTGATTTATTTATTTTGTATGTTACTTTCAATATTTCTTGCAAGTTTTTCCTGTGTATAATGAATATGCCTTCACGTAATAAATACTTTTGCAAGTAAAATTTTATTAAATTATATTATTGTATTTTTTGACCTGACGCGCACCTTTCACAGAATGATTCTGTATCTTCAGAGGTGGCTGTAACAACAGATAATTCTTTAAAGACACAGAATCTTTAGCACATAAATAAACCTCTTTACATACAGAGTAATTCTGTGAAATGTGCGTCAGGTGAAAATACAACAAAATAACTTAATAACATTTTTACAGAAACAACACTGTTGCACACTACTATAGAAAATTTTTTTTTTGATCAGCGCTACCAAGCTTCACAACTCATCATCACATCGAAAACATCAGATCTTTCTGATCTGATGATGAACTGTGAAGCTTGAAAGCTCTAATCTAAAAAAAATATTTTTCTATTTGTGATTAGGCCTATAACCACTAACACAAATTTATTAATTGTTATATATTTAAACACAAAACTTTATAAATTATATGTGTGTGTGTTCGTGCGCGTGCTTGTGTGTAATGTATAAAGTTTAGTACCCTAACTATAATACATTATGCGTACACCAAACCAAAAACTTTTAAAACATAGATTTATTTAACACAGAAATACAACTATTTAAAACCACAAACCTACAAGAAAAATTTAGCTACCCATTCGCTTAAAAATAATCACACATTTTCAAATGCTTAAAAAGTTACATTATTAAAATATATATGTAAAGGCCAAAACGGTGAGCGTTTTGGGAAATTTATAAACATACTAAATAAAAAAAAAAATAAATAATTAATGAATTAATATAGGAACAAATTCAGGTCAGCACACACAAAAATATTTTAATATTTTAAAAATTATTAATTTTCTAAAACAACATCTATTTATATTTATATTTCTATCGTAACTACATGTTTATTTACCTGGTTCTCATTTATTGTGTTCTATAATCTCCGAACATGACAGTATATAAACATTTTAACATTATCAACTGTCTTCAACAGAATACTGTACCTAAAAATCTTTTTTATTAATAATAATAATTACACGAGGATAATTAAGTTGTAAGGATGAGCTACATTACTTTTTACGGTTTTTTCATCCATAATTTCTTTATAAGTAACTCTTGAAGTTTCTTGCAGGATTCTTTTATTATCAAATTGTAATTATTTCTGCAAGCAGAGTGTACTGTCTTTTTACGATTGTAATTATCCTGACGCTCGTTTATAAACCTTAAGTTCATTTAGAAATCTCTGAAGATACTGATACAGTCAGTGCAATGAACGTCAGGTTAATTACAACTATTAAAAAATAGTACAAGCTAATCGCAGAAATAATTATAATCCTATAATACACGGATAATTGTGAGAAAATATAAATGTTTTAGACACATACGCGCGCGCGCGCGCGCTCGTGTGTGTGTGGGATAAAATGGAGTCATATAAATAAATCCATTCCCTAATAAGAATATGTTTTTATTTTTAATGGCATTTTTTCTACAAATAAGATTACCACAGTTTACTCGAGACAATACGGCCCAATATGGTCGATGAGCCGAGTCGGATAAACCAGGGGTTGACAGTCATTCATTTCTTGACACCAGCTATTTTTTTATGATTATAAATTAGTATCTTTTCTTAGTACGTATACTTAAATTTTCCTATGTACATTTTTCATACTTCTAAAATGATAAATCTTGTATGAATTTGACATATTTACGTAAGGAAATTAAATAAAAACATTACCAATACAATACAGTAGAGGGTTATTATACGTAAATAATTGCCACCGATGTAGTTCTGATCATCGATTTGTTCCGATTAATAAACATAACGACAAACAGAGAAGATAAAATTTGTACTCGTACATCTAAAATTGAGTACTACAGTACATATAAACGGAAATTTATAACTTATATTAACTTCTTCTTATTCTTTCTTCTTCGACTTCTTCTTCTTCTTTGTCTTCTTCTTCTTCTTCTTCTTCTCCTCCTCCTTCTTCCACTTCTTCTTCCTCTTCTTCTTCTTTACTACACGGATTAGGTCCTAGTTAATATGTTCCGGAACGAATCTTCTCCTCGGTCTACCAACATCCCGCTTTCCAACAGGTTCGTATTTCAAGGTTGCCACTGGTAATCAGTCGGTTATTTGGCATGCGTTCCAAGTGTTAGCACCATCTCTCTTATTGTCTTTAATCTTCTTGTGCGAAGATATGATTTCTAGTTCTTGACTAATATTTTCATGTTATTTTGAACGTTCATCCTCTTCATTCACAGCACTTAATGAATATTAATTGCTAAACTTTCACTTGTGAAACTTACTTTGTTTTTTCCCGTACTCGTTTCGGCGTGATGTTCGCCTTCCTCAGCGAGGTGTGATCAAGCGAGATGTTCACACCTCGCTGAGGAAGGCGAACATCACGCCGAAACGCGCCCGGGAAAAAACAAAGTATGTTTAACAAGTGAAAGTTTAGCAATTAAAATTCAATAATATTTTCATTCCTGTTTTTATCCAGAATAGGATATTCCTGAGTGCTCCTTAAAAATTTCTTGTCATTTGCTTGAAGTTTCTCTTCTTACTTTTTACCATGGATCCGACGTTTCGCTGACACACAGGAGCGTTGGGTCAGCTGTTGCTGTTTAAAATTGTATACGAGTATGTTGCCTCGTTTTATTTTGTAAGCTCTACGGATGCTTGTGCCCGTTCTGCAGTTGCATCTGAATTTCACTCAATCACGTATCTTCCCAATCAATGGCACTCTTGAATGAGACGTCACATCCCAGGTAACTAAAATGACATTCTGATTCAAAATTGTATGTCTGTAACTGCATTTATGTTAACAAAAAGCTAATTCACACACCTTTATGTTCTGTCACTCTGCGTATGGTATGCTATGATTTTATAACATTTTGTACAGCCTGAATATTCACTAAAACGTTTTGTTCTTTACAACAATACTTTTTGTATTTGTTATTGCTCGTTTTAATTGTGTACATACAGTATACAGTGGAAAGTTTTATACCACACTACACTAATCTATTTTATTTTCTATAACCCAAGCCTGAAAGTTACGATTTAAAAAATAACACATGTGGTAAACTAGTCTATTTTATGCCATATTCTTAATACAGTACTACAAGTTCAAATGCATGCAGGTTGCATAAATTGACGGATTACCTTTTCAATACACTTTAATACAAGGAAAACCAATCGTTAAGGCTTCTGCTTACTAAACAGTTTCAATTGCTCACGTTCCAATTAATGACTCTTTAATGTATTTAAAACACCTTAATAATATGATTGTTTAAATGACTTTTGTAGTATTTTATAACAACATTACACAGACAGAAAATTTTTATTCTAAGAATTGTTTTATATGATTATTCCAGCTAGACAGCGTTTATCATCATCTTCATCTCCTTAACGGTTTTAGGTTTTAGCGGCCTGTTCCTATTCCACAGTCCACCTTTTCTTACGATTACCAATTTTTCTTCTGCCTCTAGGATGGTATCTTTGGCTACCTTCAGTATTTTACTTCCTTCCATTCTATCTATGTGTTCAATCCATTTTCTTCTATATTCTTTAATCCTTTTATTTACTGCAAAAATATCTAAATCACTTCTTATATCTCTATCTTGGTCACAAGTAACGTCACGTCCAATATAGTTGAAATGTTTTAGTTCTCCTATGCATGTACTTTTATGCATATTTTGGACTGAACCGGTTCATCTCCTATAAAGGCCATTACTTTTGTCTTTGATTTAGATATGTTACAGTTACATACTTTTCCTATATTATGTAAGATGTATATTACTCGCTGGAGATCGTCTTCTGAAGTGGGGAATATAGCTTGGTCATCCGCAAAGAGAATGGTTTTCGAGCTTTTATTTCGGTGGATTTTAATACCGTCAGGGGATTGTTGTTGCCATTTTTTGAGGAAACCAAGATAGTGTTTATTTATTTTTAAATGAATAAAACAAAAATGCAGTACACGATTGCAGGACAAAAATCGCAAGAACTTATATGAAGTCATGGTTTGGATAAGTTTTTGATTTTTGCATGTCAGTCTTTCTGAGTACTTGAGTTCTTTCCTTTGGTAAAGTATATTTCCATTGCGCACAGGATTAAAAATGAAGACATATCAACCGTTTTATACGCTCATCATGGAGAAGCAATTCTTTGAAATTTTTATTAATTATGTCGAGGACTGGACCGTAGATAATACAGGCGTCCGGCTAAACGAAAGCAAGTCTAATGTATTTACATATTTATTTATTGTATTTCTGT
Organism: Magicicada septendecula; assembly: GCA_034769895.1. Classification (NCBI taxonomy): domain Eukaryota; kingdom Metazoa; phylum Arthropoda; class Insecta; order Hemiptera; family Cicadidae; genus Magicicada; species Magicicada septendecula. Next base: position 353,845,799 of record CM068373.1, read on the forward strand.
ATTGCTGTAATTATTAATTAATAATAAAACAGCATTAATGATAAGTATTTATTTTCTTTCTATAAGAGAAAATTACATTATTTTTTTTTATAAAGTCTCGGAATATTCTCAATGAAATGTATTCTATAATTCAATTTATGTTGTACTAGTAAGTTAATTAATTTCTTCTGCAAGTACAATATTTTATTTATATTATTTTATAAATCCTTGGTCATGTGTGTGTGTGTGTGTGCGCGTGTGTGTACATGTTTGAAATACTAAAAGAACATAATATTTTAATTTTGTTTACCCAAATGTTTTTTATTTCTTTCGTAAGTTCGATAAAGTTTTTCATCGTATTTGTTTAATTCGTGTTAGTGACTGGCTATGTTATAATTTGATGATGATGTAGCGTTTATTAAAAGTCTCATAGATTTATCAATTGTGCGTAATTAAACATAGTAATTTTGGTACACTTCGTAATTGGGTAAATCATTAAGATATATAATTGGCAACATTGGCAACTATTTGTCAGTACATTGTATATATGTGTCTCAAGTGTATTCTCACGAGTAGAATCCTTGTGTAATAAAGTACAACAGCTAGCCTATTACTTACAAATTCCTCTCTTTGTTTAATTCTTTATTATAAATTACTACCGTGGCATTACTTTCATTAACTTTGACTAAAGTAAAGTTATTAGTTTTTAATTTGTGTTTTATATTATTAATATTATTATTATTATAATTATTCTAGTAGCTTTATTTTGTTTATTTTAAATACACTGACTTTTGTAATTGTCATATTTTTTATAAATTTTATTATTTTTATATTGTCTTTTGTTCTTATTTTATCTTGTTTTTTGTCTCCTTTGGCATTTTCTGTTACATGTTTATTTATATTTTTATGATTTATTTTATTTAAAGTTTTTAGAGTAGCTATCGCCTTTTTAGTGAATTTAAATGTAAATTAAGCTACAAATTTAGGGTAAAAATTATGGAAATTATTTAATGTTTGTACTTTTTGGTTTTATTCTTTAGGTTTATTAGTTATTAGAAAATTATTTGTTTTTTTTTACTGATTGTATTAAATTTGTTTGTTTTATGGTCGTTTCACACTGTGCTGACAAAGTATAGATAATAATATAAAAAATTATTTTCAAAATAAATATATTAATTTCCTGATAGATTATATTCAATTATTGTAAAAAATCATAAAAATCATTAACAAAAATAATTTAAAAAATATTCTAGTTTAAAATAATAGTTAATCTGTTACTTTTAAACTAAACTAACTAAACTTATTTAATATCGTTCCTTGTTGATCTACGGTCAAACATCCTTAGTAGCAGAAATTACTTTTCAGAATCCATTTCCACTACGACTGGACTGACAAAGCCACATTTAAAACTGGGGGATGTACTGAGTTTTGTCTTACATTTACCTTTACATAGTATAAAAAAACACTATAGAATTTTATACAATATTGAAAACTTTCTCAAGTGAAACTTACTTGATATCGATTATATCCTATTTGCGATTATATTCTATGAGGATATCTAGACCGGCTGATGACAATGGTGGATTTGAAGCGGAATATTCGCACAGATGTGATGGCAATCTCTCCAGAAATTCTGCGACGCGTAATGCGCAGTTTACCGTTACGGCTCCAAGAATGTGTTGAAAATAAGTAAGTTTCACTTGAGAAAGTTTTCAATATTATATAAAGTGTAGTGCAGTGAAAGAAGACGATGAACAAACAAGACAACTATAGAATTATAAATTAAGCAGGATGCCACACAGCAGTAAGGCATAAGAAAACGACAAGTTGACTTTAACTTGCTATTCACTGTGTGTAATAGTTGTTGTTGTTGTTGTTACTGTATTGCACTTGAGTTGATGTTATTGTGAATTACTGCGCGGACAAACACTTGTAATTAATGGTTTGCATTATTCAGTGTTGGAGTGTTGTTTAGGTGATATTATTTACTGTTTGTTGACAGTTAGCGTGTTATCGACGATTGTCTACTTGTAGACAATTGTAAATCAGTGGTTATGATTTATTTTATTTAAAGTTTTTAGAGTAGCTATCTCCTTTTCAGTGAATTTAACTGTAAATTAAGCTACAAATTTAGCGTAATTGTGGCTTTGTTTGTTTAAACTTTCTTTAAACTTCTAACTGACGATTCCGCTGGTAACTGATGTCTTAGACTCTCACGGCCAGCGTCAACTCTGTTCAAGTTTTGGCTTGTTGCCGAGCTATTAGGCCGTGGCCTAATGATGTCGATTGGAACAGAGGTTTCGGTCCCAACATTGGAGGCCATCTTCAGTGTAACGATTTAATAGGCAACTGACACGGTTTTCTCTCCTCCAGGTTATGATAAAATGACTTTACTCATTTCTTACACATTTAAATATGTCACATTTCGAATATTAAATAATCTTATGTACAAAGAGTTTCTAAATCATGAAAAGTGTGTATCGGGTTTCACCACTTTCGAGATCAGTGTCGTCCGTTCTCCCGTTGTTTCTCATAGCAATATTTATTTCCATTAATTTGTTTCAGGTATACAAAATAGCAATGGAAGAAGGGAAACCACAAGTCAGCACGCAGACGCTGGTGTCTACGTACGCGGAAGGGTCGAAACGGCCGCAATGGATAGCTACGCTAATTGGTAAGTATTACTCTACGTACAGTCTAGATTTATACAGCGCTGCTACATCAGTACTCGTGCGCGAATACAGGGCCCGGCAGAGAAACCTGACGATTTTGGAAGTAGTTATCTGGAGTGTAGCATGGAGCCCTGTCATCGACCTTGCACTCGTGTGTTCGACAGCTCAAAGCATTTCAGTCCCCATAGAGTGTTGGTTCGTGCGTTCGTAGTGGAAACGTTTTTTAAAACACTGAATCAGTGATTGTTACGCAGCGCGCTTTTCGCCGTCATTTCCACATTCATCAAAATGACCTGTTCCAAGATACAATACCATACGTTTGTGGGTACCGAATTTCGGAAAACGGCTTGAGCCATAAAGAAGAGACCACCATTGAAACAGCGTACTGTTCGAAGCTCGGAGAATGTTGAGTGCGTGCGTCACGCTGTCCTTAGCAGTCCTTGACGATCGGCATTCAAATACGTAAGCGCTCCTAGGGATTTCAGACAGCTCTGTACGCAGAATTTTGCACTTGGAACTCGACTTTCATCCCTACAAACGTCATATAGTGTAAAAAATGAGTGCCCAGGATAAGACAATTTGTATGCGTTGTTGCTACGAACTTCAGAATATTGTGAATGACCAAGTGATAAACAATCTGCTCATGATCGATGAGGTCAATTTTCATCTGTTAGGTTATGTCAATACCCAGAACTGTCGGTACTGGGCGTTGCAGAATCCTCAAGAGCTGTTTGAATGACCGTTACACAGTGAGAAGGCTGTTGTGTGGTGTGGCTTACCGTCTTCCACGGTTGTGTGGAATAACTGGCCCTACTTCTTTGAAGATGAAGGGGGAATGCAGTGACTGTAAATTCACAACGTTAAGTTCACATGCTTACAACACTTCTTGCACCTGAGTAACAACAACGTAGTATTGCACTGGAAACCACGTGGGGCAACTGCTCACACTGAAAGTGCTTCCATGAATAAATTGAGAAAGATGTTTGGAGACTTAGTGATCTTCACACGAGGGGACATTAAGTGGCTTCCAAAATCGCCCGACCTCAACGGTTGCGATTATATTCTATGAGGGTATCTAGACCGGCTGATGACCAATGGTGGATTTGAAGCGGAATATTCGGACAGATGTAATGGCGATCTCTACAGAAGTTCTGCGACGCGTAATGCGCAGTTACCGTTACGGCTCCAAGAATGTGTTGAAAATAAAGGACACCATGTAAAGAATGTGATTTGTAAAGTAAAATGTAATTAATGTAAGTAAAATGTTCTGAGATGTACTTTAATTCTGAAATAAAATATTGTTACAAACCATTTATTCTAGTCATAACTAGAACTTAGAAATCGTCAGGTTTCTTCGCCGGACCGTCTACAATCAAACAGTACCGTAATATCTAGTATTATTTAACGTACATAAAGTGTCCACTTTTATAAGTACTAAATAATGACAACGATGGTTATACACAACTTTCAATTGTACGTGATTATTATCAGAAGGAATGACGTAAAAAATCTTAACTCCGTCAACATAAAGTCTAACTATGCTCTCTATTGGTGTCACAGGCCACACTTACACGCATTTTATGTCTAACTTGAAACCATTACATATTTGTAAAAAGGGTCGCATGATGAATGCCTTGAAGAGGTTTCAGATTTACAGAGCATACACAAACAAAACAGTCGCGGTTTCGTACTGAATAATCAGTTCAACATTTAATCAAATCCGCTATACGATATCACCTTGAATCTGCTTATCAGATACGTACGAACAACGGCTCAGTGGACTACGAAACGTGGATACGAACGTACCTACTGACGCGTATACAGTGCGTCCATGATATTGGATTTTCAACTAATGACGACCTCTACGAAAGATATTTTATGATCTGATTATAAAGTATTGTTACGACGGTCTACTTGATTGTCGTAGGTACAGTGGAAACAAAATCAAGACACCAGTTAAGTCACTAATCACCAGCTTTAATTTTCACAGTTAAACAGTTCGTAATTAACAACAATGTCTCTTACGACAAATCAAATAAAAATTGTTCACACGCAAATAAATGTCAACTAATGTTAAAACACAATTGTATTACAATATACCGTTCAATTATAAAACACAACACTTAACTAAAGCCACTTGAACGCGCACAGTAATATCCCCCGACAATAACTCTCGAAGCGCACTGTAAATATATCGCTATACTGAAAACTAAGACCGCTGCCGCCATGTATTTATACCTCCGGTCACAGACCAGAACGTTCCTAATTGCGTCTTAGCGCCTGTGTGAACTACGTAATTAACTGCGGCCTTAACACAGTCCGCGAGGTTGGTGGCTTCGAGAAAACTCTCGCAAGTGCGTTGACAGTCACGTATGCCACATACATTAGAGCGAGATCCTTCTGGCACATTCGACAAACACGTAGACTGTTCTGAAATGTCGAAACAGTATATATACTTTGACACGTGTCATCTATACATAAAAAAGAAGTCATAAGGCGGACTGAAAAAGGTTAGTTTGTCTATTATCAGAAGGGACAGGTAGGATTTTTATCATGGCTAGAAGTTTACCGCACAACGTCTTGGATCAATATGAGATAGAAAACATCTAAATCAGCTGAACACGTGTGGGATGAGCAACATAAAATCCTGCTGGATCAATTAGATATTACTGGGTAGAAAAATAATGTTAATAGGCCTAAACAGATAATCATAAAGACAATTTGCATGGCTATAAATGGTAATTGTATCATTCACCCTAGTAAAGGTGTATCTAGGATGTGTATAAAACAATTGAATGCATATGTATGTCTTGGTGAGCGGGACTAGCTGTGGGTGGACCCAGGGTGCTCAGTTCGGTATTTAAACAGGGGGTTGCTTGTCTCTGACGTTGTTCATTGTGAGAACTTTTGTAGATATATGGTTGTGCTCCCCGGTTCTGTCCAGCGGAATTACAGGATAATTAGCGGTAAGACTTTTTTAATATAGTTTTTTCTATAGTTGCGTTTAACTTTGTTGGTTGGTGATGGTTTATTCTTTTGGCTGTTCACACTTCTTAGTAAACAAATCTCGTGTAGGCTTCAGTTTGTATTTAATGTATTAGTTTAATGTACACCTGAAGACGACCAAACATTTTAGTGATCAAAACGTTACGTGATATTCTTAGTACGTAGGCTTTCACGGCCGGTGTCATTATGATTAACTAAAACTTCCGGGCTGAAAGGCCGTGGTCGAGTGCTTGATCTACTGTAGCTAAACGTTTCGGCCACACCACCGGTGGCCATCTTCAGTAGCAAAAAATGTGTTCGAATAGATGACACGCCGAACACGTCTCCCAATGAACTGGGAACAAGCAACAGTGAGTTACGGCTACGTTGCCTCTATTTATAACTTTTTGGCCGCTTAAGGTGTATCACGCGGACCAATGAGAAGCCAGCTCGTCATTCTCGATTCTGATTGGCAATGGAAAATAAACCATGCCAGACACTATTTAAGGAGATGCTTTCACATCGGCGGTTATGAATATGGATGGACTCCAGATGCAGGCGAGTGAAGTAACCCCGGACAGAAGACAACACGCGGGCTTCATCAAACATCACCCGGTGATCGTCGTGGGAAAGAGCGTGTTCAGCAACTGCGGACTTTTCCGGCTGGCCCAGGCGGCAGTATCTCCGATGTTCAGAGAGGCGCGTCCGGACACTACGCTAACGAACACCTTTGAGGTGAAAGCATCTCCTTAAATAGTGTCTGGCATGGTTTATTTTCCATGGCCAATCAGAATCGAGAATGACGAGCTGGCTTCTCATTGGTCCGCGTGATACACCTTAAGCGGCCAAAAAGTTATAAATAGAGGTAACGTAGCCGTAACTCACTGTTGCTTGTTCCCAGTTCATTGGGAGACGTGTTCGGCGTGTCATCTATTCGAACACATTTTTTGCTACTGAAGATGGCCACCGGTGGTGTGGCCGAAACGTTTAGTTACAGTAGATCAAGCACTCGACCACGGCCTTTCAGCCCGGAAGTTTTAGTTAATCATAATGACACCGGCCATGAAAGCCTACGTACTAAGGTTAAGAACCTCTACGGGGAGGAGGTTTTCAAGAAAATTAAAAAGCTGGAGACGCTACGTAAGAAGAAATCCAGTCTGCTGTGTTCCTTGGCCTTTTTACTTCGCTGTAGAGACTCGGGAACCGTTCCTAGGTTCCTACGACAGAGACATATTTTTAACACGCCACAGGCCAATAGGATATACAGGAGAACGGAAAATGCCATGCTGCGTGAGCGCATACACCACACGAGGAAAGAGTTGGCACTAAATGATCACGACCTGTTGAAGCTGCATTTACATCTCAGCAGTTCCCTCCAACGACATGATTGGGAGATGTTGGATGGGCTCACATATAATGCTTTCGAGGCGTGTTATGCAAGTACTAGCCAGAGACAGCGTGACAAATTCGAGCGTTTTGGTTCCCAGAACATCAGGGGAAGAGTACTAGATCGTGACAGGATGGACATGATGGTTGTGAATCTCTCGAACCGTCAACTAACACCACACGAGACCTCGGTGTTAGCCAAAGGTGAGAAGTTTGCGGTTACCCCGAAGACAGTACCGGTGGAAGAAATAGTTGCGAGCGTGGAGGCAGGCATCCGAGGACTACCCCGAGACCAGGCAGATGAAATACGATTGGAAGCTTCTAGGGCCCTTAGAAGGGCCGCTCCGCCAAAATGCAATCTTCTGTCGGCGGAGTTGCGAGCCTTGAGGGAATTGAGAAGGGATGACTCCATTTTCATTGTGCCGGCGGATAAGCATTATAATAATATTATAATAATAATAATATTATAATAATAATAATATTATAATAATAATGCATTATAATAAGGATTATAATAACATATAATGCTTTCGAGGCGTGTTATGCAAGTACTAGCCAGAGACAGCGTGACAAATTCGAGCGTTTTGGTTCCCAGAACATCAGGGGAAGAGTACTAGATCGTGACAGGATGGACAGGATGGTTGTGAATCTCTCGAACCGTCAACTAACACCACACGAGACCTCGGTGTTAGCCAAAGGTGAGAAGTTTGCGGTTACCCCGAAGACAGTACCGGTGGAAGAAATAGTTGCGAGCGTGGAGGCAGGAATCCGAGGACTACCCCGAGACCAGGCAGATGAAATACGATTGGAAGCTTCTAGGGCCCTTAGAAGGGCCGCTCCGCCAAAATGCAATCTTCTGTCGGCGGAGTTGCGAGCCTTGAGGGAATTGAGAAGGGATGACTCCATTTTCATTGTGCCGGCGGATAAGGGGAGCGCTACTGTGGTCTTGAACACCGAAGACTACCAGCGGAAGATTGAAGGTTATTAGATCCGGCCACTTATCGGAGGCTGAACAAAGATCCGACTACTACTGTTCTAAGAAAAACGGATTCTTTGGTTAAGCAATATTCTCTGGCGTCTGATGTGAAGACGGCCGTCCGGTGTTCGGAGGCCCTTCCCCCTCGGCTCTATGGTTTACCGAAGATCCATAAGGAAGACGTTCCGCTGAGGCCCATCGTCAGTGCTATTGGCTCGCCTACGTACAACTTGGCAAAGCACCTCACTGGATTGCTCAAGCCGCACATCGGGCAGACGGATTCTTTTGTCAGGGACTCTTCTGATTTCCTCCGGAGGATCCGGGAGTTGGTGCTGGAGCCTGGCGACGTGCTGGTGAGTTTTGATGTGGTCTCTCTTTTCACCATGGTCCCTGTTCAGGAGGTCTTGGGGTATATAAGTGACCTGTTCTCGGCGGACATCACTGCTTTGTTCCGGCAGGTCCTAACAACGACCTACTTCCAGTGGAATGGCGGCTTCTATGAACAGTTGGATGGCGTCGCAATGGGAAGTCCTCTCAGCCCTGTGGTTGCAAACTTCTACATGGAGAAATTTGAAGAGTTGGCAATTTCATCTGCGCCTCTGAAGCCGAAGTGTTGGCTGCGGTATGTGGACGACACTTTCGTGGTCTGGAGCCATGGGGATGAAGAGTTGGAACGCTTCCTTGGACATCTAAATGCTGTGCACCCGCGCATACAGTTTACGATGGAGCGTGAGAGTGGTGATCAATTGGCTTTTCTGGATGTGTTAGTCCTGAAAAGGACCGATGGCAGCTTGGGACATAAAGTTTATAGGAAGCCAACGCACACCGACAGATATCTGCACAAGTCCTCCAATCATCATCCTAAACAGAAGAGGGCGGTGCTGAAGACTCTGGTAGACCGGGCAAAAAGAATCTGTGAGCCCCGGTATCTTGAAGATGAGTTTCGGCATCTCGTGCAAGCACTGCAGTCCAACGGCTATGCTGCTGCGGAGGTTAGGAGAGCTGCCCGGCCGAGAAGATCTGGTAGGCCGGACGAGTCGGTGTCGCCTGAGGTTGTTGGCTCTGCTGTCTAGCCCTACATCCGTGGCGTGACTGACCGCATCGGCAAGTTGCTGAGTAAACGGGGCGTTAGGACGATCTTTAAGCCAACCAAAAAGATCCAACAGTTCCTGCGACCGGTGAAAGACGCCAGGGATCCGCTCTCGTTGTGCGGGGTGTACAGTATTCCTTGTACGTGTGGCCAGGTCTACATAGGCACCACGAAGCTTAGTGTTTGGACGCGCCTCTCTGAACATCGGAGATACTGCCGCCTGGGACAGCCGGAAAAGTCCGCAGTTGCTGAACACGCTCTGTCCCACGACGATCACCGGGTGATGTTTGATGAAGCCCGCGTGTTGTCTTCTGTCCGGGGTTACTTCACTCGCCTGCATCTGGAGTCCATTCATATTCATAAGAATGCGTCCGTCGCTATGAACCGCCGATTGCATTGCATTATGGATGCGGGGGGTCTTTGCACCCGTGGCTTGATTGCAGCATCTGGAACGTGTCCAATGGCTGCCAGAAGTGAACGTAGTGCTGGTACAATGTCGACTAGTTACCTAAGACTGGAAAAGGAAACCGCCAACCAGTTAACTGTGACGGCGGGGGAGTATAACTTTATTGTTTGGTGCACTGCCGCTGGTACCGATTCGAGCAACAGATGTTGCCCGTTTCAAGTCCAGTCAGCAGACGCCCTGAGGGCGTCGGAGGCTCCCCGCGAGGCGGAGAACCTCCGTGCCAGTGATTGATGACAGCGACAAGCAGCCGGCTCAGCGTGCTAGGAGGTAGGCAGGAAGGAAAGAAGGGCAGTTTGGTGAAATACTCTGGTCTAGGGCTGATGATTACAATTTGTTTTTATTTAATTTAAAGAGGATAGCGTAATGGGGGGTCGTCAAGAAGCGCCCGTGGGCGCTTGACCCGAATGGGCGGTGGTGGTTCTGATGCACTGATGGTTCGTAGGTACGGGAAGGTGGAGGTCGAGGCTTTAGCAAAGAGAGTTAGAGCCAGCGACCGGACAAAGGAAGTCAAGGTAGGAACACGGAGACCCCTTCGAATCACGTCGTTCCTTACAAACCAAGGGGACCCCGTCAAGGATCGGAGTGTACGGGACTGGAAAGCTTCCAGCCTATATCTGTTAGTGGTGGATAAAAGAGACCATCAGGCGGGTGCCGCATAGGTCAATACAGACCTGGGAAATAGTAGATAGAGTGTAAGTTTCGTGCGCATGGCCAGGCGGCTGCGACACGAGAGGAAAGGAGATAATTTGGCTCGGACGCCGCGAGCCTTGGCAAGGGTTTCCGTCACGTGGGCGTTGAAGCAAAGGCGACGATCTAGCCGAACGCCTAAATACTTCACCGATTCTTTGTAGGCGATGGGCATCCCTGCTAGGGAGAGGGGCTGGCATCGGGAGATGGACTTACGGGTGAAGCAGATCGCCTCGGATTTCTCCGTGTTGATCGTCACCCGCCATTTCCGTAGCCAGTCCGAAAGCTGGTTCAACTGACGCTGCAGCTTTGTACTCGCAAATCGCGGGGACAGGGAGCTGCAGTGATACATAGCATCGTCAGCGAACAAAGACAACGTGACTCCGGGCAAGACAGGCAGGTCGTTCGTGTACACAAGATACAGAAAGGGGCCGAGGACAGGTCCCTGAGGTACGCCGGCGGCGACGGGTCGAACTGTAGAACAGGACCCGTCGACGCTCACCCTGAAGGTTCGGTCGCTGAGATACGACCGGAGGAAAAACACTATGGGCGATGGTAGAAGGGAATTGGCAAGTTTGAAGAGAAGACCTTAGTGCCAGACTTTATCGAAGGCCTTGCTCACGTCCAACAGTACGGCGGCCGTAGCCGCTCGCCTGTTGGTGGCGTCTGACAAGTGCGTAACAACGCGGACCAATTGAAGCGTGGTCGAGTGCTCTCTCCGAAACCCGAACTGTTCGCTGCGGATTAAACCATCTAGCAGCGGCGAGATGCGAGCCAGCAGGAGACGCTCGAACACCTTCGAGATGACTGGCAAGAGAGAGATTGGTCGATAGCTTTCAGGAAGCATGCGCGGCTTGCGAGGCTTCGGAATCATTACGATGTTGGCTGATTTCCACAGGCGGGGAAAGTACTGTAGCCGGAGACAGGAGTTAAACAGCTCAAGAACGAGGTCAACGCCTGAGGCCGGGAGATTTTGTAGAGCAGCGGCCCCGATCCGGTCAGGACCGGGGGCGCGACGGCGATTGAGTCGGCAGATAGATGAAACTAGTTCATCCCTGTCGAACGGGAGGGCTGGGACTTCGGGAGGGCGTGAAAATGTCCAGATAGGAAGTCACGGACTTCTGCCGAGTGGGCAGGGTCCGAGACGCCTTGGAGAACGTAAATTGCACCTCCATGCAGTCGGCGAAGACCTCGGCCTTGCCTTCTGATGAAGATACAACCCCGTTCGGAGTTTCAAGTGGGTTGCGAGTTCTCTTCTCGCGGGTCAGTCTACTCGCCGCTCTCCAGACGGAGGCGTGGTCGACTTCAAGAGACTCAAGGTATGAGTCCCATCGATCAGAGTTTACGTCCCGCAGTAGCTGCTGGACGTAAAGAGACTGGGCCTGAAAGCGCCTTTTGACGCCGGGATCACGGGTTCTTTGCCATCTGCGGCGGAGATTGCGCCGTAGCCAGATGGCGTGGAGTACTTCCGCAGGAAAGGCCGATTTACGATGATTCACCTCGAGAGTATATGTGTGTCGATCCATGACACCTTGGACCAACTCCTGAAGATGAGTGGCTCGGAGATCCAAATCGTCACAAGTGACGATCGGGTCCGCGGGGAGTGATGGTAACCGCCGTGAGAGCTCATCATGGTAGGAGCGCCAGTTGACTCTCCTAACAATCTGAGCGGGAGGTCGGGGTGAGGCCGACAGCTCACGGGCGGTTATAAAAAGGGGATTGTGATCGGATGAGAGATCCGACATTGACGAGACCTGGATGTGATGGGTCACGTCCTTGGCTATGACAATGTCAAGGACGTCCGGTCGATGACCGGAAAAGGGGAAGTGAGTAGGGTCTTCTGGGCCGATGACTTGAAGTACCGGGTCGTCGGAGACGAACCGATACAGAGATTTTCCGTAGGCGTTGGCTACTCTGCTGTTCCAGGAGGGATGCTTGGCATTTAAGTCGCCGGCTACAATGGTTGGTAGGGGATGATCGAGGAGAGCGTCCCACTCCTCGGGCGGTGGAGGTAGCCGCAGGCCGGGCCGGAGATACGCCGCAACAACGCGCAACTCCGATCCGCCAGCGTCTATCGCCACCGCACAACCTTCAACAAGAGATGTATCTAAAGGGGGTAATGGCCTGTGGGATATCCGCCTGTGGACTAAGACGGCTGTCGCCCCCGAGGGGCGACAGCCAGGCCGTTGAGGACGATCCTGACGAAAACAGATGTAAGATGGCAAGTTGAAGGTATGGTAGCGAGCCAGATGGGTCTCGCAAAGGGGGACGACATCAGCGTCGTACTCCGTTACGAAAGTCATCAGTTCAGATCGTCGAGGGACTACCCCATGGGCATTCCACGCAACGATCCTAAGACTCCTAGCCATTCAAAGGAAGAAGAGGAAAGAGGGTAGACAGCGATTGAAACACCAGGGCGAGAACCGTGGTTGTATCTGGAGCAGACCTGATGTTGTTTACCAAAGTTTCAGCCCAGGCAGTCAGGGGGTCCACCGGGGCCCGGGAAGATTCACGAGATTCCGGAAGACAGACCTGGCTGGCCTCGGCCGGTGTTGCAGATGGCGCAGGGCTCGGGGACGGACGTGGGGTCTGCTCAGTTGGGAGCTTAGGTTGATGGCTGGGGGCGGGCGGGGCCCGCTGAGGTTTTACAGGCAAGGCCTGTGGAACTTGTCGCTGACGGCGACGAGTACGCTTCGGTTTGGAGCTCCGAGGAGCGGAAGGCGGGACTGATGTAGCGGCCACAGCCGCGTATGAAGGACCGGGCGCTCCGGCAGGCGCCGGGACAGAGGGGACTGCAGGCGGCGCCGAAACGTCGACTGCAGGCGGAACTGGGGCCCTGGGAGCAGCCGAAACTGCTGCCGGGGCCTGGGATGATGCTCCGGAGAGAGGTGGGAAGGCTTCTCTGCGGTTAGGGAGGGGACCTGCAACACGGCCTGCCTGCGCGCCAGGGCGAGCAGGAGTCCGCTGCAGCTTCATGGCAGATATAAAGTCCCTACATCCTCTATAACTAACCGGATGGTCCCCGCCGCAGTTGCAGCAAATGGCCGTGAACCCCGTCTTGGGCTTATCACACCCACGATGAGGCTCAGTACATCGCACGCAACGCGGGGGGTGATTACAGAATAAGATGGAGTGGCCAAACCTCTGACAGTTAAAACACTGCGAGGGGCCTGGCCGCGGGTCAAAAGTACGAACTTGCACCTGAAGGTGCAGGAAGTTTTGGAGGCCATAGACCTCCTCGAACTGGCCTACTTTGAGTAGTTTCACTAGAAAACTAGAAATCTTCCCCCTTGCCAGCATGCAGTACACTTACCGCCGTCGGCGAATAGCCTAAAGCGACAAGCTCCTGCCTGATGGTATTGGGGGCGGTCCAGGAAGGAATACCAGAAATGACTACTTTAATTTCGCGCTCTGAAGGAAGCGCGAAAGTATGGAAGGAGATCTTCCGATCGGTAAGAAACTGTTGGACCGATCGGAAGTCCGGGACTGTTGTGGCCGCAATTCGAAGCGAGGCGCCTTGGCACCTGGCCTCGAGTTTGGCTGAAAGAAGCAGATTCTGCAGGGAACGGAGAATTTCCCTGTAGTTACGATTGTCTGGAATAACAATCGGCGGAATTTTTGGTTTGGGGACAGATTTGGAGTGTGGCTGAGTAGGTTGGCTGGCGTTGTTACCGGGACTAGATACCCGATGCGTAGGAGCGGCCGGTGGCGGGCTGGCGACTAATTTTCGCTTGCGTTTGGCAGACTTGCCCTCCACAAGCGAAAATTCACCGTCCCCCGTCCCCACACTACACATCGACGCACAATCATCACTTTCACATTCACTTTCACTAATTGTATGGGAAGGTAGCGGGGTAGAATGAGGACCAGTACCGCAGGTTTCCATTAAGGTTACCAGCGGTGCCGGCAAAGGAACGGGCGTTGCGTTCGACGCCATCTCGGGATGAACCGAAATGAACGTCGAAGACGCAAAAAGGGCTAGGAAAGAGTGACTTTCACCAGCACTGAATCACTACACTGACAGACAAAGAACACGAACACCAGACGCGCACTGCACACGAGTCACAAAAACACACGCGCACGACACAATACACTGGTAATTTATAGCACAATGATGATGATGAACACAGATGATGATATGGTGAAGAAATCACTTTGATAGATGTATAAATAACGGTGAAATTCAAAAGCAAAATTGCCATAAAAAGTGACGCAGCCTACCCTGGCAACAGCTCTAGGTAGACGATTCTGAACCGCCGAAGTGAAAGCATCTCCTTAAATAGTGTCTGGCATGGTTTATTTTCCATGGCCAATCAGAATTGAGAATGACGAGCTGGCTTCTCATTGGTCCGCGTGATACACCTTAAGCGGCCAAAAAGTTATAAATAGAGGCAACATAGCCGTAACTCACTGTTCAACTTTGCTCTCATGGACACTTCTGCTCCAGCTTCAGACTGAACAGGACTGCTCTTCTTGGACCTGCTCTCTTCAGCTCTTCGCTGGACGATCTACGGCTTTGCTGCCTTCGCCCACCTCGCCTTCGGACGAGGAATATTTCTTTTCTTCGTGGGACAGAAGACTCACGTGCCAGCTGTTTCCAGTGAATCGAGTAGCTGGTAGAAGCAACAGCTGGCCGAAGTTGCCCTTCTAAGGACCACCTTCGCCGGATACCATCTGCTGGCGAAGAACAGAAGAGGATTGCTCTGGGCTCACCTGGTGAGTGCCGTATCAGTGTGTAATTCCTAACTTGCTCACGACTGTTAGGTAGCGCTGCCCCGGACGATCCTTGCAAGCCCCCACCAGTGGTAAGCGAGCTAGGATATCGCCGGGGTAAAGGGGCCAGTGGACACCAGTCTTGGTAAGGACTGGTATTCAACGAAGCTGGTCGTTAGCCCAGCTCCTCCCGCATCGTCGTGAGCAAGGAAGACGCGCGGGTAATCCGGCTTCGGCCGGACCCGAGATCCCTGGCGTCTGGCAGTGACTGCCTAGCAGTCTCTGCCCAGCAGCCGTCGCACCTGGCCAGCATGCCTTCCACAGGCAACGGCTCAAGTGCCGAGTCGCTCGGCCCTGCCTTGCTGCCCCATCTGGGCGACTCGCCAGAATCGCCTCGGGCGATGGAGACGGATGATCCTCTCCCTAACCCGATTCCTCCGGCCGACGAGTCGGGCGAGTTCGCGACCGTTGGTCGGCGTAATCGCCCGGCTAAGAAGCCCAAGAGGACCCATCCAACCGCTTCCTCTAGTACCTCGGACATGGACATCGGACCTTCTCAGGGCCAACAGGCCGCGGTCCCGACTGCTACGGCAGCAGCTCCGGCTGCTGCCGCTGTTGGTCGCGCGCCGCCCCTGTATGTCCATAGCGTGTCCAATGTCGCCGCCTTATACAGACGGCTGATCGCGGCCCACGGCCTGTCGGCCGACAAGCTTGACCTGAAGCTGCTTGGCGGTGATACGGTCAAGATTGTCGTTCGCCAGCTCGAGGACCATCGCTTGGTCGAAGCCTTCCTGCAGGCGCACAGCCTCCAGTACCATACCTTTTCTCCTAAGCGAGTCAAGCCCTTGTCTGTAATTTTGCGAGGGCTTGACGCGCATACAGATCCCCAGGAGATCCTCATGGAACTCCGAGACCTCGGGTACCCAGTGCAGGCAATTTTCCGCCTGTTCACGCACTCAGAAACCCGAGTACCTCTCCCGCTCGTCCGTCTCCAGCTCGAGAAGGGCGAGGATGCAGACAAAATTTTCCAACTGACGCGGCTGATTGGCTTCCGCGTCAGGGTGGAAACCAGTCGTCCCCAGGGCAAGCTCGCGCAGTGCCACCGGTGCCAGAGGTTCGGCCATCATACCGACGTCTGCCGCAATGCCCCGGCCTGTCTACGTTGTTCGTTGGGACATTTAACCCAGGCCTGCACTGTGGCAGAGAAGTCCAAGTTCCGCTGCATTAATTTTGGCCTAGGCCATGCAGCAAGTAATGTAAACTGCCCGGTCTATAGGGCGGAGCTCCTGCGGAAGCAAAGGCCGCAGGGGCCCCTCCCGAAGCCAAGGCAGCCAGCTATGCAGCCCCAACCCCAGAGACATCCTAAAACTCAGGCAAGGCCTAAACTTCAGGCACAACCGGCACGGCGCGCGCCCTCTCCGGCTCCACCTCCAGCCCCTGCAAAGACAAACAAACGTACCGCGTCTCCTTCCGAAGGAGAGACACGCCCAGTAGCCGTCATCTCGGTTTTGGAGCCGGAGAATGAACCCTCCACCTCCGCGGAACCTCCTACTCCCGCCTCTGAACCAGAGGCAGCCTCGCCATCCTTGCCACCTCCGCGATTTCCGCGAGCAGGCATCACAAAACCCAGGAACAAAGGGATAACCACACCGGATGCTCGGCCCCGAGCTCCTGCCGGCCCACAGCCCAAGAAAAGTCCTGCTTCCCGGTATAAGTCCGACGAATCGCAACAGCGTACTTTTCCTGCCGCTGACTCAAAACCGACTGTCCCTGGTCCTGTGGCTTCCACCACGACCCGATCTGCCGTTAAACCTGGTCGCTCTTACGCGGCCTCAGTTTCCAGGCAAACCGCCCAGTCCGTCATTTCCGATGACGCACAGTTCGTCCGCGACTTTCTGTCTGGCTACGACCTCAAGAAAGTCGCATCTAACTTCAGGTCCATCCGAGACCGCCTGGAAACTGCCGACCCAACTGAGAGATTTATGCTCTTGGTGGAAGCCTGCGAAGTAATAGGTCTTCTATGAACCGAGCTCTTAGACGAGATCTCTCGCTCGTAGCCTGGAATACTAACAACATCGGTTCCAAGCATTCCGACCTTCTCGAATTCCTGGCTCGGTTCAAACCCGACGTACTTCTCCTTTCTGAAACCCACCTGACCCCGGCGAATCGGTTTCGATTACCAAATTACGTGGTCTATCGGGATGACAGAGTTGGCCAACGAGGAGGCGGCACGGCGATTGCGGTGAGGACCTCCATAGGTCATCGTCGTGTCGCTCTGCCGCAGCTTACCAACCTAGAGGCCACCGCCATTGAGGTCCACGGAGCTCTTGGCGGCGTCCTCGTGGTTTCAGCATACAAGCCCCACGAGCTGAACTCCTTGTTGGCAACCTGGAAGTCATCTTCGATTCCCATCGAAGGGTAATTTTGGCCGGCGATCTGAATTGCAAGCATCGCGTTTGGAATAGTCGCCTGACTACTCCGAACGGGAGGCGCTTGCTCAGTTTTGTTGAATCGCGCCGGGCGATGGTGTTTGGTCCAGCGCAACCCACGTTCTTTCCGTCACAGCCTAACGCGGCTCCCGATGTTCTGGATATCGCGGTGACCCAAGGAGTTGTCTGTCCGGTCGAGGTATTCTCACTTACGGAGCTGACATCCGACCACAACCCTATCTTGGTCCACGTCGCTACCCAGCACGCCTATGCACGTTCTGACCAGAAGAAGGTTATCGATTGGGATCGCTACGGCCCGGCCTTGTGCCGTAGATTGCCGCCAGCGGCCCCACTCGATTCCGTTCGCCTCCTAGACGAAGCAGTTGCGGGAATCGAAGAGGCAATCATCTCGGCTATAGGCGTGTCTTCACGTACGCGAGCTGGTTTCACGCCTGGCTACAAACGCATCCCTGAGGAAGTCTCTCTTCTCGCTCGCGAGAGGAATTACTTCCGGAAACGTTGGCAGAGGACCCGTGATCCGGCCGATAAGGCAGCATACAATCGGCTCACCGGACGACTGCGCGGCAATCTGAAGGCGTTCCGACGTAGCTGTTGGGAACTCGACGTGGCCCGAACGGGGGATGCGGACCCGCTAAGTCACCCGTACAGAATACCTACCGCATTGACGGGACGGAGGCGCCGACCTCCACTTCCCGCCATTGTTGGACCGTTCGGTCGACCCCTGGGTCGCCCGGAGGAGAAGGCCGAGTACTTGGGCTTGTGTTTCGAGCGACAGTTCGCTCCCAACCCGCCCATGGACTGGGACTTCGACGAACAAGTCGAGATGGCTGTGGAAGACTTTCTGTCACTTCCGATCACGGCGGAGCCCGAACCCATCTCTTTGGAAGAGGTCTCAGATCGGCTCGCTGAACTTCAGCCAAGAAAAGCTCCAGGCCCGGACGGTGTTACTAACACCGCTCTACGACTTCTTCCCGAGCCTGGAGTTCAATTCTTGACTGATTTGTTCAACGCGTGTCTTAGACTGGCCTACTTTCCCAAGAAATGGAGAAAGGCGACGGTTATCGTGATCCCGAAGCCGGGAAAGGATACCACCCGCTCGGAAAACCTCCGGCCTATCAGCCTACTCTCCGCTACGTCCAAGGTTTTTGAGCGCCTCGTACAGCGTCGTGTACGAGAACATCTAACCAACTTTGACGTGCTGGTCCCCGAACAGTTCGGCTTTCGTGTGGGGCATTCGACCACGCATCAACTGATGAGACTGGTGGAAAGCATCACGGAAGCCGGGTGTCGGAGACAACGGACCGTTGGCTGTTTCTTAGATGTTGAGAAAGCCTTCGACAGCGTATGGCATGATGGCCTGTTATTCAAACTTAGGGAAGTCCAGCTCCCGGACTGCTACCTCCGGGTTGCTAGCTTTCTGACGGAGAGGACCTTCTGCGTGAGAGTTGGCGATTCAGTCTCTTCCGAGAGGCGAATCACAGCCGGCGTCCCTCAAGGTAGTGTTCTAGGCCCCCTTCTGTTCTCGATCTACGTCAACGACGTGCCGAGACAGCCTGGAGTCCAGATGGCAATCTTCGCTGACGACACGGCCGTATTTACGGCCGATCGTCATGAGGAAACGGCCGTCCTACGACTGCAGCGCCAGCTCGACACGCTCGTGGACTGGACTGAGAATTGGAGAGTGCTCCTCAACCCTACCAAGAGTGTAGCCGTCGAATTCTCTAAGCGACGGAAGAACCCCGTTAGGCAACTACGTATCGGCAGAACGTACTTGCGCTGGTCCAACGAGGTCAAGTACCTCGGCTTACACCTCGACCGTCGGCTCACCTGGCGTACCCACGCACAGACAGTTCTTAAGCGAGCATCCACTCGCCTGTGCGCACTGTTTCCACTCCTGATCAGCCCAGCCATGACCAGGAAATTGGGTAGGATGATCGTCGGCGCGTATCTGCTGCCGGTCATTACCTACGCCTGCCCGGTCTGGGGTTACCTCGCCGCAATGCATAAAAAGAAGTTGCAGAGCGTCCTCGACAGGGGGCTTCGGCTAGCGGCCAAAGTCCCCCGTCGCTTCTCATCTCGCCTTCTAAGGAGAGGACTTGGCGTCCGCTCCTTAGACGACACTTTCAGGCGGCTTGCACGCAAATTTTATGCACGTGCGGCGAGGTTCCCAGACAATCCTCTAGTGACTGGGCTGGGAAGGTACCGTATACGCCCAGGTGATTCGTGGAAACGCCCTCGGTGTATATTGCGCTAGTGTAGGCTAGCACAACAGCCGAGAAAGGCCTGCTATAGAGCACACGCCCTACTTGGGCAGGGCCACGAGGCAGGAGCTCCAGATGGTAGCTCGGAACTCAGTTCCCGTGCGGTTCGTCTCTGCGACGCACAACCGCAAAGCCCAGAGGAAAAAAAAAATAAATAAAAAATAACTCACTGTTGCTTGTTCCCAGTTCATTGGGAGACGTGTTCGGCGTGTCATCTATTCGAACACATTTTTTGCTACTGAAGATGGCCACCGGTGGTGTGGCCGAAACGTTTAGCTACAGTAGATCAAGCACTCGACCACGGCCTTTCAGCCCGGAAGTTTTAGTTAATCATATTTACGTGATATGTTTCAAACTATGGTAATAATCCTACCTAATCCTTCTGATAATGATACATGAGGTTTGTTTAAATAATTAGTGAGACCGAATTTTTCTCCCACGATATGGGAGAACTGTTGGCAACACTGACAACAGCTGACAGCTATATTGTTTGTTTACATTCATGAAAACTTCTAATTTCTGAACCATACCGTATTTTTACCAGTTTGTTTGTCTCACGTGACAAAAACGTTGCTTAATTATATTGTACCGAATAATCTGTTATATTATCATCTGTAAAACTAAAAAATAATCACTGTGTACTTCGACTGTAGTAGTGTCTGTTAACGTTATCATCTATTTTAAAAATTTATTTTTCTTTTGACGGTTAACGGTTTTCGCCATTGGTTTTTAGAATTATTCATAATATTTAATATAGAAAAAAATATGGTGTTTTACTCTATTTTAGCTTCTTTGTTAGCAAATTATTGTTGGCGCGCACGCGCGCGCGCGTGTGTGTGTTTGGCTAGGCATGCCGAAGAAGACCGCTGTATATTTAGTCCCAGCATAGACGTGGAGTAACAGACCGAGCCGCCTTTCTTACTTATATAGCTAGGCGTGTCAGACAAGACCGCTGTAGTATTTATTTCCAGCGAAGAGACGGCTCGAGTCTGAATCTCAACAACATTGCGTCTGTAGCCCGGCCAGCACATACACACATTTATATAATTAGGAAATCACAGAGAGAGGTGTTATATTGGTGTGTGTTTGGTGTTGTTTCCCACAGCGACTATCGGAACGATGCAACTTGGCACGCTGCTGGGGTGGACGTCGCCGACGGGTCCGCCGTTGCTGGACGGCCAGTACGGGTTCCCCATCTCGGAGACGGATTTCGCGTGGATCAGTTCGGCGCTGGCACTGGGATCCATGTTCGTCCCCATATGGGGCTGGGCTGTGGGCTTGCTGGGCCGCAAGAGGACGCTCATCCTGTTGGCTGTGCCGAACCTCATCAGCTGGACACTCGTCATTTGGTCCGACTCGGTGAGTATCTATAGTTAGTATGTAACAGTATTGCCGATGGCTTGAAAGTCGTTTCTTGTCTATCCGAAAGTACCGCTAGACCTCTGCAAGATTTCAATGGAAAAAGAATAAATAACAAAGAAGATAAATAATTAGAAAGCTTTATTTGCTATTGTTATTATATCTGTCTACTACAACATTTCCTTCTTCTTCTTCTTCTTCTTCTTCTTATTATTATTATTATTATTATTATTATTATTATTATTATTATTATTATTATTATTCTCTCTTCATCCCCTTTCTTCTATTTCTTCTTCTTACACACTTTCTGCTCTTCCTGATTTTTCTTCGTCTTCCATCCTCCATCTCTTCTGCCTCCTTCTGCTTCTTCTCTATTACTTTATTTATGTTCATCTCTGCTTCTACTTTTTTGTTTTCTTTGCTTTTTCAATGTTTCATTCTCTTTCTTCTTTTCCTTCTACTTTCCCCTCATTCTTCTTCTAGTTTTTCCTGTTCTACTTCTTTTTTCTGTTCATTCTAATTATTTTTTCTTCTTCTTCTCCTAACCTTTTTTTACATTTTTTCTCTTATTTCTTTCTCTCTTCTACATTTCCCTCTTGCCGTGCTCTTTCTTCTCATTATCTTCTTCCTTCTTTCTTGTCTTCCATTTTATTCCCATCCCCCTGCACCTCCTACTCATCCGCCTTTTTCTCCTCCTTCTTATTCCTCTTTTCCTTCCTCCTTTTCTTCTTATTCTTCTTCTTCCAATTTTTCTCTTTCATATCTTTTCCATTTTTTCTTCGCCATTTCCTTACCTTACTTCTATGTGTTCTCTTTCCCACGAAATCATCTTTCTCCTGTTCATTCTTTTCCCAGTATATCTTTCTTTCTCCCTTTTTTGTCTTAATTTTTCTTTATCTCTTATTTTAGTTTTATTTTTCCCCTTTTTTTCAGTTTCCTCCTTCTACTTTTAATTTCTTTAAAACATATCAGTAATGGGTTAGTGATATTAAGCCTACCAGCGGGGCGGACTTCTTCCATGACTTCTTTTTTTAACGCGACGTTTTGGCTACGCAACAAGTCTGTAGCCGTCTTCAGGCAAAAAGGAACGCTAAAACATCACAAATAAAAAATAAAACAATATTGTGTCTCACAACCGACAAAGAGTCAAAGTATACTAAAGTATTTACACAACAAACAAAAACGTACCAACTATGGAATCTATAAAACACCACACACACTGAATACACGCACAAAACTTACATTAACACGCATGCTTCAAGGTCAACTGGCAGTTTGTAGTTGTTTCTCTTTTATTTATAATTAATAATTATAAAGTACTTTTTAATAATGTATTTATTCATTTATAATCCTTTGATGATACTGATGTGATCAGTGAAACGTCCGTCAGGAGAAAATAAAATTGTAATTTTACTAGCAGAAGTGGTTAATATTTGAAGAACGCTTCACACTATTTATAAAAATACACATTTATTTATTTTATATATTTATACAAACAAAAATTAACGTTAATACGTCAATATTGTGTGTGTGTGTGTGTGTGTGTGTGTGTGTGTGTGTGTGTGTGTGTGTGTGTGTGTGTGTGTGTGTGTGTGTGTGTGTGTGTGTGTGTGTGTGTGTGTGTGTGTGTGTGTGTGTGTGTGTGTGTGTGTGTGTGTGTGTGTGTGTGTGTGTGTGTGTGTGTGTGTGTGTGTGTGTGTGTGTGTGTGTGTGTGTGTGTGTGTGTGTGTGTGTGTGTGTGTGTGTGTGTGTGTGTGTGTGTGTGTGTGTGTGTGTGTGTGTGTGTGTGTGTGTGTGTGTGTGTGTGTGTGTGTGTGTGTGACAACGCGCATGAAGGAGGAATGGCGATGCGATCGTGCGTGTGGGCGCCTTCCATGTTGACACGCATATTGACATACAACTGTTTACAGTATTACACCGCTGATAATAATCACATTGTCATAACGTATTATGAAAACAAGAGACTACATGACATATTAATCCCAACCAAGGTCAAGTTTCGATAGGCCTACTACTAGTAAAGTGTTCATGAAGTAGTTTTTACTCCAGCTAAGTTGTAGTAGCCTTGAACAACTACCAGTGTTTTTTGCAATTTTTGTATACTTAGTTTTTTTCATCATTTCGATATGTTTACACTATACACTATTACGGCTTGATAAGAAGAAAATACAAACACCTTTCCTAGTGTTAGCATTCTGATTGTGTAGTTTGCATTATATTGTCTGGTAATTCTTGTAACTTCAAATTCCGTTTGTCAAATCAAGTGGATTTCGTATCTGCAATCAGTTGATTGGACATTACTGTCCAGGAGATTATTGGCCAGTTATCACGGATTCTATAAATACAGATTTTTTATACAATTTACATTATATGGCGCAATTCTGTACGAGTCTTAAGGTCACGGTAGCTGTACACAGAATCTGAATATGTATGTTCATTGCTCTCAATACCTTCGACTGCAGCCTCTCAATGACGACTACATCGCTGTCTTCAATGCTATAGGTAGGATGATAGCGTTAAAAGCTAGTATTTTATACTGTACCAGTATTCACATCCAATCCCAGTACTTTTTAAACTTCTTATATAACTGTTTGTGTTTATTCCCTCAAGTCACTCTGTGTGCATACAAATAGTAATACCTCACTTTTTACCGCCTAAACAGTCTAGGCAGGGTAGGTGGACCGCAGTCGGTTTCGACAGAGACGAAACTTTAAACACAGTCGATCGCGATCGAAAAGATCGTCCTTCCAGCATCAGTAAAACTGTAATGTACCGGGCTGTTGGGCCGTGGTCGATTGGGGTAGTACCGTGTACTGTTCCCTAATGCACTGTGAGGTGGCCAAAAGTGTAGTGTTTGTTTCATTTTAGTATCTAAGGGAAAACGCGGTGAAAAGCTTAGTCTGTGCCTAACGGTGCGTTAGTCGATGCAACGACTGGCAACGTTTGAAACACCACATGTTGCATGACAACAATGAAAGTATGTATATTTGAAAACCCATATTGTTGTATGGCAACAATGAACGTATGTACGCATGCAATATCCGTAAAAAGAATCAATAATGTTTACGAAAAACTGATTGATTTCTGTTACCTGCGTTGCTTATCTACATCACTGTATTCACGTTTCACATTTCCGCTCAGAATCACCAAGGTCACCGAAAAATAATCGTGGATAACGTATTAGTTTTTAATTGAATATTTCTTTCATATCAGTAAAAACCAATAATTTTTTGTCATATTTTATTCGTTACAAAATCAATAAATTTTTTTCATATTTTATTCGTTACAAAATAAGACGTAATGCGTTTCTTGTTCTTGTTCTGGTTCTTGTTCTTCTTGTTTTTGTTCTTGTTCTGGCTCTTGTTCTTCTTGTTTTTGTTCTTGTTCTTATTCTTGTTTTTGTTATTGTTCTTGTTCTGGTTCTTCTTCTTCTTCTTCTTCTTCTTCTTCTTCTTCTTCTTCTTCTTCTTCTTCTTCTTCTTCTTCTTCTTCTTCTTCTTCTTCTTCTTCTTTTCTTTCTTCTTTCCTAGCCCTTTGCGTTTATCCGTCTTCATTGTTCTTATTCTGTCCCTTTTTCTTCTTGAAGGTTTAATTTAAATATTCCTTTGTTCTATTTCTTATCTAGAACAGAAATATCACTGTTGCACACCACTATAGAAAATGTTTTTCCGATTAGCGCTTTCAAGCTTCACAACTCATCAGATCGGAAGTATATAAATTTTTCTATAGTGGTGTGCAATAGTGTAATTTCTGTTTCTGATTACAACCGCTAACACAACTTTATTAATTGAATATTTCTTATTTTGTTACAATTCTTCACGTTTTTTGTCGTTCATTTCCTTCTTCCGTATAGGCCTATATGTAGTTTATCTCGATTTGTTTTTTCTACTTTTAATTTCAATTCTGCTTTTGAGTATCTTCTTTCTTCTTAGAAAATCAGACTCAACCGCGAACCAAACAATCCAATAGGAGGCTGTGACATCGTACGTCCTATTAAAAGCCTAAGACTAGGCAGGCGAACAGGCGGTCAGACAATGCCTGAGAAGACAGTATTTTGTAGGCTTCCCAATCGTGTCTAATGTTACAAAACCCTGTCTCCTTTATTTTCAGACCTTTCTAAGATTCGAGACCCGTCATCAGAAAAGCAGAATGGCGCAGAGATCCCAAGACGGATCAGTACCCATCCTGCTAATAATGTAATGTAATACATTTGGTAATTATGTAAAAAATATATTTAAAATGTGTATTTGCCTCGCGTTTGGTGCGATAAATTTGTAATATAAATGAAATTTCATATCTGCTTATTAAGTTTACGCCTCACGTTGAAGGTCAATTATATGTACTATAATTAAATTTTATGTTTACATATTTCTTTCTGTAAAATGGCTTCACGTTGTTGCGTCAAATAATGAATCTTGAGAATTAGTAATGTGTAATTATTAAATACAAAATTGCAAAAGTAAGGTTTCTGACAATGCTTTTAGTTAATTCAGTACAGGTTTTTTTTTCAAGGATGGATTAGAGTTAGGAATATTTTATTTTTCTTTAAATATCATTTTCTCTTACCTTTAGTATACAAAGTGTGTACTAGATGTTGCATCAAATCCTCGCCAGGTTAAACTCAGTGGTTCGATCGGTAATTCACTAACCATTTAAAATAATTACACAATGACTTTTCCCAGTAAATAACAAAATTCATTTATTTATTTCTTACGGTTTTTAATTAAATAATTAAATAATGTTCAATCTTACAAAATAAACTTATTATTTTATTTTTTTTACTTTGTACTTCAGTTGGCGTAGTCCCAAGTAGTTAAGTGATTCATTTTTTCACAACACTATACTTACAAAATGTATAAGTTTCTAAGGTTTATTTAAGGGAAACTGTCATGTTACATAATGGGGGATTGGCTTACTCCCATGGCGTCCAAACCTTTGACAGTAACATTAGACACGACCAGAAAACCCCGACAGATGAACGAACAATGTGGTTGAACGCATAAGCAGTTAACGGAACGGAAACTTCCTGGAGAGATCGACAAAATTGTATATTGTTTGAAAAATTAGACTGGAATCCAGGGATCATATGTTGGTGAAATATGTTGTAAACGATTATTTGTGGAAGACGGGATAGTAAGGTGGATAAATTATGTAAGATATAATGGCGGTGTCGAAGTACATTAAACTCCGTAGCGGGTTGTAACTTCTATAAAATAAGAAGAAGAAAGTATGTGACCTTGACAGGATGAAATCCACACCAAACTCAATAACTTTTACTGTGATGGGTTTAACATAATATTTTATTATTATTCATAATTAACTTAATAATATTATTATTCGTACGCTGAGGTTTATAGCTAACGTTTCACAGAATAATGAATGTCAAACACACTAACATTTTTATTGGCTTATCGTGTCCGCTTATTTCTTTACTGTTGTTAAGTGTAATCTGCTGACTTGCAAAGGGCTAATATGGATTAACAGGTGATCCCCAGTTAAGGTCACCTTTGAAACTAATAACATGAGTCGTACTCGTGACACATTTAAAAAGACGAACGTGTCGCATCTCAGCATTTCGGAAGGCCGCGGGTATGTTTCTCAACTATAATGACGACGAGATCGTGGAATCATTCAGCTGTGGGATGTAAAATATTACAACAGTTATTAAGATTATTTATAATTTTATTTAAAAAAAACTCGATTGTTGATTATCTCCAAAATTGTTTAAAATAAACTTAGGGTAACATTCTAAGTATGGAGAGAAAATCATAATATTTTTAGCATCATTTTAAGTAAATATTGTAAATGATGAAGATGACATAGATTTTATGCTTCAACAAACAACAATTACTTAATTTAGGAAATGGAATCAGTAAATGAATTTGACGAGGACAAAATATCCTTAATTTACTAGTGATCATGAATCAGTAAACAACGAAACGTTTTATGAGTTACCATCATTCAACACAATGTTAAAACGTACCACAATGAACACGTTTTCAAAACGTCTGTGTGGCGACGTTTCGTCAATTTTTATTGTTATCATCAGGATCTGTGTACCGGCAGGATAAGATAATTAAACACATAAACACACATAGTACTCTTTCTGAATGTGAGTGTTATATCATTCTTCTTCTTCTTCTTCTTCTTCTTCTTCTTCTTCTTCTTCTTCTTCTTCTTCTTCTTCTTCTTCTTCTTCTTCTTCTTCTTCTTCTTTACTAATTAAACCAAGGACGGTTTGTTTCGGTCTCAAAGAGGCAAAAATCAGATCTGGTCACTCCAGCGCTTCCTCGGACGTCCCACACCTCTCCGTCCCCTCGGCTTATAGTTCCAGAGTTGTTTGGGGATGCGGCAGTCATCCATTCGTCAAAGATGTTCCCACTAATTCAGCCGATAGTGTGCGATCCTGTCGAGTATATTCATAATATTCTGCTCCTGGCATACATCAATTTTTCTTCTATGATCATGGAGAGTATACCGTGCCACGTGCCTGAGAAATTTCGTTTCATCCGCTTGGATGCGACTGGCCTGGCCTTTCGTTAAAGTCCAATTCTCAGACCCATAAAGAAGTGTGGGAGAGCCATTACCTTGTAGAATTTTAGGCGTGTTCCTTTACTTGCTGACTTAAGGGTTTGCCTAATGATCCTGCACATAAGGTTGAACTTATGCAACTTATTCACAACGTCGTTGCATGCATTATAAGAAACACTGTAGCCCAGGTATATTCAAAATTGCTAACTTGTTCCAGGACAGTACCATGTATAACAATTTTTCCCCGTACGGGATCAGTTCCACGAAAAGCCATCACCTTGGTCTTACGTGTAGATATCTACAATCCAGAGTCTTTGCAGATTCAATTTAATAAATGTATCCCCATTTGCAATCTTTTTCAGAGTCAGACAGAATAGCATGATCGTCCGCAAAGAACAAAGTGTCAATTGTAGAGTGAACAATCATAAAATGCTCTGGAAGACACGTCTGCCAGTTTTGTGTGATATCGTCAATATATAAATTAAAAAGAGAAAGTGATAATGGGCAACCTCGTCAGACTCCACAATTGATCAGGCCAACTCTAGGGGCTGTTCTCGGTTTCCTTGCTTCTACTAAGATTTTATTCCCTGCATAAAGACTCTATAGCGCTCTGATTAGATGTTGTGGGATCCCTTTCCTTGTCATTACTGCCCATAGTTTGCTCCGATTCACTCTGTCAAACGCCTTCTCGAATTCGATGAATTCGAAGATGATGCCATCTTCTCGTAGAGGGCAGATGATACTCTCTACGCTTTTCAATGAGCTGGGCTATTGTAAATATACAATCTAAACATGATCTGCCCTTCCTGAAACCGCTCTGGGCATCTGAAGGCATGGTCTCCGTTATTGCATTAAGCCGCGTTCTTAATATAGGTGCATATAATTTATATGAAGTATTAAGAAGGCAGACTCCTCTGTAGTTCCTGCAGTGTGAGTGTTATATAAAAAACAATAATTGCGACTAGTAAGGTCTTTGAGCTGCAGAAAATGCACACTACTTTGAACGAAATACATTTTTTTTTAATTTAAATCCAACTGACGGATGTTTACCATCACAGAAAAATATAAATGCGACATCAATACGCGTCTCATTTTTGACTAACGCATGAATAGAAATAAAGAATAATCATGAACGAGTGACAGAGAGACAACATAATGATAAAATAATAATCATACTAATCATCATGATCGTCACTCCAAAGACTAGGCCTTAGACCTGTTCCGGAACCCTTCTCCTCTTTGGTCTACCGACACCGCTCTTCCCAGTAGGGTGATTACCCAAGGCAGCCACGGGTAGACGGATATCAGACATGCAATTCAAGTGTTCACACCATCTCCTTCCGTGGTATTCAATCTTCTGGTGCAATGATACAATGTTTAAATCGCGTTTAATATCCTCGTTCCTTCTCCGATCCAAGAGAGAACAACCTTGCGTCCCTCTTAGAAATTTTATTTCGGTTGCCTGAATCCTCTGCACGCCCTTTTACCAAGAATCCATGTCTCACTAGTATACAGGAATGTGGGGACAGCCACAGTTTCATAAAATTTCATTCGGGTATCCTTCCGCGTTTTATTTATTAGGTACTTATGAATCATTCCACAGATTCGTCTAAATTTTGTTAGTTTACTATCCCAATCAATGTCAGTTCCATATGAGATATTACAACCTAGGTAATAAAAGTGACCTGATGCAAAATATTATTATTCACTGACTACATATAATTGAGGTACAAAGCTGAACTTGTGTAATATTTCAACATCATCATCACCACTCCAAGGACTAGGCCTTAGACCTGTTCCGGAACCCATCTCCTCCTCGGTCTAGCGACAGCTCTCTTCCTGGCAGGGTGATAACCCAACGCACCCACACGTAGACAGATATCAGGCATGCGATCCAAGTGTTCACACCCATCTCCTTCTGTGGTCTTCAATCTTCTGGTGCCATGACACAATGTTTAAATCGCGTCTAATATCCACTTTCCTTCTTCGATTCAAAAGAAAAAATAAATAAATAAAATAATAATAATAATAATAATAATAAAAGTTCACATAGTATATGATTAAAATACTAAATATTAATAATAATAAATACTTACTATGAAAAATGCGCATCGCTCACCAATCACGAGCACAATGCGCACGAACGCTTGTACACCAACAAGGGCAACAAAACACTGGCATAGGGATGCAACGGGCTCAACCACTATATAGCAAAATTGAAAATAGGCGAGAACACCGCCTACCCACAAACCGCTAAGGCCGCCCAACAACTAATGTGCATTGCGTATGGAATGAATGTTCAAAATTTCGCTGCTAACTTGACTAATGCAATTATTATTTGTAACAACGAACGCAACTTCCTTAATGCTTTGTTTCAACTATTTGTTTTTGTTACTAATAATTTTTGCTTCCTGCCATAAAATTTTTCTTTTCTTTTCAGTTTGCAGTATGAAGTACAGTTAATATCTTCCACAAACTGTCTTGATTAGTCTAAACGGGGTCTTCTTCTATCACTCTTCCTTCTTTTTTTCCTTCAGTTATTATCTTTCCAAGTACATTGTGTCGGAGTGTATGCATTATTAAGCATACATACATATATCCTTGGCTCTACAGCCCAGGTCGAGCCTTGGCCTCCAAAACAGATTGCCTCCACTTATTCCTGTCCTCAGCCATCCGCCATCAATTTACTGCACCCAGCTTCCTCGCATCACTGCCGACCTGGTCCAACCATCTGTTCCTCGGTCTTCCAATCTTCCTTGGCTTGTGTTTCATAATTCTTGGTTGCCATACGTTCGCCATTCATTCTCTGGACGTGTCCTGCTCATCTCGTTCTATTAATTTTGGCAAATCGAACAACTGTAATGTCATTGTGCTTAGAATATAATTCATTATTACTTCTCTTTCTCCAGACTACGTCCTGTTGAAAACTACGGCTCATAAAACTTCCTCAGTACCTTCCTTTCAAACACAGCCAGCCTCTGTCCCCCAATATTCTTGAGTACCCAGCACTCAAAGCTATTTGTCAACCTAGACCTTACCAATGTCTTGTGGCTTTAGTTTTTGTGGTTAATAGTCTTATGCATTTTAAGCAAAGAAGTTTAATCATAAACTTGCTGGTACTAACATACGACATTAGTACATCATTTAATAAACCCGCCAAGAAGCATACATCATAAACCTGCTAAACACATTTGCAGGTCTTTAATACAGCTGTTTCCCTTGTCTTCTGCCTTCTTCCTCTTCGCCTTCAGAGCTGACTCCTCACCCCAAGGGCAACTGGCACTTGATAAAGGCGATCATCTTATCCCGGATGATACTTGGTCCCTATGTTGGTTATCCGCCTTACTCTACTTTGTGTGTGGCAAGGTAAACACCAGGACCATCACCTTCTCAGGACCAGGACCACAGTAGCATTTCCTAGACCAGCGTTCCCAAACTTTTTAGGAAACGAGTGCAACGGCACACTCCAAATAAATACTCAGAAGACGGGGCAGACTACGTCCCTCTACGTCCGACATCCCCATCACCATCAGTAAATTTTCCTTTAAGAACATTTCAATAGCATCAGTGTGATGTCTGTAATAGCGTCTGTAATAATGTCACATTGCATCGTAGTATGATGAATGTTTCCTACCTACCTCAAAATTACTTGTGGGTTTCCTAGTTATGTCAGTAGACTTTTCCAACTGTAAAGAAAATTTATCAGAAACTTGGATTTTTCTGACACAAAAATTACAGAAACCATTGAAACACATTTCCTCACATAACTTTTATTTGCAATTCTCAAGACTATTAACTAAGTAAGCTAACATCTTTTTATTTCTTTTTCTTTGTCGAGTTAATTATTTTATTTTATTTTATATTTTTATTATTTTTCCAAGATTTTGCGGCCCACTAGTCTGTCGCGGCGCACAGTTTGGCAAACGCCGTTCTAGACTGTCCCGTACTTTTAGAAACGACATACAAACTAAAAAACTTTAATGAAACTAAATACTTGAATAGACTAAATACGGTAACATAGATTCAGCCTCACCTTAGCTACTCAACTTACCAAACGTTTGGCTAATACGTTTACAGTATCTTTATAAATAACATGAGTTACAATTCTGAAGTAACGTTGTGATGACTCATGTTTTTGGTATGGCACTTATGTCAGTTCCCTTCCACGCCTTTACCTCTGTCCCGTAGACAATAGACACTGAGGTTACATTTGAATGGTGTTGCAGGTGATGGGGTTCTTCGTTGGCAGGTTCGTGGGCGGACTGGCAGCGGGAGGCTTCTGTGCCGTCGTGCCTCTTTACATTAACGAACTCAGCGAGATCAGCGTCAGAGGCAAGCTGGGCACCTTTTTCCAGCTGCAGCTGGTCACCGGACTGCTCTACACCTACATTATCGGAACCTTTGTAAGTACAGTGTTACATAAATTGCAATCTTTGAACAGTGGAATAGATTACTAAACACCATACAAATTGATACTCACAGATAACCTGTTTCAGGCGCAATAAAAATAATGTAATATTATACAAGACATTCTCTTGGACAAGTGAGCAACAAATTTCCATTTAACTCTAACCATTAACCGTAACAAACATAAAATAGTGACTGTTGTAATGTGTAACAACTTTATAAGAAATGTCTATAACAATCAACAATAGTTGTAAATTATAACAATAACAACGATAAATTTTAACAATTGAAAATAACATTACAAAAATAAGTAAGCATAACGATTAAAATAGCCATTAACAATAAAGTGTTAATCGTAACAGTTAATTGTGAAATGTATCAAATATTAACTGTAAGAGTTACTAATAACTTTTCCAACAATCAATCAATAATGTCAACTGACAATGACAATTAGTGTAAACAATTGGTTTTTACAGTTAACAATGTAACGATTAAGGTGATAACAATTAAGGAAAATAATTCTGTTGCCAGGTGTCAGTATTCTGGTTGTCGGTGGCGTGCGCAGTGTTGCCAATCGTGTTTGGAACCAGCATGATGTTCCTGCCTGAGTCACCGGTATACCTGCTGAAGAAAGGTCACAAGGCAAAAGCGCAAGAGGCGTTGCAGTGGTTCAGAGGGCCGCACTATGACACTCATAATGAACTAATGAGCTTACAGACGGAAATCGACGAGGTCAGTTGCTACTATTATATCTCTTCTGTCTTCTTTAACTGTTAAGTCTGTCCAGTTTTCTGGACAGAATTCGAAATTATACTTTTATAGAAAAAATTCTCTTATTACATTTCCGTTAATATATCCTTCCAACATTTCAACCGAATAAAGTAATAATTGATTTTCTGTGAACGTCATCTAATGTATTTTATTGAACGAGAAAACAAGTTCTCAGATTTTATTCGGCCATATGGCATCTCTCTGTCTATCCATTTATCTAGCTGTCTATCTAACCGTCTTTTTGAGTTGTGTCTCATGATAACCGCAGAACGCAGCAACTGGTTTTTTGTAACACTTGGTATCCGTTCCCATAATTTTAACCTACATACCAATTATGTTTTTAGATTTACTATTTCTCCCCCCCCCCCCAAAAAAAAGTAGTGGAACCAGATCTTTAAAAAAATCGCGAAAGTTCATGTGGAGTATCAAATTAAAGATAGTTTTATCTGAAATATGAAATTATCTTTATTTAAATTTTTTTAATTTTGGGACGCAGGACACCAAAAAGTATGTAAACATTTAATAAAATCCCCAACATTCTTGTGGTTTATCAAATTAAAGGCAATTTTATTTAAAGTCTGAATGTAGTGTTACTTTTTGGAAATTCCTAAATTTTGGAAAGCCTGAGGTCGGATATTGGAGCAAAATATTATTAATCGGTGGGGTGATTCGATCTCATTCAGTGCTTTGTGGACGCGAGTTATGGCGAACAAATAAGAATTTGCCTTTCTTTTGATTGGCGTGTGGTGTCAGACGACATCTTTGTGCGGACTCCAAAAGTTTGTAAATATGGGTGTCCTATTCATAGCCACTGGCCTTAACCACAGTTCAGTGGTGACTGACTGCGAAACCTTGGTCAGTGTGTTAAAGCCTTCTCCACTGAAGATGGCCGTCGAAGGCACTGCCAAAACGTTTGCACATAACAACCTTGAATCACGGCCTTACAGCCCAGCAAGCCGAGTTCTTGTAACATTGAAGCCGGTCGTGAAAGCCTCAGACAGAATTTGGAGAAAAAATTTGATAAAATCACAAATTCTATGTAGAATATCAAATGAAAGAAAATTTTATCAAAAATCTGAATATAGTTTAAAAGGCTTTCCACCCACACCAACACCGTGGAATACTTTTGTCTACACGTTCTGAAGTTAGTAATGCGGCAGAGTTTTTACGTCCGACAAAGAGCAAACCCGGGTAAGAGCTTTTTCCAGGTCGGTTGCTCTTACCCAGAAAAAGATGTGTATCGTTCGGCCAAAATCCGCCCAACTTGTTTGTTTAACACTCTGTCGCTTTGCAACCTGAATAATATCCTCGGGGGTGGGATTCGAAACGTTGCCAATGGTGTTGCAAGTAAATAGCAACCGACCACGTCCTAACAGCCCAGTTTATAATCAAGTTAATAATACTTACTCCAACCGCTTTCTGTACGGTATACAACGCTGATTGGAGCGAAATCATAGTAATAACCAACCACAACGCAGTTTTAATCTACGTAGAACTGCGATCTACGTTTCAATTATTGTAGAGTAGCCTATGTGCCGGAACTAGGTGTTTCCCGGAAGGTTTCAAATTTGAAATGCCGCCGCTTGAGACTGGGCGGGCTTGATCGCTACCCCGCGGCAGTCAGCGACAACGTTATATAGTAAACCAGCCTGCCGTGACCTGGATTGGCGACGCAATTTAGTCAGTCACACCGCCAGTTGATCCGTCGTGGACAGCAATTTCTGACTTGTTTTGCGTACCGACTTCGGTTAACGGAATTCCTGACTCGTTCTCATTTCGTTTTCGTCTTCCTAGGCAAACTGATCTAACGGTCCAAGGGGGTATACATCCTTACATCTCTCATGTCTTCGTAATCAAGTAAAGGCGTTTCAGGGTCCTCGCTTAAACGAGAGAGAAGCGGATGTGATGATGGTGACAATGACACCTGTCACCATGGGCAGAGCAGGATAGCTCACTAATCCCCGAAGCCGTCAGATGCAGCAGCTTTATACCCACAAGATCCCAAGACAGCGCTGGCCAGATGAATCAACTGAAATTTCTGGACTTTCCGACACCCCCCCTCCCCGACATCAACCAGATTGATCTTCAGAGTGCCATGTCAGTTCTTCAAAACAGGTGGGAGATTTCCAATAATTAAGTCAGTGGACTGTTAGCAATACACCGATTTTACATCAATTTAAATGACATTCTAGATCCATGTACAGACATACTCTTATGGTATCAGAAGCCCAGTGTTCGGTTCATTAACATTGCAATTAAACTTTGATATAATTGAAATTTGTAATGTGTGACAAAGATGCAATCTGTTGAAAGCTGCAATTAACCTGTTCAGATAATTTAATTTTGTAACTCCTAACTGAGATTCAATTCTGTAAAGCTGATTAGAATTTGTACATGATTTAAATTTGTAACTTATAAGTGAGAATCTAATTGTTAAAGCTGCGCTCAAACTTTGCACATATTTAATTTTTTTAACTTACCCGTGATTTTTTTTTTTTAACTTGCAAAAGGATCCATCTGTTCTACTGCTTGATTAACTTTGTTGTTAATAGTATTTGGTAATGATGATTAATACAGATCGAATATAGATATTTGTTGATATAAAAGCTATACCGATGAACAGTATTTTCACATTCGTAATGATAAAATTTTGTTAGAACCAGTCCTGTGGACATACCTATATTTGTGTTTTATTTTATTAACTGCGCTAAAAGGATTCGTTTGTTATGTTGTTTGATTAATTCTTATTGTTAATAACATTGGTAATTATGATGAATACAAATTGTATATATATATATATATATATATATATATATTTTTTTTTTTTTTTTTTTTTTTTTTTTTTTTATAAAATGAAAAGTAAGTACTGTTATGAAATATACAAAATATTCAATCGTTGAACTCTGTAGCAAAACATGTTATAATGTTGAAATGAGGAAACTTTAATAAAATGTTGTTACTGTTAAATGAGTGTTTTATTGGAATTTATGTCACTATCTGCTCCAGCACATTTTTGCTTCATATACTCCAAGGGTCTAGTTTTAAATTTTTAATGTAACAGCCTAAAAGTGGCCGTTACACCTATAAGATGGGATTTTGGGAATTACTGCAGGGATTCTTCCTCTATGAAATGTTAGAAGTGGAAGTTACAACTTTAAACAACGTCTCTGTGGCCATGCTCACTTGACACCAGTGAAATATTTTGGTTATTTTTATACAGATTTTTTTGGACAATTCATAGTCATTTTCTTCGTAGACGTTTACAAAATATGTTTAAAATGTCACTTATTTAAATTCGTTTTTATAAAAACCTAATTAATTTACATCGTTCTCTCAATCAGTAGATACAGTCCACCAGCTGGACATCATAAGCGTATTTACGCCTTGAAAATTGTGTTTAAAGGATTATTAAAGCCATTAGTAACAATTCAATAAATCAGATAATAATAAAAATAATAATAATAATTAATGGTGGCGGGGTAGCTCAGTGGAAGGGTCCTCACTTTGTATGGCAATCAATCGTCATGCTCTGCTGTTAGTTCGGCCGTGTAATAATACCGACGCGCCCGTGTGAACTTACGGTACAAATTATTTACACGTTTGTTCTGTTGTTACAGATCACGGCCAACCCGATGAACATACTTGAGGCGTTCCAGTCGAGAGCGGCCAAGAAGGCATTGTTCATCGGCATGGGAGAGATGTTCTTCCAGCAGTGTAGCGGAATCAACACTGCCGTCTTCTACATGACGTTGATATTTAAAGTAAGTTGTACACACACCACCAATTGTCCCAGTAAACTGATGATGTTGTCTCTTTGTCCTCTGCAGAGTCTTGGACACTTCCAAAAGCCTCCTAGGCACACTGCGCAACCTGTTTTGCGACTTTAGTTGCTAAAGCGTTGCGCGACCAACTGTTTTGTGATCCGTCACCGTAGTGAAATGGGGCGCCGCACACGACGCGATCGCAAAGAGACCGGCTTGAAATCGCTCACATTTCAGTTGCACGCAACCCAGCTTGCTGGTCGAAAAGCAACTTGTGTCGCGTAGTTGTGCAAACTTTTCCGTCTGCGTTGTTT
The DNA here is from genome assembly GCA_034769895.1 of Magicicada septendecula. Classification (NCBI taxonomy): domain Eukaryota; kingdom Metazoa; phylum Arthropoda; class Insecta; order Hemiptera; family Cicadidae; genus Magicicada; species Magicicada septendecula. Next base: position 353,882,607 of record CM068373.1, read on the forward strand.
TACTGTAAATTCGTTTTATAAATTTTTAAGTTCTTATAGTTTCATTTTATTTCATTTTAGTTTTATTTTATAGTTTTTTTGTAAATTTACTAACTTTATACTTTCATCCAGTGGTTGATTTCTAAAACTATAGGTGCCGGAACGCGTCAATTCAAAAGTTGTACAGAAACAAATATACTTACATTTTATATTAGCGTATAATTTTACACCAGGTTATTACAAAGGAGGTCTACATTTTTAAAGCCTTATAAAATACGTAACATGCGTATAAACTTGTATCTAAAAAGACAATTAAAGTTTACTGATATTTCTAAAGAGCTTCGTCGTCAGGTTAGCCATACGACAACCGAAAAATGTCACTACGACGGCGTCATCCCGGAGCCTCAATCAAACTCTAAGTGATGGTTTCGGTAGTTCGGACATTTTAAAAAAGTTTCAATACTTTCATTATTGTGTCGTCATATTGTTTGTTTCTTGACCTTTCCTTACTCTTTGTCTCCAATGCTGTATTTTTGGATCCAAAAGGTTCCGGAACACCGTTCCGGCGCGTTCCCACTGAAATTAAGCCTTGCTTTCATCTATAAAATCAGGCGTCGAATATGAAATTCGTTCAAGAGGCGGAAAAGCCTCTTTTAAAAATATGAATCTGATTCTTTCAGCTGAGTAGCAACTACAAAAAGCCTGCATTTAATACTTCTTTTGATATAAGGATGACATCAGAACATACTGCCACCTCTTCGCCGTCTTCAATATTGTTTATAAATAACAACCTCTTCATCATCGCTACCTCTACACATAATAATAAAAAATTAAAGAAGAATGTCAATAAAATATCTCACTACAGTTCTGTTCACATCATTTCACTAGACAGATTGCCCGATACTGATTTCATTTTGGTTAAAATTCACTTGCTCTGTCTGCGAACAACAGCAACCTGTTAGCAACTAAAGTTTCAAAACGATCGCGTCTCAAACCAGTTGCTCAACTCGTGTAGCGGAGTAGTCGCGCGGTGTGCGGAAGCCGTTTACACTGCTTTAGCTATGTCGATAACTTTGTGTGTAACTGTAGCCCAGGTTTATAGCGTACTATCCACACGGCTCCGCGACTCCAGGGTAAGTGAACATCTGTGTTTGTGTCAGCTCAGTGATGGGCCAGTTATTGTGGTATGTGTACGTGGAATCTCTACATCATTGTGCCATCCGTATTGTTACGAGTCGTAGTCGAGCTACTATGGTAGAGGTTCTTCTGTCAGCATTTATTTCGGACCCCATTGTTTTCAGGAATTATTCTATCTTTTGCCAGAGCCGTGAAATAGTCACCATGTGCGTCCGCCTGCTGGCCTCTATTGCTAAATTGTCAACCAATTGCTTCATTGTAAGGATTTACTGCAAAGTGTAGCTTTTATCCAAAACATTTTAATTGATTTAAGAGCCTCGGAGTATTCTAAGACTTAGAGCTAGTTGTTACCGTGTTTGACGATTTCTATGACTGATCTGGATTCCCTATAAATTGTTAAAACCTGATTGTTTATTGCTGTTAAGTGTAAGTAAGCACTGAGTGCTTTGTCTATTGCAGTTTGTTCACCTTTGGGAATTAGAAAGAGGCTACCTAAACATCTAGTCAACCCTGGTATTAAGTTGTCACGAGACATATATCTGAATGTACTGTTGTTTGCTTACGAATTGTTTATACTTCAAAATACAGAATCTGATTTGTAAAAACCTTATTAAGGTTCATCAGATTTGCAATCAATACAATATGAAAACCTCCACTATAAAAACAACGGTAATGGGATTTCGAGGCAATGAGTCAATAAGAACAAAAATAATAATTATTTATTGAATTCTAAAACAGGTGAGCCACTTGAATTATTTGGGAAATGATATTGGCTGTGATAAGAATTATGATATTGATGTTAAGTTAGGTAAACTTCAGAGTCTCTGGGGACAATCGACCGTAATTTTAGAAACAAGTTACGTCGAGATACAAAGTTAAAGTTCTAGAAAGTTATGGCAGTCCCTGTACTGTTGTGAATTAGCGATAACAACCAAGAAACAGGACAGTAAAATACAGGCCTTGGATATGGCGTTCTTAAGATTAGTTAAAGGTGTTCTAAACTCGACCGTATAATGGATGAGGCCACAAAAGAAGAGTTTCAAGTTTTTAACTTCAATGAAAAATTAAAATAGTACAATAAACTGTGGAAAGAACTCTTAGAAAGGATGTCAGATTACAGACTGGCCAAACAAGTCTGGAAATATAAACCTATAGGACACAGGTATGTGGGTAGACTCAGGAAGAGATACCTGGAGGACAGTACAGGGACTGCTATAATTTTGTAGAACTTAAATTTTGTATCTCTATGTACCTTGTTTCTAAAAATACGGTTGATTGTCCCACACAGCATCTGAAACTTACCTAACCTAACACCAATATCATAATTCTTATCGTAGCTAATATCATTACACAAATCAATATTATATCTCTCCTTTCAAATTCAATAAAATACATTTTCTTTTATTTTCAGAGCGCAGGAAGCTCTATGAATCCGAACGTGCAGACGATCATCGTCGGAATGGTCAGTTTCGTCTTCACCTTCGTCTCCGCATTCATAGTGGACAGACTCGGACGTCGGCCGTTGCTGTTCGTGTCAGACCTGTTCATGGCCATCAGCACCGGCTTCCTCGGACTGTACTTCTACCTTCAGTCCATCCAGTACGATGGTCTGCAGTCCATCAGATGGCTTCCCATACTCTCCCTTTGCGTGTTCGTCATGGCCTTCGCAATCGGGTACGGCGCCATCCCATGGGTGTTCATCGGCGAAGCGTTTCCGCCTCGGATCTCCGGCTACGCGTCGTCCATTGTGACACTGTTCAACTGGATATGCTTGTTCGTGGTGACCAGAATGTTTGCACCCCTCAAAGACGCCGTCGGCAACCACGGCGCCTTCTGGACGTTCGCCATAATATCGGCCGTCGGGACACTCTTCGTCTACTTCTTAGTACCGGAGACGAAGGGCAAGACTATGGAACAGATCCAACAAGAACTGGAAGGCAGTAAAAGCGACAGTGAAAAAAGTAGAAAAATATAACGTGATTAGTTAGTTTACCTAAACTTTCTTTTTAAGAATACAAATTATTATTAATATACAAGATAATGTCATTAATTATTAAAGGCATTATACAGTGGACTCGTTTAGGTATGGGGGGGGACGGCTGAAAAATAAAAAAGCGGAGTTGTACAAGCTGCGCGTGATATCAGCGGATTCCATACCGAGGGCTTACAGTGCTGAACGCGACGGTCAGTCTAGCTCGCTCTAAGCCAGAGGTGAAAAGAGAAAAAAGATTTTATAATTTGTTATGTTGTTATCTTTGTAGTTGCTTATAAATTAGTGAAACACCAAAAATTAATATATATACTCTGTGATTGGATTCAATAATTAGCAATTTGCCCGTTGGGTGTTCTAATGTGGAATTACTAAGTGTTATGGGTTAAAACACACACATACATATGTTACAATAACTGTAGTATATTGTTAGTTTTATTCATATGAAAAAGACTATAAAAATGTGTAATAAAAACATGATATATATATAATGAATAGCATTCCTTTAAATAAATTAGAAGAATAAAAAAAAATTCTATATGATGTATACAAAACGGATTCTTTTCTTTCCTTTTCCTAGCGCTATAACCCAGCGTGGGTTTTAGCCTGCTCAATGATTCCTTTCATTTCTCCCTCTCCATTATCCGTCTCCATCCCCTCACATTCATGCATCTCAAATCATCCTCCAATTCGCCTTACGTGGCCCAGCCACTCAAGTCTCCTACACTTAATAAATCGGACTATGTCGGCACCCTGAATCAGTTAGTCCAGTTCACGATTCGTTTGAATCATCCAATAGCCGTCTGCAGTTTGTAGAGGTCCAAAGATTTTTCGCAAAACTTTTCGTTCAAATATTCTTATGTTTTTGTGGTGGTTAATGTCCAGGCTTTGAATTCGTATGTTACTAACAGTCGTATAAGACTTTTTTATATAGTCAGCTTAAGTTGCTTCTTTAACATCCTGGATTTGAAAAGTTTTTAATAGGAGCAGTAACACCTGTTGCCACGTACGGTGTGGGAGTTTATTTATTGCTGCAAGAGTTGTTCTGAGTAATTTGTGAACCTAAGTAAGAAAATTGTTGGACACGTTAAAATGTATAATTGGCAACTGATAGATATGGCTGGTTGTTTGTGACATTCCTTTGAAGTTCCATGTACTTGGTCTTGGCGGCTTCATTCATAGTTAAACCTGTTTTGTGCGCTTCACTATCTAGTGTTAGTAGATTTTCCTCTAGCCCTATTTTATAATAAAAAACGGATATAACCTAAAATTATGGATGATATGGAAAATAAAACTAATGAAAAAATACTCAAAAGAGAAAGTAGCACCGTCCGCATGCATCCACGGAGAAGCTCAAAGGTTCGGTTCTAAACAATGAAATATTGCCTGGCGCATAATTTGTATAAACATTTTGGAGGTCGTAAAGTGTCCCTTCAAATTCCTTCGAACCGCCGCTCGCAGCTTGTATAAACCTGCTGAAACCGTTCTGTCCAGAGCTACCTCACACAGTCACACCTATTATTGGTAACTCATCAACTACACATTGTCCTAAAGTCAACTTTATAAACCTACCGAATTGTCCAGTGGCGACAATTTTGCTCAGTTCAACATTAAATTGTTTTGAAAAAAACCTAACGCAATGGTGGAATAAATTAAATGTTTGTTCCTAACACAGGCTTTCCGTTTAACCTGGAGACACCTCCAATTCTGTTCTTCTAAGACTTTTCATTCTTGTTCTTGCCTCAAGCACCAGACTCACTGCCTATAACCACATAGGACCACTGGTAGCCTATGTGCAGACAGGTAGACAGAACTGATTACCTCAGACCTAACTAGCCTGTAGAAGTCAACAGTCGAGTTAGCAATGTATAAAATCAAATAAATGATTAAACGAGTTGTAAATAGACCGTAACTATAAAAATTGTAATTGTATTTAGACTTTGTAACTTTAATTATAATTGTACATTGTAATTTTTAGTGTTTCTTAAATAGTAAAAATAAATTTTATAATAACAAGTAATTTGTTTCACTCATTTGATTCGTCTCTTCCATTCCTATGACATGTAAATGCTAGCTCGCTTTTACCTTCTTTAATCACATTATCACACATTTTCAACTCTTATCCAGTTCTCTGTCTTCCTCAATATTCGCCTTCATTCTTATCTGGTTTTTCTCTTATGCCACCAATTTCCAACTAACCCTCTTCGCTGCTTCTTCTTCTTCTTCTTCTTCTTCTTCTTCTTCTTCTTCTTCTTCTTCTTCTTCTTCTTCTTCTTCTTCTTCTTCTTCTTCTTCTTCTTCTTCTTCTTCTTCTTCTTCTTCTTCTTCTTCTTATTCTTATTCTTATTCTTATTCTTCTTCTTCTTCTTCTACTAGTACTACTACTACTACTACTACTACTACTACTACCATTTCTTGTTCTTTTTCTCTTTCTACTTCTTCTTGTCCTGAAGCCCCCACGGTCGGTAGGCCTGCAGCTTAATTCTTTAAAATCTAATCTCTTGACCACGTTATAGTTTCTTCCTTCCTTGATCGTGTCCCCACGTATTCTCGAGACGGTCTTCTATCAGTGCTACATCGCTCCATCATTTCGTCAACCGAGGAAACACTGACGTTGCAATAAGTGATTGACCACCTTATCCCTCTTTTACACAATTATTTTCACAGGCCTCCTCTTTCCCAAAACTTTCTCATTTGTTATTCCCCTTCGTCTGAGCTTACTGTTTCCACTCCTGATCACCTCAACCATAACCAGGAAATTGGGCAAGATGCTCGTCGGCGCGTATTTGCTGCCGGTCATTACATACGCTTGCCCGGTCTGGGATTATGGGATTACCTCGCCGCAATGCATAAAAAGAAGTTACAAAGCGTCCTCGACAGGGGTCTTCGGCTAGCGCCCAAAGTCCCCCGTCGCTTCTCATCTCGCCTTCTAAGGAGAGGACTTGGCGTCCGATCCTTAGACGACACCTTCAGGCGGTTAGGACGCAAATTTTATGCACGTGAGGCAAGGTTCCCAGACAATCTTCTTGTCGCTAGGTTGGGCAGGTACCGTATACGTCCAGGTGATTCGTGGAAACGCCCTCGGTGTATACTGCGCTAGTGTAGGCTAGCACAACAGCCGAGAAACGGCCTGCTACAGAGCAAGTCGCCCAACTTGGGCAGGGGCACGAGGCAGGAGCTCCTGAATGCAGCTCGGAACTCAGTTCCTGAGCGGTTCGTCTCTGCGACGCACAACCGCGTAGCCTAGAGTCAGCCCCCTTCCCCATAGTTTTTCAGTAATCTTCTCTAACGCCATATCTTGTCTATACTTAAAAAGACTCAAGCTATATTGACTGAGGTCGTAAAGTATAAGTTACTCCTCAAGATTCGAATTATCCTGAAATCGCACCTCTACACTACCAACAAACTCAAAGCTATAAACACGTTTGCCATTCTTGTACAAACTTAATCCTTTGGAATTCTTTAGTAGACAACAACTGAGTTGAATAAACTCCCCAGTTCCATTAGAAAAAACATGACCCAAGTATCGCACGGGACACCAAACATCAACAGTTGAAAGAGTTACACTGTCCGCAAACAAAAGGAGGATTAGGAATCGCGGATATGCGGCGGCTTCACAGTAAACAAGCACATGATTTGTGACAGTACTTCGTCATGCGCCTACATGACAACAGAACGTTTGATGTCATTTGTGCAGCAGATGAAAATATGCTACCCCTCTTCGTTTGTCAGACCCAAATTGTATTGGTATTAAGCCTCCTAGAGGGACGGATTTCTTCCATCGCTGTCTTTTTTATTTATATAAAGAGACGTTTCGGCTACCCAACAAATCTACAGCCGTCTTCAGGCCAAAACAACCACTAAAACATCACAAATAAAAAAAGACTTTCTAACACCGACAGAGAGTCAACACATGCTAAGCAGTGTAACACCCTCTTTCTATTTTTTTGCTTTATAAAAAAATAAACCTTTTTGGTTTTTTGAAAGAAAAGCCACTAGTTATTTAAAACTAGGCAGAAGAAGGCCTAGAGAAGCAAAAATGCGCTGGGTCCAGTGAGACGGGACTTGCAATTAAACTCTCTGTTAATCAGTAATATAACATGTTTATTATCCCAAAACTCATTATAAAAAAAATATATATAATTTAATATAATTTAGTATAATTTAATATTCAATTTAATATTTTAAGATCCAACGTTTGACATTATACAATTAATGTTTCGTATTAAAAATATTCAATATATCATTTCTCAACAATTCCTCAACATGCAAAGCCCCACTCCAAAATAACGTCACTAATATAATATAGTAAACTCGTAAGCTTGAACATCTTTAAAATATATATATATGTATAAAAAAATATCCCATAAGCTCCTTAATCAACATCTTATTATAAATTATTTAATTTCCCTCTGATAACACTTAACACTAACAACACATACTGGAACATAAGACACATATACATATAATATACATCACAGCTAAAATACATGTTCGACCTGGCAGACAGCCTGTACATTCTAGCGAACCCACATATAACTGGGAGGAAAATCTGTATTTTTCATAAAGCCCCAAAAGTGCAATCATAAGTTTAAGCTTCCAGCACAGCTGGAATAAATTTCATAAAAACCCACAACCCCTTAACTCCCTTAAAAATGAAAAAAAATTTTTATTTTAAAGAAAACAGAATGGATAATAACGACTAAGAACCGCAAAGTCAGAGTGGCATGGCAGCCCATATGATTTTATAAAATCAAAGAATTGTATATTATAAGTATATCAAAAAAATTAAAGATTTTCAAAACTGTATACATCAGTGATAAAAACAATTATCACTTAAGTTTTAAAACAACTGGCATAATTTTTACAAAATTGTTAAATCTTTTGTTTAAACTTTGTTACAAATATATATATATATATATATATATATATATATCAGGAATTCACAAAGGCTGAACTGACCCGGCAGCAGGCCTATGTCAGAACCAGATTCAACATTAAATGGCATGTCAAGTTCCTGCAGAGAACTGCCTCTTACAGGTAACTGCCTCAAGTTAAAGAAAAAAGAAACAGAAAACCCCTTAAAACCCCTTAAGAAAAAACACAACCCCTTTTTATATTTTTAACACTTCTTGAGACCACCTTTGTAATAAATCAGAATCTAAGTTACAATAACAAGTGCCGCCTGTACATTTCATTCCATTTAAAATTCTGACAATCTCTGAATATAAATAGTATATGCCAAAAAAAATTAAATTTAATATCAGCCATCTGTGCATATATAAATTAAAACCAAGTGGTACTAGCAGCTGTGGAAGTGTGCCAGAATAGGCCTGACCTGACCAAGTGAGACAAGTATCAGACCTGCATGAAACGGTACCAACGTGTGCCTAACTTGTGTCCCAAAAACTATGTAAAATGTAACACCCGGAAACATCCTGAAAACGAAACCCCCAACCCTTAAATACAGAAAAATAATTAAATGTGAAACCCCAGTAACCCTCAGAAAACATCTGAACCAGCCGGTTCAGAATCAAGAAACTCATACCTATACTTAGCTTTACAGAACAAATTACCCTTACAATATTAGCACTCGAAACATATAAAAAAAACTCTGGCGCACCCCCACAGTGTAGCTCACAATTACAGTGATAGTACGTTATAAGTGTGGATAATGTTCATAGTGAATGTCTTGGTGACACACCCTTGATCTAACTGTCTAGCTGGGTAAGCACGTTGTTCGAGCACAATTTGTTACACTGATGTTCTGCGGGCCAGGCAAAAAAAAAATAATAAAAGAGTTCATATCACCTTAACTGCAGCGGTTGAATTACATCTTTCCTGTTAGTTAGCTCCCTCCTCGGTACAGCCAAGTTTCAGGTGGTTCATGGCTGGTGAAGGTGGCAGTACACCAGCTGTGGCCACGTCTCCGTTCTAGGGCGAGAACCCTCAGGATTCAAAAAGATTAAAAATACTGTCCACTAAGACTTGCACTCTAGTCAAGTATTTTAAACATCAGAACTGGAGCTCCCAACTAACTCAAATAATGCAAAAAGTTTTTTAAATTTGCATAAGGAGTAATTATATCTTCAAAGCAATTAAGAACTCATAAAAATAATAAAATGTGCATAGTAATGAGGCACACGCACCAGATTTAACAAGTGTCGACATAACCGTACATGTTGGAGCCACCTCGCCACGTGGCGATACAATTATCGTAATTTTGCAAATAATGAATACACTAAAGGCCCTTACAGCTACATACAATTAAAAGAGTTACAGTATTTCATCTAAGGGCGGTCTTACAATTTACTTTTAACTGATATAATTAAAGAAAAGTTCACACTTCCGGTCACCAGTGCGTGTTCATGCATAACCAACAAGATTCAACTCTCTCTATAACGTACTTTATTTAGTTACAACTTTATACAATGATTAAACAAATGATTGTTACTTGAACCATGACTAAAAGGAATTACTGGCGGTATCTAAATACTAAAACATCGATTAACTTTCTTACTATACACACACACACACACACACGTCTGACCGAACCACGAGCATTCTAACGTTCACCTCTGGTTGAATATATTTTGAATTTAACATTTCCTTACTAGTAAATCATTGTCTACAATTCTATGAGTCACTTACCGGGAAGTCTCAAAAACTTAGCCTGCCATCAAAGACGAGTAGAAGGCTGCCCAATTAAACTGTCCGAGGTGAGGAGAAGCTGTTTATTCGGTGACAGGCTGACTGCAACTGATTTGTACAGCGACAGCGCAACGAACCCCAAACTTCGCCGCGAGATCGCGTTCACTGTCTGACAGTGCCATCCCAATATCGCCGCGCTAGCTGACATTGATAAGTCAACGAATTTATTATTGGAAAAATTTTTATATCTTCGATCGCCGGGTTATGCAAACACCGGCACAGCAGTGGTTCCCAAACTTTTCAGTCCGCGAACCACTTAAGTAATTTAAAAATTCACGGACCCCGTCTGAGTTCTGAAAAAAAACAGTAAATATGATATAAAATCTTACTTTTTAATTAAAATATATTAAAATCAAAATTCTCTTAAGTTGCAAAATTATAATAATAATGATATCAAACATAGCATAATGTGAACAATGAAACTATTTTTGAACAATTCGCTCTGCAATATTGGATTAAATGTCTGATAATTTTAGTATTAAGTCACTCTCGGCATCAAGTTTATTTCTTAACTTGACTTCAAGTACGTGAGAAGGGAGAATGGGGTTTCACACAAATAAGTAATAGGGAGACACAGTTAAACGCTTCAAAGTTTTTTTTTGAGTTCAGAATAGTCAGTAATTACATATAACCAGAGGTCAACTAGATGTAATTGCAAAAACTGTAATTGTAATGAACTGCCAGTTGAAAGTTCTGCCAATGAATCTTTTTTTGTAGTGTAAGAGAAAGGTAGTCAGTTCGGCTGACAAACAGATCTGGTACACGGCATGACTTAAACACATTGTTAAAGCCATTAGTGTGAAATTACTCTAACAATTACATTTAGTTTGAACCCCCCCAAGGAACACTGGAATTTTATACTAATTATTTTAAGATTCTATAATTTAAATTTTAAGCATAAAAAATCGAAGAAAATTACGGTATATTCTAATTTTTCTTAAAAGTCTCTGCGGACCCCTTAAAACATTGTCGTGGTTCCCTAGGGGTCCGTGAACCCCACTTGGGAACCATTGTACTAAAGTACATACGTAACAAAAAAAAAATAAATAAATAAATACACATACACTGAATACAGGCACAAAACTCGTATAAAGACGCACCCTTCATGGTCAACTCCAAAATACACATTGTGTGTAGTGTTTTATAGATTCCATAGTTTGCAAGTTTTCTTTCCATTTTGTTTCTTAAGTATGTATTGTAGTACATTTCGACCCTGTAGTTTTTTAGTTTTTATTTGTAATGTTTTAGTGTTTGTTTTAGCCTGAAGACGGCTGTAGATTTGTTGGGTAGCCGAAACGTCGCTTTATATAAAAAAGACAGTGATGGAAGAAGTGCGCCCCTCTAGTAGGCCCAATAACCCATCGCTGACGTCTTTTAAAGAAACCAAATTATATTGTTAAAAGCACCTCCGGAAATACGCAGTTTATTAGTTGGAAAAGCAAAACAAAACTGCACGGTACATATTGAACGTATTTCAATAGCCCTGAGATATACAAAACTGCTTGCACCCCTTACCTTATGAAGGAGACCACGTTCAATGAGACAACTTGATTTATTGTAGCCATCCAGGACAGATAATCCCAAGAAAAGATTATGACAAATACATACTCAAGGAAGACGTCACAGATGATGGATGTAGAAAATGTCACCAAAACTATTAAACTATTGAACAATGTTATCAAATTGCTGCACCTACATTTCGCATGTGCAAATAATCTTCTTTATAACGTAGTTCTTTACAATAAGTTTCAAGCTGAACCTGTTTTAGAAAGTAAAAACGTCAAAATTTATTGGGACAGGAAAATACTCAGTGACATCACAGATATCACCATTTTGGATACAAACAGACCAAATAACACAATTTGGGATAAAACAAAAAAAGAAGTACAACTCGTTGATGTATATTTCACATCCTCTTTCGCTATACTTAAAAACGTATGTTGAGAAAAAAAAATCAAAAAACATCAAGACTTATCTGTAGAAATTAAAAAGATGCGGAAGGTCAACAAGGTAACAGTGAACCCAGTCATAATTTATGCCAGAGGCATAATACCAGGCCCAACAACTAAAGTTAACAAAAACTTTAAACTCAAACAACTCGTTTGGAAATTACATAAATCAGTCATCTTGGACACCTGTCGAATGGTTTGCAAAATATTAGAAGAGGATCTCTAGTAAACTTGATTTCCCCAGTAACCAGTTCTATGTCACATGGCGTTTTTGCCATTAGCCTACAAACAATTCTCAACGCCTCTTATTCTTTCCTTCTCTCATGCATAACTTCAGATCCAGCACATTCAGTTCCCATGCAATCGTCTGATAACTAATGTGAACTGAAGCCCTTCTCATTCTCTGCTGATATGCCGTCTGCCTGTTTATCCCAATACTATACTCTATACATTATATTGTTGGTACGTATTTCCGCTTCTCCTCCTCAACCCAGAGGTTGGTCGGCTTCTCTTGCGTAGACAGTCTCTTGACCGCCACCTTCTCCATCGCCACGTTCCTCCATCGCCACCTTCTACCATCGCCACATTCTTCCTCCATTTATCACATCAACATACTCCTGGCTCGGCTTTTCCTCCCACTACGTCCTTCTGCCACTCCATCCATCAGACGGTGAACCAATTTGAGTGGTGTAGCAGGTTACCAATGATACTGTTTCTCCTTTCCACACTGGTTCCAATCAACGTACTTCATTAAATTGTACGATGGCTTACACGGCCGGTGTCATTTTGATTAAAATTAAGTCCCGGGCTGTTTGACAGTAAACATAGCTCAATCATGCCTCAATCGACAGTGAACATAGCCGTTACTGTCGATTGAGGCAACCGGAAAAGTCTGCGTGGCGGAACACGCGTTCGCTAATGCCGACCATCGGATCCTTTTCGATGAGACGAAGCTTTTGTCGGCGGTGAGTGGGTACTCCCTCACCTTCATATGGAGTCCGTCCAGATTCAGAAGCATGCTTCGATCGCTATGAATCGGCGGGGTAAAAGCCTGTCATTGAGTACTTTATGGGAGGGCGCTTTGCTAGCCTCTCATACAGCTTCTTCTTTCTTACTGGCTGATGGTTGAGTTAAGACCATATCGTGACACTTAGAAACTTTATAAGTAGAAGTAGTGTTCACGGAACATCTTCAGCCTTAACCACAGTACTGTGGTCCTAACCTACTACATCCCACGTTAGCGTTGACTCGTGTTCGATGAAGATGCCAGTAAGTGGTACTGCCGAAACGTCTGGTTTTGTGAGAAACTTTGGACCACGGCCAAACAGCCCGAGAGTTAATTTTAATTAAAACATTATTTTAATTTTTTAATTTTTTAATATTTAATAATTATTTAATATTTTAATTTTAATTCATCTACTCTGTTCAAAACCTTGTCATTAGGGACTTTTTTCATCCACGAAATTCTTAAGGTCCTCCTTCATCACCACATATCAATAACTTTAAGGTAACTTCTCTCCAGTTTCCTCAAAGTCCAGATTTTTGAGGAGCCACATGTGGCTTCTGGAGTCCATAAGAGATGATTTCTTTAAAAAATGCTTCTTTTACTTCTCCATTTCTAATTTTTACATCAATGGTGAATCTCCCATCTGATCTAATGCAGCTGTCAAGATATTAAAGATATTAACTTGCATTAGCTTATTACCGGGAACCACTCCATTAAAGATCCAATGGGATATCCTTTGTTTTAGAGTAGTCAGAATGGTAGAGCAATCTTTAGTTAAATATTCCGGAGTTAGTAGGTATACAGACTTAAGATATATCTTGAAGTTTTGCTATCTCATCTACTTGTCTTTTCCTTATAAGAGTGTTGTTTATTGTCTAATGTACGGAGTTTGTTTTCTGCGTAACTCCTGGTCTGTTCTCCATCCCAATTTATTTGCTTCCAACATGTGTACGCCTTGACCTGACCCATTAGTCCTCCGTTAGCCTACAAATAATTCTCAACTCTTCTTTCTATTTCCTCCTAACATGCATAACTTTGTATCTCTTGTCAGTACGCATATCTTGTATTTTGTCTTAATAATGTGTAGTTCCCTAACAGCATAGGACGGGTCCTATGCACTTGTAACAAAAATAATTCGCGTCCACTAAATAACTATAATTAACACGGAAGCAAAGTAACGACGCATACCCGCATTCTACACAAAAACAACATTATTCAGTAGTAGACATAATTACTCTGGTGGATTTGTTTTGCTTCATTCTTACACTCACAAATGTTATTCAGCCACTTTTGCGCGGAAATTCTACTCGACCTCAAAATCTCGAATTTTTTTTTTTTTTAAGTAGCAGAAAAATATTCGAAAAGATTCACTACCATTATCTGAATAAACGCAACAACAGTAACATACAACAATGATGCATTAACGGTTTGTTGCAGCGGAAACACTTTACGTAGGAAGGACAATGAGATTGTTGTCTGCACTGACACGTGAGAACAATGGACCGTCTTATTGTCAAGTTTTACATACGCCAATTTTCCACTCATCATGTTTACTTTTATGCGAGCTTAAACGACTATGTGAAATGGTAACTTGTTTATTGAATGAACTTGAATGATAATATTAAATGGACTTGTTTCCTTCTGTCGTAAGACTGACACATATTTATAATCACTAGCTTCATTTGTCTGCGACATTCTCTAAGCTTTATTTGAATAATACAGTTGTAATATGGAGAGTCTGTAAATTAAGTAATTTTAAATTATTAGCTTTTATTTCTTTGCATATGACTAAATATTACTATAAAATAAGAAGATTGCCTACAAAAAACGTTTTGCGGTTTTATGCTTTTGCCAAAATAATTAATGTCTATAACTTAAGTACTTGTGTGTGTGTGTGTGTGTGTGTGTGTGTGTGTGTGTGTGTGTGTGTGTGTGTGTGTGTGTGTGTGTGTGTGTGTGTGTGTGTGTGTGTGTGTGTGTGTGTGTGTGTGTGTGTGTGTGTGTTGTAATAGAACTTGTGACCCTCTTTAACTAGTCGGGTACACGTATCCGTTCAAGCCCCGCGATGGAGCGCCATGTTGTAACAGAACGTGGTCGTACGGTTTATCAGTCCCACGTCGGATGCGTCATGCTGTAATAGAACTTGTTTACGTGTATATAATTGGTTAATGAGGTTGAGGTCGAACCTAATTAAGTGCCTCAAACGTTGTTCGTCGATTTATAAAATATTCACAGATTAGAATTATTATTAATTTCGTATGGTGATTCAGTGTTGTGAGTTCGATGGTGACTGGTTTAAATTGAATAAGTTGACTCTTCTGCTTGTCGCTGAGGTGACTCTAAAGGTGTGTCCCTTCACTGAAAATACATAAGTATCATAGTTATAAAAATACTTACTAGTGACGGTTGGATGCTAGTAATGTGGAAGAGTATTACTAGTGAGAATCATTCAATTCAAATTCTCGCCGTCGCCTCTATTACCAACCATTGCTGTCGCTCACCTAAGCTGCAAGTCTTATTCAAATACAATAACAGTCAAACTCGTTTATCATTCGGGAATTAATGTTTTATTGTTTGAACTCATCGTTAACAACTGTCGTTGTACAATAATCTTGTTCATTTGCTTTAAAAATGTTAATATCGAGTATGGACTCTTTTAAAACAAACAAAACTCAGGGTGGCCAGACTCCGTCTAATAATCGACTAGTCTGGATGTAAACAATTTCATTGCTTTACTTGATAAATATAGCAGGCTCTTTTAGTCTGCAAGATACACTTTAATTAATTAAATGCACTACTGTAATAACTAGTAGGCGGAGAGTAAAAAATATTATTAATTCTTTAATACAACATAAACATTGAACAAGTGTTCTTTACGTGAATTGTAGGTTAATTTGGGTTTATTGTAACCTAACTTACTTGATTTTAAATGACTAATAATTCATTACAAATGTTAACAAATTCGTACAACACTGTTATAATGGAAATCCAGTGATATTTTCATTATTTGTCTTCTAATATTGGATATAAACAACTAACAGGTATTTAAAATTTACCCACTTCTATGGTTAACGAGTATGTTACATCTAGTTATAGCCTTACAGTTAAACACAATATAATACTTAAAATACTATATGTTCAGGGTTCTTTTGGTTCCCTCATTGATGATTCAGTGTCTTTTACAAAGATATTACAATTAATGTTATTAATTAGAAAGTTAACGTTTGTCAGTGATCAATTCTTTCGTTATTAATTGTTTATTTCAATTGTTAAAATCCCTTTTCCATCTAGGTAGGGTTAAATTTGATCTAATTTTATTAATTAAATTCGCTGATGGCGTTCTTTAATTGTTTAATTACTTATATAAAATAATAACCATGGTCACTGATACTTGCGTATACCGTCGATCTCGTAGTATCACTATTTCAGAAATTTTTCTTTCTTTATTATTATTTAAATGGAATTAATTTTTATTAATTCCTTCTCACTCACTACCTATGCGCATGCACTCCGGTATATTTCACTGTTTAAAATAAACTTCACTGGCCCATGTACCCGACCTAACCTCAACCTTGAGTTTCGAGGTTAATATGTTTTATCAGCTGTCGGCTTGTCAATTCAATGTTTTGTGGTTATTCTGACCAACGTGGAGTCTGCGTTGAAGCTTGAGATGAACTGATGATGTTACCTGTATCGAGATTCCGTTCTTTGTAGTGAATAATGGTTCCTGATTGACTAATTGTTATAATTTTCGTGAGCTCTCGGTAAAACTCGGCAAAATAGACGCTCAAGTCAGCGTCAGTAGCTGGTGTTGAGATTATAATTCTCTGGTTTCCCTAGTACGCCCACGGGCTTGTAATTAATTCCTTTTCTTATAAATTAAATAATTCACTTATAACTACACTGATACTATTTTCATGACTACTGTCGTTTTTATCTCTTTATCACGAGTATTTTGAATACCCTTATCATATAGTTCTGCTATGGGGTGATAAAAACACATTCCTTACAAACTAATTATATCTCTTATTTTATATATTATACTAATTACATTGTTTTTCTTCACTTATGTCTCTTGTGATAACTTATCAGTACTGTACAATACATTTTCTCACATCATTATTTAGTTATAATTATGAATTATCCATTTTCCTTGGATTAGACTCTAGGCCTATTGTCATATTAATTGTTTATCGATTAATTTATAATATTAGTGTTTTATAACACATTTTTGTTGTGGCCTATCTATAATGAACTTGTCATTAACACTTCTGATTGTATCAGCATTATTAGTTATCATTGGTTTATTTTACTTTAATTGCAGTTTCTCTGATTATTGTTTAGTATACTTGAGTATTATATTTTTCTTTAGTTGCATTTTTGCACATATATCTCTTTATTATGTTTATTCTATATCAGTGTTCTTATAGCAATTTTAATACTTGGCAGTGGTTGATTCTGCTTTTATATTGGGAACCACACTAATTTGAATTTACTTAAACTTCTTACGTCTAGTATTAGTTAGGGTTTACTTATAATTTGCTTTATTATTATTAATTTGGTGGACATAATCCTTGATTTGTCTCACCTGAACGTTATTCTTCATTATTTAATATCATGGGTTGAGTCCCTATTCTTTTATTATAGGTTTAAGTGAGATTTTTGCTGTCCCAGTTACCCATACTATGTGGTACACTTGGTTACATTAATTTACATTTATTCTGTACTTATGTTCCTATATACTATGACCTTTTGTACATTGAATGTTCCTTATAGTATCTAGTTAGTCCAATACATTTTAATTTAACATTAATTTAGGCATAGTTTTTTACTATTTTATTGAAAACTAGTTGGCCAGATTAGGTTATGTCCTAACTTGGTTTCTCAACAATGGCTGAATGTCAGTTTCTGTTTTCTACACAATGTATGATTATTTACTCTTACTTAAAGCTGATATTTTATTGTTTATGGTTATTTTCTATTCTGTTATTATCTCAACCTTTATTATTGAGTAATAGTTGTATTTGACAATCTTAATTTGACTTCACAAATTTTATCAGTCCTTTGGACATTGTCTATTTGTTATGTTTATACATTATTTAATTATACAATTACAATTCTTGTCCTCACTCTCCCTCCTAATTTCTACTTTTAGTATTTAATTTTTTGAGTTCTGTTTGTACTGTTAAGTCATTGAAGTCATTTGATTAATAAGTTTATGTCAGTGTCAAGTCACAGCTTAGGGTTTTAAATCAGGTTTGTTAACTCACTTTTATTTTCTTTATCATTAATAATACTTTTATTTTCATGGTTTAATTTATCCTTATCTATATTATCTCCTTTTGGCATCTGACTTGATTAGGTTTTTTTCCCTAGTTGCACTGATTCTTCCATCACACTTAATAAATTTCTTCTGGTTATTGTTTTCTTCTCACTGTTAGATCTATTGGGTAATTGGGTACGTTGTCTTGTTGTTAGTCGTATCTTCGTTTCTTCAATTATACATTTACTTGTTAATTATAGTTTAGTTTATTCCTCTACTTTGGTCATAATACCTTATATGTTCATGATTGCATGTTCATTTTTTGTTGAATAATTCATTTTGGGTAGCTTTCCTTCCATTTGTTATACATTGGTTCTGGGTGTGTTATATGTACCATTACAGTGTGTGTGTGTGTGTGTGTGTGTGTGTGTGTGTGTGTGTGTGTGTGTGTGTGTGTGTGTGTGTGTGTGTGTGTGTGTGTGTGTGTGTGTGTGTGTGTGTGTGTGTGTGTGTGTGTGTGTGTGTGTGTGTGTGTGTGTGTGTGTGTGTGTGTGTGTGTGTGTGTGTGTGTGTGTGTGTGTGTGTGTGTGTGTGTGTGTGTGAACATATACGTTTAAAAAATAATTTTTGCTATGGTAAAGAACCAATAAGAGGCAAAATACTTCTGCATAATTGTTTGATATAAGAAGTAAATATACTTAATTAAATAATTAACGTTACATGAGTTGTAATTTTAATTAACAGTAAATAAAACATTCTGAAGAGACAGCCTAGTTTGAATCCTGTAATTAAGTTAGTCCAAATTTTAAGTTCGGCTAAAGACAAGATACCTCGTAGCGTCTACAAGGTTCCTTGCTTGCAGTCGTGGTTACGTGTACGCGAAGACAGTTGATGACGAAAGTCGAAGAACATGGCGCACAGAGATAAAGGAGACACATTGACAAATCAGCAACAAAGCACAGTTAAAACCTAACATTTTAAGATACGGTGATCATAGCAAAGATTGGTAACTATATTCAGAGTGTGACCAAGAGAGGCAACAGAAATTTACCAAAATAAGATCAACTTAAACAGGAACGATAGAATAAGTTGCTGGAAGTTTAGAAATCAGTTTTAACTGAGGTAGCAAGATCGTTATAATGAAATAAATACAACAGTTATGTCACAAAACCGGTAAAGGATTATTGAGCTTTTAATTATTTATTTTGTGCAATATGTTTCAATTTCTATAACAATTTATTATAATTTTTTTAGAGGGGAGGGTTATTGGACTGGAAAGATTTTTTGAGTTTTTTTTTATAAATTATGGATTAGTTTGTAACATTGTCGGTGGAGCGTATGTATAAATATGGGTGGGTCAACATTTTGTGCTCTACCAGGAGGATTAGGTCGGATTATTACCATCGTTAAAATTTTCCACACAACGTTTCCTCCACTAAAAAACATGTGATCGTATTCAGGTGTAAGTTTAACTAATACACTAAATACAAACTTAAGCCTACCCAAAATTCGTTCACTAACAAGCGTACACAGTCAGAAGAATAAACCACAGCCACCTACAAAGTAAAGGCAACTACAAAAAAATTAATATAATAAAGAACCGAGTAAGCTAACAACATTTAGAAGCATCTGTGGAATGATTCGTAGGTACCTGACAAATAAAACACTTAAGCATACCCAAATGAAATTATATAAAACTTTGGCTGTCCCCACATTCCTGTATGGTAGTGAGACATGGACTCTTAGTAAAAGGGACGTGCAGAGGATTCAGGCAGACGAAATGAAATTTCTAAGAAGGACGCAAAGTTGTTCTCTCTTGGCTCGGAGAAGAAACGATGATATTAGAAGCGATTTAAACGTTGTATCATTGCACCAGAAGATTGAAGACCACAGAAGGAGATGGTGTGACCACTTGAATCGCATGCCTGATATCCGTCTACCTGTGGCTGTCTTTGGTTATCCCCGTACTGGGAAGAGAGATATCGGTAGACCGAGAAGGAGATGAATTTCCGGAATAGGTCTAAGGAGTGGTGAAGATGATGACGAAAAGGAACCGCTACTTACCCTGTTAGTCCACTGGATAGAACGGGAAGTACAACCACACTGACGTAAGTTCACACAACGAACAACGTTAAAGACCAACAATGCTTTGTTTATACTGTAGCCTATACCCAAGTAAGCACTCGGGGGGTCCGCGCACCACGACATGTCTGATCCGGATCGTAGACACATCTTTACTAGGATGATTGATGCAATTATCATTCACAGCCACAAAAGGTGCCTCTATGATTTTACGTTCATTAGAATTATTACTTTCCCGCCCATCGGTATCTACCTGATCCCAAGAGATTTTATGTTGCTACTGCCATACGTGTTCAGCTAATTTGCATACGTTAGTCTAACAATGGTTGTAACCCGTGGCTAATTCTAACGATGATTATAGTCCAGTGGTTCCCCAACTTTTCAGTCCGCGGACCCCCCAAATAATTTAAAAACTCACGGACCCTGTCTGAGTTCTGAAATAAAGCAAACAGTAAATATGATAGAAACTCTTATATTTTAATTAAAATTTATTAAAATTAAAATTCTCTTAACTTGCAAAATATCAAATATAGTTTAATGTGAACAATGAAGCTGCTTTTGAACAATTAACTTTGCAATATTGGGTTTAATGGCTGGTAATTTCAATATTAAGTCAATTTCGACATCAAGTTTATTTCTTAACTTTGACTTCAAGTACGTGAGCAGGGAGAATGCGGTTTCACACAAATAAGTAGAGGGAAACACAGTTAAACGTTTCAAAGCTTTTTCTGCGAGTTCAGGATAGTCAGTCATTACATATAACTAGAAGTCAGCTTACTTTAATTGCGAAAACTGTAATTTTAATGAATTGTGAGTTAAAGTTTTGCCAATGAATCTTCTTTTTGTAGTGTAAAGGAGATCTCTAGTTACTTCGGCTGACAAACAGATCTGCTATACGACATGATTTTAAGACGTTATTAAAACCATTAGTTTGAAATTACTTTTACAATTACAATTAGTTTGAACCCCCCAAAAAAATATTGGAATCTTTTACTAATTGTTTAAAATTCTAAAATTTAGATTTTAGAGCATAAAAAATGGGAGAAAATTATGGTATATTAAAATTTTTCTCAAAAGTGTCTGCGGTCTCCCTGAAACATTTTTTCGAACCCCCAGGGGTCCGCGGACCCCACTTTGGAAACCACTGTTATAGTCCAACATAACCCTTCTGATTAATGTTAAACTCATCAGATAGTCCTGATAGTACTGTCGTATGCCTCATTGAGGTCTATAAATACTCAAAATGGATTCCTACATTTCTTGCTATTCTTTGTTAAAGACGTTGTTTTAATATAATGATATTATATATACAAAATCAGCCTGCACGAAGCCCATTCTGTTCCTAATTATCCTCAATTGAATAAGTTGCTTAAGTTGAACCTTATGTGCAGGACCATTACACGAACCCTTAAGTCAGCAAGTAAATACTCTACATGTATAAACTTGCTGTACTCTACTTGTGTACTCTACTGTACTTGTGTAGAATACACGCCTAATATGCTACAAGGTGATGGCCGTTCCCACACATCTTTATGGATCTGAGAATTTGACTTTAACGAAAGGCCAGGCCAGACGCATCCAAGCGGCTGAAATGAGATTTCTCAGGCACGTGGCAGGGTGTACTCTCCATGAACACAGAAGAAACACAGATATACGGCAGGAACTGAATATTACGAGTATAATCGACAGGATCGCCTAGTATCGGCTGAATTGGTAAGAGCATCTTATCCCGAATGGATGGATGACTGCCGCATCCTCAAACAACTCTGGAACTACAAGCCGAGGGGACGGAGAGGTGTGGGACATCCGAGGAAGCGCTGGAGTGACCAGCTCCAATCTTTGCCTATTTGAGACCGGAAAAAACCATCCTTGGTTTGTCAAGATGATGATATTATCATTCCGTAAAGATGATGATGATAATAATGATAATTTATCTATATAACATTTAGATGGAGTTGGTTACAGTTAACCCTTTGTAACTTGATAGTATTTTCCAGCTGTCTTTTTTGTGGAGGTTAGAAACATATGCAAGGACCTTTTAACGTTTACTCAGTTGTCAGTTAAAAACGTTTTCTCTTAATGAACAAGTGGTTTTGATAACGTTCCTAACATCACTTGAGAGTTACCAAGAATAATTGTTTAATAAAAAAAAAACTATATCGAGTTTTATTAGTCCACTTATTGCTTAAGCTTCCTGATTTAAAAATAATCTACTTCAATATTAGTTAATTGAATAGTGGTTCAATTTTTCATTAAAAAGTTTGAATTTAACACGTGTTTCAGTTACATGACTAATTATTATTACGCTGACTATAGTGGTTTTCACCAGATATCGAGTTGCGGTCGTAATAACAACGTAGTTGTTTTATGCAACGTTTACAGACTTATTTAATCCCTAAAACATAAAATTATCTACAAGATTAAGATCGTATAATTAATTGTAATTGTATATTTTCCCCCAAGTTCTATGATATTAATTAGTGGACTTACGTTACTTCCACAAATATTGTTGTGAGTCATAGAACTGATTTTGATAATATCATACTATTTTTGGTATCATTATTATTTGGTGTTCTGTCCTAAGGCAGGTCTTCAAATGGCAAAAGCTCTCCAAGCTGTCATATCGCATGCCAGTCTTTCCGTTTCTGCGTTTAATGCCATCTATTAACTTCATTCTTCTACGCCCTCTTCTTTTTTCTCCTTCTACGACACCCTCCATGGCAGTTGTAAGCAAGCAGTCTCTTCTTAAACAATGACCTAACCAATTCCTTTTCCTATTTTCTACTACCTTCAGGATTTTTCTCTCTTCCTCTATTCTTCTTAAAACTTAATACGTACTTAAACTTAATAGACTTGCCAACAGTCTCTTCGGAGGGCGGATGAGCAGGCAGAGGTAGGGGCACTTTCTAATCCTTGGGATGGGAAACTGCCTAAAGGCGGATGAACAACTTGGTCAACGGCATGAGGATGTGGAAGGAAACGGGATACCACCACATTAAGGATCCATGTTGGATATCCCAGTAGAGCAAATAGTATGGATATTATATGTAAAATGTTAATATCATAGAACTTTATCATAGCAAAAATCTATTACAATCACACTGTCTTGTATTTTACGTTTTAGGCATGATTATGGGATTAAATAAATCTTGAAACGTTGCGTAAAGAACTGCGTTTTCACTACGACCGGAACTCGATATCTACTTGAAACTATAAATAACTCGGTCAATAAGTAATATTCTTATATACATAATGGATGACTTGTTCAATTTACATCATCATCATCATCATCATCATCATCTTCTACACAACACGACATAGGCAAGGTGCTGCCTTTAAAGATCATCCAGCCACCTCTTCCTGGGTCTATTCACACACCTGTGTCCTAAAGGTTTGTATTTTCAGACTTGTTTGGCCAATCTGAAATCTGACATTCTTTCTAAGTGTTTTTTCCACCGTTGTTTGTAATCTTTTAACGTTTCATTCAAGTTAAAACCTGTAACTTTTCTATTATGGCCTCATTTTGTTTACGGTCAAGTTTAGAACACCGTTTAACTCCTCTCAAGAACGCCATTTCCAAGACCTGTATTTTACTGTTTGTTTCTTGGTTGTTGTCCACAAGTCACACTCACAGGACAGTACAGGGGCTGCCATGACTTTGTAGAACTTTAATTTTGTATCTTGACGTACCTTGTTTCTGAAAATATGGTTGATTGTGCCACAGATCGTCTGGAACTTACCCCACTTAACATCAATATCATAATTCCTGCTATACCCAATATAATTTCCGAAATAATTAAACTAGCTCATCTGTTATATAATTCGATCAGTAATCATTATTTTTGTTCTTGTCGGCTCCTTGCCTCGAAATGTCAGTACCTTTGTTTTTATAGTGGAGATTTTCATATTGTATTGTTTGCAAATCTGATGAATTTTACCCATTATTCAATTTACGTATGTCAATAATCATTGACCGACACATTATTATCACCATGACCGACACCAACACCATCATCACCATCAAATTAATCATCATCATATAGGCCAACGTGCATTGCTTAACAGGCCAACAACAACACGATCGAAAGCCAAAATTTCTGTTGCAAATCTTAACTATACTCAAATTAAATTCTCTTTACTGCACTAATGTACTTAAGATGTATTACCTTTTGCAGCGACTTGTCATTAAAAGCGTTCTTGGTATTTAAATGTTTCACGCCTAAAAGAAAGAATATATATTTTTACTATATATACTATATGTTACTATATATTTATATATATATATATTTATATTTATATATGTGTGTGTGTGTTTGTGTGTATGTATTCTTTAATTACATCGGATTAGGATGTGCTTACAATCAGTTTGCTCCTTTTTGCTCTTTTGTTTCCTGCGTAAATAGCGTATAAAACTTAAAAATGGCGAGGCGTGTTTTGTCGCAGTTTTTATAGAAAGTGATAAGAATGGGAGCTTAAACATTAATATTTACAGAAGTAAAGAATTCTCTTAGGAAAGGAAGAGAAAACAACCTCTCCTCTTACCAAAAAGCCATAGGAGGAAGAGGAGTTTCCTCTCTTGAGAGGAATCGCTTAGGTTTTCAATAGCCACTTGGTTCAAGATGAAAAAAAATTATCTTGTCAAAAAATTATTTTTAAGCTGTATAAAAATAATTTATAGTAATTCAGACAATAATCTGGTTAATAAAAAAATAAAAACGTTGGTAAATAAATAAAAAATTTGACTATTGCATCTTTTGCCGATGATGTTGCAGTGCCATCAGTTAACGAAAATCCTCAAGTTTTTTCTGACAACCTACAAGTCCATCCAAACCTACTCTGCGAATGGTACAAGAAATTATGAACAAAAATTTACGAAACGAAATCTCCGCAGGTCACATTCACTACTCGCCATGACATCTGTCCACCTGTAACAATTAATAACACACCTGTACCAGTGAAGACTGAAACTAAACATCTTGAGCTTCGCCATGTTCAACGACTCACCTGGCAGAAGCATATCCAAACCAAACAAAGGCAGTTACATCTTAAGGTACGACAGATGTCCTGGCTCCTTGAGCAAAAGTCTAAGCTCTCATTAAACAACAAACTACTACTATACAAAACCATGCTGAAACCGATATGGTCCTACCGACTTCGGCTATGGGGATGTGTGAAACCTACAAGAATAAAAACTCTCCAAAGATTTCAATCAAAAGTGCTGCGAGCTTTAGTAGATGCCCTATGGTACGTCAACAATCAGACACTTCATACCGACCTAAAAATATCTTTCATAACAGGCAAAATCAAAAGGATTGCAACAAAGCATAGCCAATTAGTAGTAGACCATGAAAACCAGCTAATTGAGTAGCTATACAACAAAAGTCCCGACGAGAGAAGACTACGCAAAACTAGTCTCAAGATTTGCTACAGCCTTTAAAACAATCTTTCATAAGGGGAAACATCAGCAGACGTTTTCCCTTTCAAATTTAACTCAAAATCTCATTTATTTGATATTCAGTTATAGATGTAGATTATAAATAGCAAACTGTCAATACAAAAATAAAATAAAAATTAATAGTAGCTCAAGAGACTCAATAGAATATTTCATCGAAAAACAACGACTGTTTGAAATTTGTGAAGGTTTAAATTTAAATATAACGAGCAAATCGCAATTTGGTTCAAGTTGAACCAAATTGTCTTAATAAACACGGCTTATGCCGCCTCATGTCTAAGTGCTAGGCAGAATACAGCACTACTAGTAGTTGCTAGAGACCGTTGGGGGAATGTAGAAACGGGTGGAGGATTTGCCCCAAAATGGTTTCAGCTACCGGCTGAAGTAGGGGGAATGTAAATACGACACGGGGCAGCAATTTCAAGAGTCAAACACGTGGTCAAACCGTGCGTTGAGCATGGCGTTACGGTGATTTCAGACGGACAATCAATTCTTGGATAGTTAGCGTATCATTAATGTGTATGGATATTTTTAAACAGTGTTTGGCACTTTGTAAGTGTTTTGTGCGGATTAGGAAAGAGATAAACTTACCGATTGACAGGAAGCGTACTTAGCCGTGACCTTGACGTGGACATCCACTTATCACCTGTTTCTAATAACACGTGAAGTGCATCGCGCGCGCGCGCGCGCGCGCGTGTGTGTGTGTGTGTGTGTGATTCCTTTGTAAGTAACTCGCTGAGTTTATTGCAGATTTTCTATGTAATGATTATGTCTTCAAATAATAAATACTCTGCAAGTAAAATTTATTATGTTCCACCCGACGCACGTTTCAGAGAAATTATTGTGTATCTTCGGAGGTTTTTATATGAGTTAATCGGTTTTTTTCGGTGAAACTAATTTCTGTGAAACGTGCGTCAGGTGAAAATACTATACATTTTGTTTGCAGTTGTATTTATTATTAGAAGACATATTTATTATATACAAATTTATTTATACGTATAATGTTACATATAATGTTATGAATATATTTTATTGTTTTATTATATGATTCTGATGATGACAGTACATTACATAATTGTTGAAACACTGTAATAGTAACACTGTACATTCATGTTTCCCACGTTATTCTTGTATATATTTTTTCATTATTATTAATAATAAATAATATTATTTAAAGGACTTAATTTTTGTATTTTTTTAATATTACACAGTTTCGAAAGTATAAACTATCATCATCAGAAATTACAAATTAATAAATTTTAAACATTATTTTTAAGAAAGGTTTTATTTATTATTAATAATATATATATATGTATATGTATATAAGTTATAAACTTTTTTAAGAGGAATGCAAAAAATGGAAACAAGTATGAGTTATCAGAACAATCCACCTCTTCAGTTATGTCAAGTACCTGCAGCACAGAAGGTAAACACACACAAGGCACAGAAGGTTATGTCAAGTGCTGTCCAGAAGTGCGGCAGTGTAACACGAATGATATCACACCTAAAAATAACTAACAAAGTACCACTGGTCGGCGACATAAATCCTATACATTTAGCGCGCTTAACACTAATTTAGTGAATGACAATCCACTCAAATGGAGGAAAGCAGCGTAGGCCCGCCCGGCGGTCCCTGATAAAGTTCATTAAATTCATATTACCAATACGGAGTGACGGTACTTTGCAGTAACAAAAGGTTTTAGGCAAGGGCGGACCATAGCGTCTACATTATTTAAAATTTATATTAACACTGACTCAAGTAGGTGGAACACACTCTCGTGAAATGTGGATTTTAGTAAATGACTTCAATAAATATTAATAAACTTCTGGTTTTGTAAATACGTCTGGTTTTGTAATAAACTATGGACCACGGCCAGACAACTCGGGAAGTAATTTTAATTTTAACAAAAGTGACTCCGTGTAAGCTTTCGTAACACATTAAATCTCAGTAAAGCTTTTGCTAGCAGTGGACGAACAGGACTCCAGTTCTTCTTTAACACTACACCCCAACGTGAGCCCTGGCTTCCAACATCGGTTTTCTCCAATGTCTCCTATCCATTGCCATCTAAGCGTAATCCGTCACTTCCATTCTTCTGAGATCTTCCAGCACATCATCCTGATATCTTATTGTAGGTCGGCGCCATTTCTGCTTTTATAGACTTGCGCCCTCAAGGCCACACTATTTTTTTTTTTTTGCATACGCTGATCAACCATCCGCTGCAGGTCACTTAGCCACTGTATTCGTTGAACCTTTATGAATCTTACTATGTCCTCATGCTTTAATAGCTCATCCGTATCCTGGTTATTTCTTATTCTCAATTCGTCATCTTGATCGGGTGATAAACACGTCGTATAATCTTTCTTTCAAACCATGGTAATTCACCTTGGTAAACTAACCGCTTGTTTCCCTCCACGGAAATCTTTAGCAAAAGGAGAAAGATTTGTGCGTTTTGAAGAGAAATCACAGTTTTAATAATTATTATTGTTGTTATTATTACTGTTAGTATTACTTTTTTAAGTGTAGCAGATTTGCAAACGAGAGAATGGCACTGGAGATGGATTTCGGGGAGTTCACGACGAGAGCGTAGATGAGATAATGTTTCGTGGCAAGGATGAATGGGACCGTATCTCTTCATTCATTCAGTCGGTTCTATAGGAAAGAAAAGATAGGCCCAATTTAAACCCAACGGGCCGAAGAAGATAAGGGACAATTAGAAGGAGCCCGATAAAAGCGCAATAAGCTCCGTCTTCCAGTACGCTTAGTGGTTCCAGGATGGATATCACTGCCTGAATTAGAGATGCGTTTTAGTGGGTGGGAGTCCCACATACCAGAAAACAGACCCTTCAAACCTTCAGACATTCTTCTTAGGTCTTCCAACACTTCATCCAAACATCTTGACCTAGATCGGCCCCTCTTTCTACTTTTATAGACTTGTGCCTCAAGATTTTTTTGCATACCCTGATCATCCATCCACTCTAGGTGGTCTAGCCATTCATTGTTTTCGTTGAGCCTTTATGAATCTTATTACGTCCCTCATGGTCCAAATAGATCATCTATCTCGCGGTTATTTCTTATTCTCAAGTCATCATCGACTTTAACCGGGTCATAAACACGTCGTATAATCTTTCTTTTAAACCTTCTCAGTGTTTCTTGTTCCTTTTTGCTAATCAATACGTCTCACCTCTATAAGCAACAACCGGTTCAATGAGTGCCTTATATATTTTCGTATTGTGTTGTGTGTGACTAATGAGCTTGTTTTTTAATAGTCTACTGTTAGCACAGTATGGTAACCTTTCTTTCAAACATTCACCGGACCCCAATTACATGATTCAAAATCTCCATTAAAAAATAAACAGATCCTGGGACTGCTACATAAATTCTAAAAACTCCGACCACCTGGTGGTCACTGGGAAACCGATATGACATTAGATTCCCATTATCATAATAACAGTGTTTTTTTACAGATATCTTGGGGTGACACTATTAATTGTGACACATGTTTACCAGGATTCTGTGCTTTGAAGTCGAAATTAGTCTAAAAAATTAGAAAGATTATTTACTATGCCATCTTAGAACGTTCACTGAGTTAAATCTATGAGGACTTCGGATTACAGATTTCCACATAGAAGACTATGAACTCTGGGGGGCCTCACATGGAGCTGACCCCATACCGATAAAAATTGTTGTAGATGGTATTATTCAAAAGCAAGTCAGTAATTTTAAATATCTGAGTTGTAACCTATCTTACATTACAAAAATGATGTGGTGAAGAAGCTACACAAGTTCAAGTGTATGTGTGGGACCATCAGGAGAACTCTAAAATTAGCAAAAAGAAACACATCTGAAGTGCTACAAAGTGATGACCCCCACCCAAACGTCTATATGAATCTGAGAATTGGACTTTAACGAAGTCCTAGGCCGCTCGTATTCAAGAGGTCGAAATGAGATTCCTCAGCACGTGACAGGGTATACTCTTCAAAATCGAATAAGAAATGTTGAAGTACGGCAGGAACTGAATATTACAAGTATACTCGATAGGTTTGACCAATATCGGCTAAAATAGTTGGAACGTCTTAACGGAATCGATAACTGCTGAATCCCCAAAGAACTATGGAATTACAAGTCGAAAGGACGGAGAGGCGTGGCGAGTCCGAAGAAGCGTCCTTGGAACCAGAACAAACCATTTCTTGTTTAATCTTTGTTGAAGATGATAATTATAATTATCTTAAAACGTGTAGGCAACTTTGGCTATGAATCCTGAGAGATAGGAGAGGGGTTTAACAAACGTCGGAGACAAAATTATTACACCCTCGTGTCTCCTAACAACATTTCTGTAGATGCACAAAATCATTTATTCTTTCTTATAATAAATAACATTTTGGTAAGCGTCAAAAGAACAATACACAAACATCTTAATTACGTTTGTAACGTCCGTGTCAAATTCCCACTATTTAGCTACCATTTTCTCTGTTGCTGTTAGGGGTAGAGTTTTCAAATAAAGACAAATTACCGGTTTTTATCTGACGTTTTTTATCAGGTAAACTAACAGTTTTCTTTTTTATTATAAAGAATACTTTTTTTAATTTGAGATTAGTGGATAAAACTTTATTATAAAGTTTTAAACTTTTGGGTGCTTTCCAATTTACTGTGAAATACACTTAGAACTGGTTTTGGATATCCCTGATACAGCAAGGAAAGAAAATATTGTCTCAAAGAATATCTTGTATGGTCTTTGAAAATTTTGTACCGAAAAACGTACAAATCAGTTCTATGGTAATTCACGAAAAACTAAAAATTAAGCCGTGTCATAAATGTATCATTTATGATACATAATTTATAACATCCCTCATCCCTCACAAACAAAAACCGGCGCTATACTCAGAGTCATTTTCATTGTTCTCTTCCTACGGTAGACTTTTTAGTCACTTCTCTTTCTTTTCCAACTTTCTCTGGTCAAATTTTTCCGCTGACTATCCTTATTTCATCAATTTTTTAAATCCCACAATGGTGTGTTCTTTTTAGTTATGCAAACTAATTTTTTCTAGCACTTTGACTTTATTTATACTTACATTGTTGTGTATAAAAATTTAATTTATTATGTCTATATTTTAATGTGTCGCTACCTACAGAATAATTTTGTACGCTTTCCCATACACAACTATCAAAATTCTCGTTTGCGTTCTGGATTTTGCCATTCACGCACTACAAAAAAGCCATTTTTTGTTTTTCTATTGCTATACTGTCCGAAGTGTAAAAACATAACTAACCGTAGACGTTCAGCACAATCGGTAAGTTCAAATCAGCTCAGTACAATACACTCAGTTGGTTAG
This sequence comes from Magicicada septendecula, assembly GCA_034769895.1. Lineage (NCBI taxonomy): Eukaryota > Metazoa > Arthropoda > Insecta > Hemiptera > Cicadidae > Magicicada > Magicicada septendecula. Next base: position 353,913,507 of record CM068373.1, read on the forward strand.
TGGTTAGATTCAAATTAATAGGGGAAAGCTTTGTGACATTGGTGTATATATGCTCCAGATAACGCTAGCGAGGAAGAGTTATGATCATTTAGATTTCATAGACTTAAATTTATGATTTAAATCAAATAAAAATAAGGATTTCGAAAAATAACTAGTTAACGCCAATACATGTATTCAAGCATTCATACACACACACACACACACACACACACACACACACACACACACACACACACACACATAAGCACAAATGCTAACAAACTTGTTTCAGCCAGATTTTTATAAGTATTTAGAATTTTTCCGTATTCAGTGAACAGCTCTTTAACGTAATTACAAAATGACAGAATTGTCTGCAGATTTACCACAGAAGTAATATTTTAAATACAATTTTTTTTAATCCTACTAAATACTTTCATTACAACTGGGTCGTTGTAAGGTACGAGCTTTGCAGTTTCACCACCAGAGCGAGACATTTTACAGTTATGTTTCCAGTTGCCACATTTGTAAATTTATCTTTGTCTTTATGTTATGTCCATATTTTAATTTACACTTTGAAATTGTTTTAATGTTATAAACATTTTCAACAATGTTTTGTTTTTTACACTAAATTAATGCTTTACGTGATATAATTTTTGGAAATACGCGTAATAATTGAATTTTGTTAGGTAAAATAAAAGTATGTGTTTGCCTTTGGGTGTGACGATTTCCAAAAAGTGATATTTCCAAAGAGGTAGTTATGCCTCAGGGGAAGTATGATCCGTCGGTGTTGTGGCATTACAAGCGTAAATTTCTCAAGCAAACAAAAAGCGCCACATGTAAGCTCATTTTTGAGATTTATTAAAATTATCCGAGCTCTTACATTATCTGTTATCTAATTACATTAAAATTAGAGATATTATTGAACGAGTGAAGTGCGTTCTCAGTTTTAACCCGACCGTTTGGCATTCGTCTCTCAGTCTGTTTCTTTGGGGCATGTCTCACGATAACCTTTGACCGCGTCAACCGATTTTCATAAAATTTTACACTACAGAACTCTTTTGTTCTTCAGATTGTAAATGAGCTAAAATTACAAAAACTTGCAAAAGTCCATGTAGAGTATCAAACAAAAAGAAATTGTAACCACAATCCGAGTACAGTGTCCAATTTGTAAAATTGCAAACTTCTTGCCGTCAGAAGCCAAAAATTTGGTGAAAGTTTCTATAAAATCGTTAAACCTTACGTGGGCGTTCAAATTACAGACAATTCTAACTGACGCCTAAATTTAGTGCTATGTATTGGAAATTTCTAACGTTTGGACATCAGGGCCCATAAAAGAAATTAAAATGTCAGGTTGAAAATAACTGTAATTCAAATCTTAATTTAGAATTTTTAGTGTTCATTGTATGATTCGTGATCTACAATATTGTTATATTACTAAATAAAATATGGTATGGAGAACCATATATGACTTCCATGTTCCAAGATTTATATTTAAAATCATTTTCGAAATGAAATATATCCATAGTAACTACTTCTTTCTACTTCTTGCTTCAGCTTTAACCACAGTACTGTGGTCAGTAACTTATACCACCTCACGTTAGCGCACTCGATTTTCACTGATGATGGCAGTGGATGGCACTGCCGAAACGTCTGGTTTTGTAGAAAACATTGGACCACGGCCAAACAGCCCGGGAAGGAATTTTAACAACAAATTACTTCTTTGTTGCCGATAACGTAGTACACATATAAAAAATGTTTACATATATTTCATAATGCACCCATGCACATATTAGTTTGTAATTCTTATATCATAATAGAAATAAGTACACAGATTGTATTAATTTATTAAAACATTTATTGTTTCAAAATATGCATAAAATTAATGGCTTGTAAAAGTTAATGTTTGATCTCCATTAAGTAGTGCTCAAATTTCCAAAGTTTTAATATTATGATGTCCGTAATCAAAACATCAGAGTGGGTTTTAGTGTGTATGAGGGTACACCGTGGACAAAAATTTTCAACATTCCCTATGGAGCGTTGCTCAGAGTAAAGCTGCGAATCTACAGTGTACGTTTCACAGAACAAACACGCGGAAAAGAAGGAGCGCTCCGAAGTCTCTCATGGACCCTTTGAGCATCTTGCAGAGGGTTCATTCCCTAAAGACGGAAAGTCTGTCTATGAACCTTTCCTCAGTAAACATGTGCAGTTACACTGGCCAGCGATCCTCAGGAAGCAAATCACTGTCCACGTTGGACACTTTTTCGGCTTGCATTCGTTGTGTTGATGTGGGTTTCGCCACTTTCCATTTAAAAAGCGTGCAAACGTAAGAAAATAAACATGAGTGAGGCCAAAAATAACACGACTTGTGTGTGTGTGTGTGTGTGTGTGTGTGTGTGTGTGTGTGTGTGTGTGTGTGTGTGTGTGTGTGTGTGTGTGTGTGTGTGTGTGTGTGTGTGTGTGTGTGTGTGTGTGTGTGTGTGTGTGTGTGTCCTGTCTGCCTTTTTATTGCGGTAATCACAATAATAAAACTTTGGAAACGTAAACATTACATAATTGAGATATGCTTGCCTGCCAGGAACGATATATTTTCAATCATACATGCTTTAAATTAAAATGAAAAATTATGATTTTATTGCCTGGCAACAAAATTATTTTATTTTTAACAATTACTATTGTTTGGAAAAGTTTAAATGAATTTTCAAGTACTTTACTCTTGTTAAAACGTAAAATATTGCAGGTTACGTTACGAAAGGGTAACTACCCCTTCCCCTTAACCGATCTTCACCAAAATCGATAAGTCTTGAGTACTCTACAACTCAGGAAGGTATGCAAAAAATTATTTGATTCTGTTTGACTTTGCGGCAGTTATCGTTTGCCACATAAAACATTCTACACACAGACACTTTTCGAAAAATGACTTTTCTTCATGTTTTGAGGGTAGTACATTCAGAATCAGCCCTTATCTTGAACACACTTTTTTCGCCATCACCATACTTCCATTTCCTTACAGAACATGGAAGTAATAAAGTAAAAATTTTGAGACCTATTTATAAAATATATGGGAAGAATCCTGAACATGGAAGTAATAGTAAAAAAATCGAAATTTTTGTAGTTTTTCCGTAATTGAATAATTAACTGATAATGAAATGTATATAATAATAAATGTACTTGGTTCCAAGTAATGAGGGAGTTCTGCAGATTAGGGAGCATACTAGTTGTTGTTGCGAATGCGCGTCACAGTGATGACACTATTTAAACTACTCATAAACTTAGCAAACAGCTTTAACAATAATCAGACGTTTCGACCGTGCAAACGACGACCTTCTTCAGTATAAAAGTTAACAAGCGGTGGGCAAGATCTTGATCTTTTGTCATAAATAAATTTGGTCATACTCCTTAGTCGTGTTAATTGTTTTCCCGCACCGCTGAAGAAAAGCGGATTAACAAGACTGTACTGTATTTCAGCCTGTGACAGCATAGTTTAGGACTTAAACGAAGGAATAGAATTTGTTCAATAACTAGCAAGGTGCTTAAGCTACAGAAATCGCTCACTATTTTGAACGAGTTACATTTACTTAGGTAATTTATGTATGGACACAAATTTAAATTTATGGACACTTCGGCAGTTTTTAATCTCTCAAGCTTCAAGCCATATGTGACCGTACTCACTAAGATCATCATCACCATCTTCACAACACGCGATAGGCAAGGCGGTTGCCTGTTCCACCTTCAAAGATACTCCGGTCCCCTCTGTCTGGGTCTACCCGCACACTGGTGTCCGTACTGTTTTACATCAACAGGGTCACCTCTTGTAGGATATGACACTTCACCACGCAGTACGGTCTTCTCAAAGAGGTTAAGGGCTACTTTGAGAGCTAGCATCAGTTCATCCTATTTCCCTTGACTTTGTAAGATGGCAGAGTAAATCATTCTCTTTGTTTCGTGGCTTATTATCGAAAACACTACAATACTGGAGCCAATATATTGTTTTGTGTGTGTGTGTGTGTGTGTGTGTGTGTGTGTGTGTGTGTGTGTGTGTGTGTGTGTGTGTGTGTGTGTGTGTGTGTGTGTGTGTGTGTGTGTGTGTGTGTGTGTGTGTGTGTGTGTGTGTGTGTGTGTGTGTGTGTGTGTGTGTGTGTGTGTGTGTGTGTGTGTGTGTGTGTGTGTGTGTGTGTGTGTGTGTGTGTGTGTGTGTGTGTGTGTGTGTGTGTGTGTGTGTGTGTGTGTGTGTGTGTGTGTGTGTGTGTGTGGCATGAGGGTCCGGTACACAAGATGAAAGTAAACCTACGTAAACAGGTGCGCCACATAACGTTACTTCAGTGTTAAATGTGGTGGTTGTTATTCTAATTTAAGGATATTTCAGTTGGTGTGCTACGAGGGAAGTGTCCTTAGACCTATTCTGTATTTGTTGTATACAGGAGATATTCTTAAATGTGATGGGGTGACAACAGCTACATTCGCTTATGACACTGCTTTACTAGCTACTGGTGTTAGCATAGAAGCAGCAACAGACGCTCTACAATCAGCAGTTGAGTACGTCACTAGATGGACAAAAAAATGGCGCATCAAGCTGAACGAAGCGAAATCTACTCATATCAGTTTCACCAACCGGAAAACATATTATTGACCAATCGTATTCGATCAACAAAGAATTCCACACTCAAGCTCAGTGAAGTATTTGGGCATGACTCTGGATGCCAAAGTTAGGTGGAGAGAGCGTGTTAAGAAGAAACGGGAAGAACCTGGATTAAAATTTAAGGAAATGCTGTGGCTGCTTGGAAGACACTGAGCTGTTGCTGCATAACAAGCTGTTGTTATACAAACTAGTCATGAAACCAGATTGGGTGTACGGTATACAGCATTGGAGTTGTACTAAGAAATCTAATACTAAAATAATTAAGACTTTTCAAAATAGGGTTCTTTGCAGTATTGTTGATGCACTGTAAGAAATGACGACGTCCATGGAGACCTAAAAATGCCTACGGTTGCTGACGAGATTAAACGGTTTGCGGATAAATACGAAAGAAGACTTTATGAAGACTTAAACACTGAAGTGCTACAACTGCTTGATAATGCTAATCTCGTTCGGCGATTGCAGAAACAGAAACCAATTGAACTATCATCATTATCACCACTCCAAGGACAAGACCTTACACATGTTCAAGAACCCATCTCCTCCTCGGTCTACCGACTTCTCTCTTCCCAGTAGGGTGATAAAACAAGGCAGCCACAGATAGACGGATATCAGGCATGCGATTCAAGTGTTCACACCATCTCCTTCCGTGGTCTTCAATCTTCTGGTACAATGTTCAAATCGCGTCTAATATCCTCGTTCTTTCTCAGATCCAAAAGAGAACAACCTTCCGTCCCTCTTAGAAATTTCGTTTCGGCTGCCTGAATCCTCTCAACGTCTCTTTTACTGAGAGTCCATGTCTCGTTAGGATACAGGAATGTGGAGACAACCACAGTTTTATAAAATTTCATTCGGGTACCCTTCCGCGTTTTAATTTTCACGTACCTATGAATCGTTTCACAGATGCGTCTAAATTTTGTTAGTTTACTATCCCAATCAATATCAGTTCCATATGAGATATTACAACCCAGGTAATTAAAATGACTAACCTGATCCTAAATCTGATTATTCACGACTATAATACAATTTAACTAGTGAACTAAATATGTATAGTAATTCTCAGCACATGAACAAAGTGTAACTGTAGTAGTGTTCTAGTGGGAGCTTAATTTATGTATTAGAATAAAATTGTTAGGTAGTTTGCAACTACTTGCAATAAAGTTAAATAAATAAAAAAGAAATGCGGTTGACACAAGATTATGTGTATTAATAATCTTTTTCCAATCTGACATTAACAAAAGAGCCATAAAGCATTTGTTATCGCCGTAATCGGTCGTATCGTATAAATTCATTGTGTTCAGTTTTATTGTAGAAACAGCGGCGGACAAATTACCGCCATTAAAATACGAGTAACCAACAGGGGCAATAAATCCACACAGCGCTCAAGTGTGATGTTTTTTAATGATTTATGTCAGTGTGTGCGCGACCGTGTGTGCGTGGGTACGGGCTTCAGGATTACTAACCGAGAGCAGTGACTGTTGTTGTTCTTATCTTTATGAACGGACGTTTAGTTTATCTGGAAACTCAGCATGGTACACACAGCCAAGTAATACAGGTGAGCACGCTTACAAGGGGTATTCTATTGTATCGTCTGAGTGTATATATTGCAACAATACATATATTTGCATATTTGCCTAGGGCGGTACGTTTGTAAATATTTAGCATAGAAAATATATGATGTACAGTTTTTAACAATATTATGCAGGCTAAGAATTGTCAGAAAGCGTACACCTGCCCCCGCGAGTGAATACAGCGCTTGTGTGTTTGTGTGTGTGAACGCAAGCTACGACAGGCAAAGATGGGGTGATGAGTACGTCTGTAATAAGGTTTTAACCGGATAAAAATAAACTAATTAATACGTTTTAAACCTGTGAACAAAGACTTAGCCCAATTATAGAAACTCCATTACATTAAGGAATTTTTAACGAATATAGTGATGTAAAAGTATTGCAGAAATTTGCAATAATAAAGACGCGAGGTAATTAATGTTAATTACTAGTGTAATTAAATAGTAATTAATAAGTGTATTATATGTAAGTGATCAGGAAAAAATTACGCAAACGATGATATCGCTCGTGCTACGAGGATATTTACGAAATCGCGAAAATGAACCAAAAAGTGATTTGTAATTAAAAGGACGCTTTGCACGAAGTGACAATATCTAACAGGTCGAAAACAGTCCTAGGCTTGTCAGATTGTCGTCCAGTATAAATACCACTGGCAATTTTGGGGCGGACTCAGAGACTCAAGATATCTTCACACAACGTCACGCTGCTGGTCTGCCGACCGATCGACATCTTTACCACACACACCAAGACTTATGGAGGAACTTTGAACCATCACAAACAACAACCCGTAGAGACAGAGAACACACCATCAGCATAATCATCATCATCATCATCATCAAATTCTCAGGATTCAGGACACACATACACACACACACACCCAACGGTAACGTCGGCAATACGCAGGTGATGAATAAACAATTTTTTTTTTTCTGAAAAGAACTCTCAAAAGGAACTTACATATGAACAGTAAAGACTTAAAGTTTTAAATATAATCACTGTACAAATAAATGGTATAAAGAAAATAATTTAATTTAACAAGAAAATTTAAAAATACAAATCTTCTGTTATATGTTAAAATTTGGGTGTATCAATAGAAATAAATAATAGGTTAGAAGTATTCTATCCTGCAATGCTTAGTTTTAAGTATCTCGAACAAACAGTATTTCATCACTCTGAATCTTGCCGCATTCCTTTTCTGTCATGACCAACATTTCACTTGCACATGTTAACGTGGGTATTCAAATGTCTTATAAAATTCAATTTTTATGTTGTGTTGTGCTTTATTTCTAAGATATATATGAATCGTTTCACAAATATTCCTAAATTTATTTACCTTGTCTTTTATATCAGCTTTAGGCTCACAGCTAACTTCACATACGAGAAATTTAAAACGGCTCACCTTTTCTAAAGTACTGTTCCTTATAGATATCTTAGTCCTCACTATAGATATTTTACATTTAAAAGTTATATTTTGAGTTTTTTTCCTCTGAAATAATCAGTGAGTACTCCCTTGTTACTTCTCGTAAGTAAAATAGTATTATGTATTGCAACAAAACACAGGATTATGATCTATGAATAAGAATATCAGAGCATGGATGACGGACATTAACATGTTTTAAATTGATTTAGGCAATTTTTGTCAATTAGCTATAAGTTTTGTATTTATTGATGGATAAGGACTTGTGTTATACCAAATTCTTTGTACATTTTTGTTCTATATTGTCATGTACTTTGTGTGTGAATATGTGCGCGCGTTCGCGTGTGGTGAACCTTCGTTGTTATATCTTCCGCGTGAGTTAACCTCTCGGCATGAAACTTGGACAGTGAATTATTTATGAAAATAGCTACATTTTCTATATACTCTGTTGTTCTCAGCTATTTTTTAAATGTGGTTTTTTAGTAATTGAAAACTCACCTTTTCACGCTTATCAATTGAAGAGTAATAAAATTTCTAGATAAAATCTATGCAGGCTCTCGCAGACTTGTACAAAGATTTGCCTGCAACCCGTCTATCTTTTGTTCAATCAACCACGTAGACAGTCGATTTACCAATCAGAAGCTCCTAATTTCAGTCAGATTCGTCCGTTGTAAGGTGTACTTCTGGCAGTTCATCCGAACCCGTTGCTAGTGAACGTGTGCTCTTCGTCAAGAGTTTTTCTTGTTCGAACTAGTTAATCTAACCTAACGTAACTCTAAGACTTGGAACTCTTTTCGAGTTGTTCGATTAGAACCAAGCGAGTGTATTACATAATATCTAGTATATTATATTGAGTGCTATTCCGTGTTAGTAGAAGATTTCCGCTTAGGGAGATTTATCTACCGGGGTAAATCTTATTAACGCGGAACATTTCAAGAGTAGCAGGAAGGTGTAAGCATTATTCACCGCTTTTATAATTACAACTCATTACAACCCTGAGAATCCATAATTCATAACGATTAATACTAATAATAACAAATTCCGAGCGATTAAACGTACGAGTCGGAAAGTGACAATTTGTGTGTGCGAAATCTGCAATTAGTGTTATCAGTTAGTTGGCGAACCCCAGGCAGCGAGAGAAAAAGAAGTAGAGAGCAGAGAGCGGCGGTCATGGTGCAGAGAATAGCAGCAGCAGCAGCGGAGCATGTGACGTCACGCCGAGTATAAGGAATTTTACATATCAAGTAAAACCCATCCCAACTGAACTATATAGACTCTTTCATAAATAATAAAATACTATTCACGACGTTTGTTTAAATTTAAATATATTATGTAAACATTATTTGCTTGTGTGCTGAATAAACAATTTTTCTACACCTCCAATACAGACTTGTTCATAATTTATACACACACAGCTATCCTATGCGAAAGTATTTATTTGTATCGTCGCAGTATTGATTTATTTCAGGTATAAATAACAATGGATGAAGGAAAACCTGGAGTTAGTACACAGACGCTGGTGTCTACGTACGCGGAAGGGTCGAAACTGCCGCAATGGATAGCTACGCTAATTGGTAAGTACTATGCAGTGTAGCGTTCAGACCTCTAGCGTTAGTAATACCACATCGGTACCCCTATACATGACTCATACGTAAGTACAACCAAATTGTGTAGCTAGTATTCTCTGACAGTGACTTCTTTAAACTCAAGCGTTCACTTTTAAAACTAATAAATAATGATATACGAGGATTATCAAATATTCCCCACAAAGTGGCAATACTGGCAACAGCTGATAGCTATAATATATAAATATTTGTTTACATTCATGAATAACTTTCATCGTCATAACCATACCATATTTGACTGGTTTTGTAAGCATTTCTGGTTTTGTTTGCCTTGCGTAACAAAAAATAATATTGTGCCCAATAATTTGTTACATGAATATTTTCTTCTTCTTCTTTTTCTTCTTCTTCTTCTTCTTCTTCTTCTTCTTCTTCTTCTCTTTTTTTTAGCACTACAGCCCAACCTGAGCCCTGGCTTCCAACATCAGTCTTCTCCAATGTCTCCTATCCATTGCCATCTCAGTGAAACTCATCCATTCTTATGAGATCTTGCAGCACATCATCCAATCATCTTATCTCAGGTCGGCCCCTCTTTCTGTTTTCATAAACTTGCAAACTCAAGATTTTCTTTGGCATACACTGGTCATCCATCTGCTACAGGTGAACTAGCCATTATATTCGTTGAGCCTTTATGAATCTTACAGTGTCCTAATATTTAATAGTTCATGTATCTCCTGTTTATTTCTCATTCTCTATTCATCGTCTTCTTAAACTGGTCCATAAACACGTCTTACAATCTTTATTTCAAACCTTCTTAGTGTTTCTTGTTCCTTTTGTGTTATATGAATATAAAAAATAAAATAAAAAAAATAATAAAAAATTAATATAATATAAAAAATGTATAAAGATGTAATATAAAAAATTATATCTTTTAGACTGTTGTACAATCTTTGGTTTTAAACATTTTTATGGTTTACATCTAATTTTTTAAATTATTTCTGTCTTCAGTAACACTGTAAGACAAGTTTCAACTGGATGCGCTCCTTTCTTGTCGATCCTGTGCATCGTCTACAGCTCTTTCCGTTTCTGATGTCCTCAAGCATCCCAACCTTTCTACTTCCTCGTCCTCTTTTTTCTTCCACCTTTTCCTCTATTACACTTAACTCCAGACAGTTTCTATGCAACACATGCCCCAACCAAGATGTTTTTCTCTTTCTTATCACATTCAGCAGCTCTTCTATTTCCTAGTATTCTCGTCAATACTTCATCGTTTCTCACTGTATCAGTCCGATTTATCTTCATCATTCTTCACCACAACCACATTTCGAAGCTCTCTAGATATGTTTCTTCTTTTTTTTCGATGAGCCGTGTTTCGCTACACACTACAAACAAAACGTCTAGCAAATCTCTTTCCCACCCCAATCGGAATTCTTCTTGCTGTCAGCTATGCTTTTACCTTTTCAAAGGCTCTCCTGCTTCTGATTTCCACTATACAGCTACTATTCCATGTCACCGTACTCCTCCAACTTCTTAAATTAATTCACTTGCTTTACGGTTTCTCCTTCCAATAATTTCTTAACAAAGTCTTCGTTCTTGTTAATTCTTGTCGCCAGGGTCGGATTAGAAGTGCGTGATATCCTATGCTGCCACAGACTGGTGCTCCCCCCCCCCCCGACGATTCAAAGTTCAACGTTTTATCCATTATTTATACCGATAAATGGCATACACAATTTATAAAGTTAAAAATTATTTTATTAATGTCTCAAATTACAACAAGTATTTAGCTAAATAGTGATTACAACGAGCATAGAAGTACTTAAGATTTGAAAATACTAATCTATCAATTTTTTTCTTGACTTTCCCTGAACGAAGTCTTGTATAATTTCTTCTAAATCGAGCGATTCAAGTATCTCGCTTTCAACTGTTAACCTTGCTAACGAATATAATCTCTCTTCTCCCATACTTGAACTTAATATATCTTTAATTGTTTTAATACAGAAAATGCTCTTTCGGATTCACAGTTAGCTATTGAAATCGTGAAAAGCAGGCGATAAGCATTGTATAAATTTGGAAATACTTCAATCGTTTTACAATCAATAATCCATTTTAATACTTTAAGCGGACAAACTGTAGTATCATGGAATCTATCATCTTCATTCGAACGACTTGAAAAAACCCTCTTTCTTGCAATTTTACTCTTGGCACCAAGTGGTCAATTCCATTAGACGATCGTCGAAAAGTGTCCACATATCTTTTTATGATATTGGATTAAGGACAATCGTTTTTTATTTACATTTACAATCTACCAACATTTTTTGTGATTTAGGGCTGGATGGTGCCCCTTCTGACAGCTGAAGTCCTGGTGCCCGGTGCTGCAGCATAACCTAGCGTTATGGATAATCCGCCACTGCTCGTCGCTTTAGTTATTCCTACATATGCCGTTATTCAGAAATGTTTCCCCAATCATACAGTACTGCCCATCATAAATTGCAGCCCTTCTTCTAATTCTTAATTATTCACGTATTTAATGATCTTAAATTTTAATTTTCCTCCTCCTATCACAATACGTCTTACTTCTTCTAATGCTTTTTATCTCTTATTTTCAGCAGAGTAGGATATTGAACAGTGTTGGTGACAAATATCACCCTTATCTGATGCCTCTTCCAACGGCTGTTTCTATCATTTCATCCTTGTCTCCCTTCTACTACTACTCTCTGTTTAGTGTACAACTACTTTACTAGCCTTCTGTCTTTCCAGTGTATACAAAATCTTCAGTAGGATATTCTAGTCACCTATGTAGAAAGCTTTCTCCCAAACAAACTATCCCCCGTTGACTTTTACTAATCTTTCGCCAGATATCCGGTTGCAAGAATTACCTATAATATTTGAATTAAAAAAAAAATTATCGTATTTTCTTTCCATTTGAATTTCTTCATTAGTTAGTGGATTAATTTTATTTAGTTTATGTACAGTCAATCTGTATACTGACATTTTCCCGTACATTCATTTTGTTCGTTTTTTTGTACTTTTTAAGTTAGTATAACGTTTTGAATATTTGGGAATTTATGTTTTGTTAATATGGTAGTGTGTGACTAAACTCAATTTGTAGACATGTGGCCTTAAAACTATTTCAGCGTTGGACGACTCTGTGTAGCTTATCCGTCTTGTGTCATGTGCGACAGGTGGAACATTCTCTTATGCTTTCTATTATACACTTACGCGACGTTACATTAAAAAGTAAACGTAATTTTTGTTTATTTGAAACAATCATGCCTTTACTCTTCTACATTTTACATCGGAGTCCTTTAACAGTCAGATAAAACACATTTACGCATACTATCTTTTTTCAATTATAAAAACATTTCTAGAATGCGGCATGTAACATATCCTTCAGCTCGGTTAAAGTGTTTTGATCGTCATCAACTTTAACAAAGATTAAACCAAAAATAGTTTATTCTAGTCTCAAGCAGATAGTCTAGAGCTGGTTACTCTAACGCTTCTTCCGAGTCCCACGCCTCTCCGTCTTTTCTGCTTATAATTCCATAGATTTGGGGAATACAGCAGTCATCCTTTCGGTTAAGAGGTTCCAACCATTTTAGCCAATATCGGACAATCCTGCCAAGTACGTATATTTATAGTATTAAGCCCCTGCTCTACATTGACATTTCTTTTCCAATCTTCAAGATTATATCCTGCCACGTGCCTGATACATCTCATTCCGGTTCCTTGAATACGACTGGCTGGGACTTTCTTAATGACCAATTCTGAAATCCGAATAGAAGTGTGGGTAGGGCCATCACGTCGTGGGGTGTTTCTTTAGAGTTCTCCTGAAGGTCCCATACATACGAGGTCTGTAAATTAAGTAATGAGACTAATCATGTAGCAGTCAATATGGCAACACTGTAAGATCTCCACAGATGGTTAGATAATATCACAGCTGATTGATATTGAGTGTTAATATTTATTGTCTATTGTTGTCACGTGAAACGTAAAAAGCTTTTAATGAAGTGAGGTTTTGTTGTGCGTTATAAAAATGAGTGATATTAATTACGAACAACGTTGTGCAATCAAGTTTTGTGTTAAACTCGGCCAACTGAGACTTTTAGAAAATTGATAAACGCGTCTGGAGATGAAGCTTTGTCAAGAGCACAGGTTTTCAGATTGCTTAATCCTTTTCACATGGCCGGGAATCAAGAGTCAACATCAAGAACTGACTACAGTGTTAATCGAATCAGGGATTTGGTGTGTTCTGACCGTTGATTAACCGTCAGAATCATCGCACAACAATTCAATTTGAACCACACTACAGTTTGTCAAATTTTGACAAACGAATTGGGAATGAGAAAAGTTTCTGCGAAATCGGCCACAAAAAATTTTTTGGACAGATGGAAACAAACAACAACAGGATGGATGTGTGTCGTAAAAACCCTTCTAGGACAAATTTAAAATGATCCTGATTTTCTAAAAAACTTTATTATCGGTGATGAATTATGGATCTTTGAGTACTATCTAGAACCAAAACGCCAGAGCGAGGAGTCGCACACATCAAACTCACCACGTCCCCAAAAAAGCAAAAATGTGCAAAAAAAAAATCAAAACCATGTTCATTTGTTTCTTTGATAGTAATAGCATTATCCATAAGACGTTTTTGCCTACAGAACGGACTGTCAATCAACATGTTTACCTAGAAATACTTGAAAGGCTGTGGAAGAGATTTGCCCGCGTGAGACCAGCCATCCTGAACACCTGGATGCTGCATCATGACAATGCACCTTGTCACACAGCACTCTCGGTTAATGAGTTTTTGGCAAAGAACCCCCTCAGCTCCTCAGCCCTCCTCCTGTTGTTCCTCAGCTCCTTATTCAGCTGACTTGAGTCCCTGTGACTACTTTCTCTTCCCGAGATTGAAAAAAATATCTTAAAGGACACCATTTTGGGGCATTGGACAACATTAAATAAAATGTAACCGACCAGTAGAAGGAGATTCCAGTTTTTGAGTTCCAGCACTGCTATGAAGAGTGGAAAACCCGTCTAAAGCGCTGGGTGGCTTCCCAAAGGAACTGTTTTGAAGGCGATAGAGTGTATATATAGTTTGACTGTAAATAAAAGGTTTTACTGAAATAGTCTCATTACTTAATTTGAAGACCTCGTATTGTCGAACTTGTGCAGCTTCTTCACCACATCATCGTTTCTAATGTAAGGTATATTACAGCGCAGTATTCAAAATTACTGACTAGCTGCAGAACAGTGCCATCTACAAAAATATTTGCTCGTAGCAAGTTTCGATTAAGTCGCAAAATGTTACCTTTCGTGATTGTTTTATTCATGGGTAGAGTAAAAAGTTACATGGTGACATATCCCACGAAAACGGCGGTTGCGGAAAACTGTGGTTTCACTTTCGGTAAAAAAAAAACTCTTGAAGAAGCAATAATGTCCGTGGGCCGGTGCATTATCGCGGGCCAATTTCTATAAATGTGTCTGTTTGTAGCGAGTAGCTTCGCGCAAATTGTATGAAACGCCCAAATAATATTTTTTATTGACAGTCGCACCGCCCATAAAAATTTACGAAACACGATACAGCCACAATCTTCGCTTCACTATCACTATCTTTAATTCACTCACGACTGTGTTTTAACCTTTTGTACCATTTATAAAACTACCGTCCGAGCAATGACTTTGGCCATAGCACAGCCGTTGAGATTGTGAGTTTCAAACGGACCCACTTTTTCGGTCAGCGCCGTCATAACTTTAATACACTTGTGTGGAATTTATATGCATGTTACTGTGTATGTGTGTGTGTGTGTGTGTGTGTGTGTCCACGCGCGCGCTTGCGTGCGTGTTTCCCAGCGCGTAAGTATTCTAGACACAC
The DNA here is from genome assembly GCA_034769895.1 of Magicicada septendecula. Lineage (NCBI taxonomy): Eukaryota > Metazoa > Arthropoda > Insecta > Hemiptera > Cicadidae > Magicicada > Magicicada septendecula. The sequence goes on from CM068373.1 coordinate 353,928,535, forward strand.
ACACACACATGCATTCGCACGATTAGGAATCACAAAGAGGGAGAAAGAGGGGCAATACTTTGGTGTGTTGTTTTTGACAAAACCAGCGTACACGATTTTCACTGAAGATGGTTGTCGATGTCACTGCTGAAACGTCTGGTTTTGTCGAAAACTTTGGACCACGGCCAAACCTCCCGAGAAGTAATTTTAACAACATTGTAAGCCTACGAAACACATTAATACATTGGTGTGTTTGCAGCATCGATCGGATCTGTGATCGTGGGCACGCTGCTGGGATGGACGTCGCCTACGGGCCCGCTGCTGCTGGACGGCCAGTACGGGTTCCCCATCTCGGAGTCGGAGTTCGCGTGGATCAGTTCGACGCTGGCGCTTGGAGCCATGTTTGCGCCCATATGGGGTTGGGCTGTCGGATTCCTGGGCCGCAAGAACACGCTGATCCTGCTCACTGTGCCGAACCTCGTCAGCTGGGCGCTTCTAATTTGGGCAAATTCGGTGAGTACCACCTCTATTTAGTGTTTAATAGTAATTAATTGTAGTGTGACCTGAAACATCTCTGCCAAGACATCAATAGAAAAACGACCAAATAACAAAATAGATCAATTAATAGAAATTCCTATTTTCTGTTGTTATTTTCTCCATTTACTACCACTTCTTCTTCTTCTTCTTCTTCTTCTTCTTCTTCTTCTTCTTCTTCTTCTTCTTCTTCTTCTTCTTCTTCTTCTTCTTGTCTTACTCTTCCTGTTCCACCTCATTTTTCTTCAACTTTCACCTTCTCCACCTCTTCCACATCCACCTTCTCCTACTCTTTGTTTCTTCCTCCTTTTCTTCATCGTCCTCTTCTTTTTATTTTTCTTCTCCTCATTTTCTTTTCCTTGTTCCTTTCTGTCTTCTCTTTCTTCTCATTCTTCTCCTCCTTCTACTTTATTTCTCCTCCTCTTCATTTCATAGTCTTCATTTCATAGTCCTTTTCTTTCATATTCTTCTTTTTTCTTTCATTTTTTTTTCTTTTTCCTTTTTCTTCTCTTACTCTTCTAGTCCTTATTTTTAACATTTATTCTCTTCTTCATTTTCTTTGATTCCTCTTTTTCTGCTTTTTCATCTTGTCTATTCTTTCTTCTGATCCTCAATTTCTTCTTTCTTCTTTCTTTCTTCTTTTTCCTTTCTCCTTCTTCTGCATTCTCTCCCTTTATAATTCTTTCCCTCTTCCTTCGCCATTTTCTTTTTCTTCTTTTCCTCGAATTCCTTGCTACTCTCATTTTTCCCCAGTGTTCCTTATTTTTCTCCTCTTTTATTTTCATTATTTTTTCCTTCTACTTTCAGTACCTTATTCATCTCCTGATACAAAGCAAACTACCAACAGACGGCGTCGCCTTTACTAGTTTAGAGCTTAAGATCGATCGATAAACGTGAAAGCTGTGTGAAATGCGTACACCTATTGTTGTCTCCTATATCATGGTCAAGTTACTGTGACATGAAAACACTTATCAGGTCATCGATCTTTAACCAGTAATAAAGTCACAGAAGGCCATCGCGCATAGACAAAACGGGACTGCCATAACTGTTGTAGAAACGTGAAGATATAAAGACTTGTTATAGTTATACAGATAATTTTACTTCTAATTAGAACTAATATTAGGCATTACCTGTATTAACTTCCCGTCTTGTGACTTATCTGTTTTAATTTCTAAAACGACGCGTTTCGAGGATAAATCCTCATCTTCAGGTTTTAATATTACAAAAACATCTGGAAACATTACAAAACATAATATTACCCTGGAAATGGAGAACAATAACTGCCTGAACTTCCTTGATCTCACTATTAGCAAATATAATGACCGATTTAGATTCAAAATTTATAGAAAGCCCACCACTACGAATAATACTATTCATGCTGAATCGTACCATCCATATTCCCAAAAAATGGCAACCTTCAACGCGTTTGTTCATAGAATGCTTGCTATTCCCCTTGAGCAAAAAGATAGAGTAGAAGAGACTAATATAATCAAAAGTATAGCTATCGCTAATGGGTATAACGGTGAAATTGTAGACAAGCTAGTAAGAAAACACTCAGTAAAATATTAAAAGCAGATTAACCGGCCCAGCTAAAAAAGGTACTAAGTTTATAGTAACTGAGTACACGAATGTACTACCAGTCATTGTAAAGAATGAGTTTAAGAAACGTAAAATAACAGTGACTTTTAAAACCACAAATAATATCAAAAAACGTTTGGGACAAAGAACTCACATCCCGGATGAAGAGAAAACTGTAGTATACAAGCTTGAATGCGATGACTGCGACAAATTTTATATAGGACAAACGGGCAGACAATCAGCCGAACGTTTTAAGGAACACCTACCCAAAAGTGATATCTCGAAAACAAGATCTAGTTACGCTCAACATTTAATGCTGTATAATCATAAATATTCAGACTTCCACACAAATTTTAAACTGCTTCATAATTGCAAAAAAGGTGCGTACATGAACGCTGTGTTGGAATATGAGATATACAAGGCTTCTAAGTTGCAAGCGGACCAACTACTTAATGATAAAGTTTCGTTTCGATCTAATCTACTGTACAACACAGCCATCGATACCGATGTGTCCACGGGCAATGATAACGGTCATACAGGATAAAGTACAACAGTTAATCGTTGGAAACGAGACGATGCGCATCGGACTGTGCCAAGACTATATCAATGTTAAATTATGTGTGGTGTTTTTATGTGTTTAAATAATTGACGACCCCGTTCGGGTGAATTTGATGTTTTTGTAATATTAAAACCTGAAGATGAGGATTTATCCTCGAAACGCGTCGTTTTAGAAATTAAAACAGATAAGTCACAAGACGGGAAGTTAATACAGGTAATGGCTAATATTAATTCTAATTAGTTCATAAACGTGACTTGGAGACAAATAAAACAAAATGAAAATTTACTTCCATGTTCCATAAAGAAATGGAAGTATGGTGATGACAAAAAAAAGGCGTGTTCGAGATAAGGTCTGATTCTGATTGTACTACTCTCAAAACATGAAGAAAAGTCATTTTCAAAACGTGTCTGCCTGTGTGTAGAATTTGTTCGCAAATTCACACAACATCAGATGATTTTTCGCATGTTTGCCCGAGTTATAGAGGACTGAAGGCGTGTTGATTTTGGTGAATATCGGTTAAGGGGAAGGGGTAGTTTACCTGCAACACTTTACATTTTAACAAGAGTAAAGTCCTTAATTTTTATAAATAAACTCTCCTAAAAAGAATGTCATAATAATCCACTGTAGAAAGGCAGAAATAACTATGAATCAAAAGGGTAGTTAAAGGGGAGGGGTAATTTTTTACGTTTGGTATTGATTTAATAAGTTTGACGGAATTAAATAAAAATGCACTTAAACTGTGTCAAACAATGGTAATTGTTAAAAATAAAATACTTTCGTTGTCAGGCAATAAAATTATAATTTTTTAATTTTAATTTTAATCATCTATGCGTGAAGATCCGCAACCATGCCCCAGCCGGCCATAAAATAATTTGTGGCCACATATTTACATAATTATATAAATATGTAATTAATGCGTGATTATCTGCGTAGTTCAGTTTCTTTATTTAGAATAAAGTACCTAATTTTTGTAGATAAAGTCACTCGAAAATAACATTATATTGAACGACTATCCCATAATAACAGAAACTTATATAAATAGTGAAAATAGTTAGAGAGTGGGGGATATTTTTTTAGAAATTATGGAACCGAATTCAAGTAAATGATTTTAAAAATAAATCTTAGAACACGGAAGTCATGTATGGATCTCCATACCGATATTAGAACACGGAAGTCATGTATGGATCTCCATACCGATATTAGAACACGGAAGTCATGTATGGATCTCCATACCGATATTAGAACACGGAAGTCATGTGTGGATCTCCATACCGATATTAGAACACGGAAGTCATGTGTGGATCTCCATACCGATATTAGAACACGGAAGTCATGTATGGAAATCCATACCGATATTAGAACACGGAAGTCATGTATGGATCTCCATACCGATATTAGAACACGGAAGTCATGTATGGATCTCCATACCGATATTAGAACACGGAAGTCATGTATGGATCTCCATACCGATATTAGAACACGGAAGTCATGTATGGATCTCCATGCCGATATTAGGACACGGAAGTCATGTATGGATCTCCATACCGATATTAGAAGACGGAAGTCATGTATAGATCTCCATACCGATATTAGAACACGGAAGTCATGTGTGGATCTCCATACCGATATTAGAACACGGAAGTCATGTGTGGATCTCCATACCGATATTAGAAGACGGAAGTCATGTATAGATCTCCATACCGATATTAGAACACGGAAGTCATGTGTGGATCTCCATACCGATATTAGAACACGGAAGTCATGTATGGATCTCCATGCCGATATTAGGACACGGAAGTCATGTATGAATCTCCATACCGATATTAGAACACGGAAGTCATGTATGGATCTCCATACCGATATTAGAACACGGAAGTCATGTATGCATCTCCATACCGATATTAGGACACGGAAGTCATGTATGGATCTCCATACCTATATGAGGACACGGAAGTCATGTATGGATCTCCATACCTATATTAGAACACGGAAGTCATGTATGGATCTCCATACCGATATTAGGACACGGAAGTCATGTATGGATCTCCATACCGATATTAGAACACGGAAGTCATGTATGGATCTCCATACCGATATTAGGACACGGAAGTCATGTATGGATCTCCATACCGATATTAGAACACGGAAGTCATGTATGGATCTCCATACCGATATTAGAACACGGAAGTCATGTATGGATCTCCATACCGATATTAGGACACGGAAGTCATGTATGGATCTCCATACCGATATTAGGACACGGAAGTCATGTATGGATATCTATACCGATATTAGAACACGGAAGTCATGTATGGATCTCCATACCGATATTAGGACACGGAAGTCATGTATGGATCTCCATACCGATATTAGGACACGGAAGTCATGTATGGATCTCCATACCGATATTAGGACACGGAAGTCATGTATGGATCTCCATACCGATATTAGAACACGGAAGTCATGTATGGATCTCCATACCGATATTAGGACACGGAAGTCATGTATAAATCTCCATACCGATATTAGAACACGGAAGTCATGTGTGGATCTCCATACCGATATTAGAACACGGAAGTCATGTGTGGATCTCCATACCGATATTAGAACACGGAAGTCATGTACAGATCTCCATACCGATATTAGAACACGGAAGTCATGTGTGGATCTCCATACCGATATAAGAACACGGAAGTCATGTATGGATCTCCATACCGATATTAGAACACGGAAGTCATGTATGGATCTCCATACCGATATTAGAACACGGAAGTCATGTATGGATCTCCATACCGATATTAGGACACGGAAGTCATGTATGGATCTCCATACCGATATTAGAACACGGAAGTCATGTATGGATCTCCATACCGATATTAGGACACGGAAGTCATGTATGGATCTCCATACCGATATTAGAACACGGACGTCATGTATGGATCTCCATACCGATATTAGGACACGGAAGTCATGTATGGATCTCCATACCGATATTAGAACACGGAAGTCATGTATGGATCTCCATACCGATATTAGAACACGGAAGTCATGTATGGATCTCCATACCGATATTAGAACACGGAAGTCATGTATGGATCTCCATACCGATATTAGAACACGGAAGTCATGTATAGATCTCCATACCGATATTAGAACACGGAAGTCATGTGTGGATCTCCATACCGATATTAGAACACGGAAGTCATGTATGGATCTCCATACCGATATTAGAACACGGAAGTCATGTATGGATCTCCATACCGATATTAGAACACGGAAGTCATGTATGGATCTCCATGCCGATATTAGGACACGGAAGTCATGTATGGATCTCCATACCGATATTAGAAGACGGAAGTCATGTGTAGATCTCCATACCGATATTAGAACACGGAAGTCATGTGTGGATCTCCATACCGATATTAGAACACGGAAGTCATGTATGGATCTCCATACCGATATTAGAACACGGAAGTCATGTATGGATCTCCATACCGATATTAGAACACGGAAGTCATGTGTGGATCTCCATACCGATATTAGAACACGGAAGTCATGTGTGGATCTCCATACCGATATTAGAACACGGAAGTCATGTGTGGATCTCCATACCGATATTAGAACACGGAAGTCATGTGTGGATCTCCATACCGATATTAGAACACGGAAGTCATGTATGGATCTCCATGCCGATATTAGGACACGGAAGTCATGTATGGATCTCCATACCGATATTAGAACACGGAAGTCATGTATGGATCTCCATACCGATATTAGAACACGGAAGTCATGTATGGATCTCCATACCGATATTAGAACACGGAAGTCATGTATGGATCTCCATACCGATATTAGGACACGGAAGTCATGTATGGATCTCCATACCGATATTAGAACACGGAAGTCATGTATGGATCTCCATACCGATATTAGGACACGGATGTCATGTATGGATCTCCATACCGATATTAGAACACGGAAGTCATGTATGGATCTCCATACCGATATTAGGACACGGAAGTCATGTATGGATCTCCATACCGATATTAGAACACGGAAGTCATGTATGGATCTCCATACCGATATTAGAACACGGAAGTCATGTATGGATCTCCATACCGATATTGGGACACGGAAGTCATGTATGGATCTCCATACCGATATTAGAACACGGAAGTCATGTATGGATCTCCATACCGATATTAGGACACGGAAGTCATGTATGGATCTCCATACCGATATTAGAACACGGAAGTCATGTATGGATCTCCATACCGATATTAGGACACGGAAGTCATGTATGGATCTCCATACCGATATTAGAACACGGAAGTCATGTATGGATCTCCATACCGATATTAGGACACGGAAGTCATGTATGGATCTCCATACCGATATTAGGACACGGAAGTCATGTATGGATCTCCATACCGATATTAGAACACGGAAGTCATGTATGGATCTCCATACCGATATTAGAACACGGAAGTCATGTATGGATCTCCATACCGATATTAGAACACGGAAGTCATGTATAGATCTCCATACCGATATTAGAACACGGAAGTCATGTGTGGATCTCCATACCGATATTAGAACACGGAAGTCATGTATGGATCTCCATACCGATATTAGAACACGGAAGTCATGTATGGATCTCCATACCGATATTAGAACACGGAAGTCATGTATGGATCTCCATGCCGATATTAGGACACGGAAGTCATGTATGGATCTCCATACCGATATTAGAAGACGGAAGTCATGTGTAGATCTCCATACCGATATTAGAACACGGAAGTCATGTGTGGATCTCCATACCGATATTAGAACACGGAAGTCATGTATGGATCTCCATACCGATATTAGAACACGGAAGTCATGTATGGATCTCCATACCGATATTAGAACACGGAAGTCATGTGTGGATCTCCATACCGATATTAGAACACGGAAGTCATGTGTGGATCTCCATACCGATATTAGAACACGGAAGTCATGTGTGGATCTCCATACCGATATTAGAACACGGAAGTCATGTGTGGATCTCCATACCGATATTAGAACACGGAAGTCATGTATGGATCTCCATGCCGATATTAGGACACGGAAGTCATGTATGGATCTCCATACCGATATTAGAACACGGAAGTCATGTATGGATCTCCATACCGATATTAGAACACGGAAGTCATGTATGGATCTCCATACCGATATTAGAACACGGAAGTCATGTATGGATCTCCATACCGATATTAGGACACGGAAGTCATGTATGGATCTCCATACCGATATTAGAACACGGAAGTCATGTATGGATCTCCATACCGATATTAGGACACGGAAGTCATGTATGGATCTCCATACCGATATTAGAACACGGAAGTCATGTATGGATCTCCATACCGATATTAGGACACGGAAGTCATGTATGGATCTCCATACCGATATTAGGACACGGAAGTCATGTATGGATCTCCATACCGATATTAGAACACGGAAGTCATGTATGGATCTCCATACCGATATTTTATTTTCCTGACAATTGTTTCACCAGTTACGGCAGCTTCAGAGGTTGGATTCCAAGAGACCGGTTTGAAATGTATGTTAGGCGGGGGATGGTTGGACGTAGTGTATGGCCAAGAGTGCATTGGAAAGTCTCAGAAAATTAGCTTACATCAGCCCTGAAAATGTCAATATCTCACATAGCATAGTTCCGGAGATATACGTACCTATGTGTTGGAAAATATGGTCTTACAAAAAACGCGTTTTGTATATCAGTGGGAAGTAACGAAAACTCAATTTATGACCAAACGCTAATTTCAGGTAATAAACAAAAACAAAACAAAGGTTTTTAAAAATATATATAAACACTTGGTACGTTTCACAGATTTTGTTACGTGCTCTGAAATATCGCATTTCTGAACATAAGAAGACGAATTTAACAAATACAGCCAATACAGGGTTTGCAGATCACTGCTTACAACACAATCACTTCATTGATACAAAAAACATAACGCTATTCCACAACATACAAAAAGGTAAAAAAATGGATTTGTTAGAAATTCTAGAAATTAAAAAAGCAATAAAAAATAACAAAAATTTAACAAACGAACAAACTGAATTCTATGTATCCCCTTTATTAAAAGCTGTTATTTAGTTTAGTTAATTTTATATTTTGCATTCAGATTACATTTAGTTTTTACAGACATTTGACCTTCCCTTAGCTCCTGCAACCCCCCTCTCCATCTTTACAGCTCACACATGTTTCAATACACTCCCTAAACAGATGTCCACCCTACATCCTGTGTTCAGTGTTCACTCAGCCCTTTGACAATGGCTTAAGAAGTCGAAAGAGCTGTCAGAGTTAAACAAAATCTGTGAAACGTACCAAGTGTTTATATATTTTTAAAAACCTTTGTATTAATATGTTTCACCAAGTGCCCAACGAGTCATCAATTAATATCGTAACAACAAAACATTCTTGACTTCAGAGTTGCCAGCATGAAGTACAAAATATCCCCTTTTACACAATGAAAACCACATAATTTTAAATTAAGCCGTTTATAAAATATGTACTACTTAAAGGAATTGTGTACAAAATTGGAATGATTTTACTATGTACACACGTACTTTAGATTAATCATTAAATCTGTTTCTGAGTGTATTTATATCATATATAAATATTTATATCCTCTATATTATATTTATATTTATTTATCCCATTTTATTTAGAAAAGTTGAAATTTTATTAAAACAAGCATTTCGAGAAAAAAATGGTAAATTTTAATGTTTTGCCTTCAGACTCCTCTTAAACGAAAGCATGAAATAACAGCATTATTTGTTTTCCAGTAACAAACCGTTATTGTATTGACAAAATATATTTAGCAACGCACATAAAGACCGAATGGCAAAGATAACTTGAACGCGCGCGCGCGCGCGTGTGTGTGTTGTTGTTGATGCGCATATTAAAATACAACTGTTTTCTTTAAAACCAATGACAATAATAATCATATTCTTTTAACGTATCAAAACAAGAGATTACATGACATAATAATCTTAAGCAAGGTCATGTTTCGATACTAGTAATGAAGTGTTGATGCTGGCAAATTCACTTGAGTTAAGTTGGCGCCTTGCACACAATGACCGGTTTGTTTATGTTTTGCGATTTTCACTACATTTAATTTGTCATTAGTTCAATATGTTTACACAGCGAACGCTATACGCTATTGTGGATTGCTACCATGGTCACAAAAAACTGTCGAATTGGTTAGCATTACACTGATCATGTAGTTTGTGTTACATTAAGCCTTAAAACTTCAAATTCCCTATGTCAAATCAAGTGGGTCTTGTAGCCCTAATCTTTTGATGTTTACAGTGTTATTTTTTCAAGAAGATAAGTGGCTAGTTATCACGGATTCTTATCTAGGCGGTTTATATTATTCACGTGCCACTTTTTTGTGCAATCCTATGTGAATCTTAATTTCCTCACAAAAGTATGACAACAATACGCATATGGACGTTCAAACAATCGACAACGTTTACAACAAACTTAATAGTGTCGCTTATCTGCACCATTGTATTTGCGTTCCATGGAACATGCAAATTTCCGCTCAGAATCATCAAGGTCAAACATCAGTTGTGTTCCGGCAAACAGTAGCTCACACTATTGTACGTAGATAACGCACAGTTCAACATAAGTAGTTGCAAGTTATAAATTTGTTTCCTGGTTATAATTACAAACAGAAGTCAAACTATTGTTCACCGCTTTGTAGACTTCTGGTATAACGTGTTACCTACGTTATAACATTGGGAACCTATGCATACTTACCTCTGATCAATTGCACGGGCTGCCATTCTCGTAATAAACTTTTAATTACTAGATAAACCAGCAGTAGTTATAACTAAAGGAACTTTTACATGGGGGTCTGATGATTTATTCACTCACTTTTTTAGTGTAAAGTAACGACATCTCTTTATTAAATCATTACTACAACAGCTCTACATAAATATTCCCATATAAGGTTTTCTGAATAAAAGATTAAAATTTATAACAGATTTTGGCAAAGAACTGGGGCAAAACACATGGATTTATCAGTGCTCGCGCGCACACATACACACTAATGTTTATCTGTTCATGTGTTTAATTATCTCTGTATTGCTCGTACACAGATCCTGATGATGACAATAAAAAATACGTCTACACAAATGCTTTATAAAGAGCCTTTGTTTATTGACCAACACTCATAAAACTTTTCGACGTATGTTTTAAAAAGTAACAACATAAAAGTGTCAGGGTTTTAAATAATAATAATCATCGTCATCGGCATCTGCTTCAAGCATTAAGCCCAAGTCCTTTTACGACCGCTGATTTCTAGGTCGTCCAGCTCTCGTTTTCTTCCCAACTGCTGTCCAAATGTTGGCACCACTGGCATTCGGAGAGCCTTTTCATTTAAATTGAAGATGTACGCAAAGCTGGGTAGGCCAAAACCCTGATCAGAGTTTAATGCCTTCATAGTCAACCTTGAAATGAATGAGTTTTTTCACAGTTGCTAATAATTCTCCGGTAATCCTATGTTATCGGCGCTTATAAATTTATAATGACCAAATAATAAGACAATAAAGTATGCAGCGCCTGACAGCCGCCACAGGCCGTAAACCTTATCACACTGCCACTTTTATATGATATAAATAAATATATAGGCCTATTTAATATTTTTACGTTAATTAACACTTTTTAAGGAAAATATGAATCTTATATTTTTATTATTATTATTAGCGGGGGCCCTACAGTCTATGTCGCATCCCGCATTTCGATCGCCATTTCTCCCTACCTTTCCAGTCATCGTCTTCAATAGCTCGATCTCTCATGTTTTTCCTAATTCCTGTTCTCTATTGTGTTGTCAGTCTTCCTTTTCTTCTCCAGGTTTGTGGTGTGTAAGTCAATGCTTTCTTTGGCCATCGCTTCTCCTCCATCCTCGTTATACCATACCAACTGTCTGGATTCTATTTTTTCTGCTGTTGTAAATATGCGCCCTTTTCCTTCTTATATCTTTGTTTCTAACATGTTGCATTCTAGAAATATTACACGTTCTTCTCAAGGAGTCCACTTCCACAGTTTCTATTATCTTTTTCTCTTTATCTGAAAGTTGACAGCATTCGCAGCCATAAGTTAAAATTGGCTCCACAATAGTTGTGTAGATTGTCAGTTTAGTTTGAAGTTTCATTTTGTTCGACCAAAGAAACGAGTTTAGTAAACGAATAGCCTTTTTCCCCTGTTGTATCCTATTTTTGATGTAATTCTTTGTTGTTCCATCTTGTGAAATAATGCTTCCCAAATATTTGAATTTGCTACACTTTCAGATTCTATGGATTTGCAGATCTGGGTCTTCTTCTTGCATGTCTCTTATTTTCAGATATTCTTTTTTAGTAGTGTTTATGTTTAGACCCCATTTCTCGTACTACTCTTTCAATTTTCTGAACATAAATTAATAATTAAAATAAATCTATATGCTTAATTGAATCTTATGAAACAATTAAACGTAAAGGTAGTTTGGGGTAATTTAGAGACAAACGAAAATATAACTTTCTTCGCATTTTTGTACCTAAAGCTTTAAATTTTTGTGCATAACTTCACCATTATGTGTATTGTTATACTGAGATTTCTTACTTTTACTGACTTTGTATTCTAACATAAAGTAATGAAACTTTGAAGAAAGTAACGTCATAACAATAGTATTGAAATGACAGAAAGCATTTGGTTTTTCACAAATAGTAAACAGTTAAATCAAAAGTTTTGCCCCTTCGTACTACATTTTGTTTGACAATTTTTTCAAGATAAAAAGAAAAATTTTACTCTACTCCAAAACAATTGATCACTTTCAAATGTTAACACTATCATGTCAAAATTTTATAGTAACTAAAACATAGTTCCTTTATAAGAAGGAAAATTAATGTTATAAATGATTTTAAGTGGTGTCTAATAATTACCCCAAAAATCGTTGACTCTAAATTACCCCAACCCCCCTATTTTAATTGTTTGTTATGACAATCACTAAATTTTTGTTTGTGTTAAATACTAAACCAAGTATGTAAATGTATTAATATGGTAGTATGACCTATTGAGATACTGTCTTTAAGGAAATTATTAGTATATGTAAAACTTCAAATGCTATATTTGCAAAAGAACTCTATTCTAATTAGTATCATAGAAATTTGCAAGAAACTTAAAATAACAAGAGTTACTGGAAAACAAATTATATTTATTAGTATAAATACAGTAAAACTTGCGATTTGGCTGAGAAAGGTCTTTGCAGTTTTTTTATTTGAAGTGCGGTTTTCGTACCACAAGAAGCACGGTTTATTTCTAAGATTTCATAGAAACCTTAAAAATAAAACAAGACACAGCACAAGGATTAAATTTTATAAGACAATTCCAATACCCACGTTGACTTAGCGAGTGAGGCGTGGGTCGTGACAAAAAAGGAAAGCGGCAAGATTCAGAGTGCTGAAATGCAGTTTCTTCGAAATACATTAAATTATAGAACAAGGAATAAAGATATCAGAGCAGAACTTGAAGTGAAAGATATAAATGAAATTATTTCCAATTTACAGAAGATAATGGTGGGATCATCTGCAAAGTATGACAGAGGATCAATTGACAAAAGCGGCACTGAACTATAAAGCCATTGGTAGAAGAGACGTGGGTCGTCCGAGGATGAGATGGGTGCCGTAACAGGTTTATATAACCTAATCCTTGAAGAGAAAAAAAAGAAGAAGGCGGTTTTGTGTAGCAGTAAAGGACGGAATGATTAAGGTGAAATGGGCTGGATAGACTGAGAAACGATGAAGTATTTGCGAGAATAGGAGAGGGCATGAAAACTGCTGAAAGTAGTGAGAAAGAGGTCAAAGAAAGGTCAAAACTCCAAACCTTAGTTATACAAATATAGTGCTAAAAAAATAATTATAATAATACTAAAACAGTACTCACCATTACGTCTAAGAAGGATTCAATTAATTAGTTATATATGTATAACTAAGATTTGGAGTTTTGATGATATCTATTTGTTATAGATAGATTTTTCTTTGTATTAATTTATTGTTCGCCTAAAGACGACCTCGGATTCTATCGCGGTCGAAACGTCGTGTTTTATTAATTTTAACTTACGATGACTAATGTCCGAAGTCTTATAATTTGTAAAGAGCCAGATTATTTGTTGGAAGAAGAGTAAAAATATATACAGAAAAACGAGGATAAATGGTATGGAAGATAAGAAAATACATAATCAAAAACGAGAATAGACAAAAAGCAGATATAGATATTTGTAGAGAATGTTGTAACCAGTGAACAACAGGTCAGGAGTAGAATGTGCACAGCGATGAAAACGTTTGATTAGAAAACGCCTTCTTTACCCCTCATGGTCAATTTAAGGCCACTCCTAACCGGCAAATCAAACAAAAAATCGATTTTCGGTTTTTGTCTTAAAAAAATCTTCATTATTTTCTGAGTAATTTGATACCAAATTTATGTGAATACACTTAATAATAAATTTTTTATTATTTCTAAAATAAATTGAGATCGTTGGAAAATTCCTGTCAAAAGTGTTGATAGTGTTAACCACTTTTTATAAATTTATAACTCCTTTATAGCAATTAGTAGAGACATGCGGTTTTTACTATTGGAAAGTGACTTTTAATAAACATTCACTACCAGTGTCTGTCATAAAGCCAATGTGCTGATCGGAGACTTCCTCGTTTGTTAAAAAAATGTCTTCATAGTAGTACACATAATGAAAACGTTGTTAGAACAACGAACTCACTATATGCAAGACATTTCAATGAATCAGGCCATAAATTTATAAATCCAAATGAAAATATGGAAATAATCAAAATAGAAAACAATCCGCAAAAAAGAAAACTAATAGAAGAACTAGAAATACTAAAAGTTAAAAAAGAAGATAAGAATAAATTAATGAATATAAAAGTGGATTTTACAAATGAAGAAATATTTTATATAATAAACAAGAAATATATTAAACAATAGGCTAAACAAAAATAAATTAAAATAATAAGAATAACACACTAAAAATGACGAAATGTAAAAGATTATAAGTCAGAAAGTAAAATATTGCATGAAGAAATTAACGGGAGATTCGTAAAACAATTTGACGGACGTTAGTAAAATGCCTAACGGAAAAATGTAGACAAAGTTCCCGTGAAGAGCGGTAGCAGCTAGAACCAATAGGAGGGGCGATGACATAAGGGGAGGGGCCTAAAGTATAAAAGCTTACAACGTACAGTTGTAACAATACGAAGAATAATGAAAACGAGTCGCTGAATCATTTGATTTGCAATAGTTTGCCAAAAAGTATATTTGCTGGGCTTAATACTTTGGTTTTAGGTGTGGATGATGCTTTGTTGACCTTCAATGAAGGTAATATATAAGTACGTGTCAAGTCTTACAAAAATTAGGGTTCCAACTAGGATCAAATATAGTTAAGATAATGAAAAAAATTGACTTGAAAGGAATACTTGAGGCAGAGACAGCAGTAGATGAATTCATGATAAAAGGTAGACATTTAAGTAGAAATGTGAAGAGAAAACTAGAGGACCAAATAGACATAACTGAAGACCCCGAGTATTAAGTTAGACTGTTTTAACTTGGGTAAAACAATAAAAATCTGTTTTAAAACTTTAAATTCGTTTTTCTGAAACCCAGTTTTTGTAGATAAATGACCCATTATTTCAAAAATTATCAAGCTGAATTTTTTTTTGCCATTGGGTTAGTTAAGATATAACTGCACTACTAGTTTCACTAATAAATAAAAATTTGAAAAAATATTAAGTGTGCTTTTTGTATGCAGTTTTATAGAGCAAAATATAAAATGTTATAAAAACTCAGAAAACTGATATATCTTTATATAACTGTAGTAGCGGTTATTTTTCATTCTCCATTCATCATCTTCATCTTATTCGACGCGTCATAAACACATCGTGCAATCTTTATTTCAAACTTTCTCAATGTCTTCTTGTTCTTTTTTTTTCTAATGGTGATTTCGCGTATGGAATTTTACAATATTGGTTTCCAAGTCATAATTACAATTAAATAACATAAAAATCTGTACAAATTTATCTAAAAATTGCATTTTTTACATTTTCTGTAGAAACCACATTTATAAAAGCGTTTTAAAATAGATTCTTTTTTTTTTTACATTTAGTAGAAAATTTAATTCTGAACAATTTGGAGGAAATAACATTGTAGAAAAATTGGTTACAAACATAAATAACCAGCCTTATTTTTACTTCCATGTTCCATAAGGAAATGGAAGTATGGTCATGGCGAAAAAATCGTGTTCGAGATAAGGGCTGATTCTGATTGTACTACCCTCAAAACATGAAGAAAAGGCATTTTTCGAAAAGTGTGTGTGTGTTTGTGTGTGTGTGTGTGTGTGTGTGTCTGTCTGTCTGTCTGTCTGTCTGTCTCTGGGTAGAATTGTTTCTAGGGCAAACGATAACTGCCACATATTCAACCAGAATCAAATAATTTTTTGCATACATCCCTGAATTGTAGAGAAATCAAGGCCTTTTAATTTTGGTGAAGATCGGTTAAGGGAAAGGGGTAGTCTACCAGCAACATTTTACGTTTTAACAAGAGTAAAGTACTTGAAAATTCATTTAAACTTTTTCAAACAATAGTAATTGTTAAAAATAAATAATTTTGTTGCCAGGCAATAAAATTATAATTTTTACTTCCATGTTCCTTAAGGAAATGGAAGTATGGTGATGGCAAAAAAATCGTGTTCGAGATTATTGCAGATTCTGATTGTACTACACTCAGACATGAAAAAAAGTCATTTTTCGAAAAGTGTCTGTGTGTCTATCTGTAGATTATTTGGCAAACGATAACAGCCGCAAATTCAAACACCATCAAATACTTTTTTGCATACAGTCCTGATTTGTAGAGTACTCAAGACCTATTGTTTTTGGTGAAGATCGGTTAAGGGAAAGGGGTAGATTACCTGCAACGTTTTTTTTTTTTTTTTAATCAAGGGTAATTGTTTTCCATGGCAAACGATAACAGCCGCAAATTCAAACAGAATCAAATAATGTTTTGCATACAGCCCTAAATTGTAGCGTTCTCAAGACCTTTTGTTTTTGGTGAAGATCGGTTAAGGGAAGGGGTAGTTTACCTGCAACGTTGTATGTTTTAACAAGGGTAATTTTTCTATGACGAACAATAACTGCCGCAAATTCAAACATAATCAAATAATTTTTTGCATTCAACTCTGAATAGTAGAGTTCTCAAGACTGATTGTTTTTGTTGAAGATCGGTTTAGGGAAAGGGGTAGTTTACCAGCAACGTTTTATGTTTTAACATGGGTAATTTTTTCTATAACGAATGATAAGTGCCGTAAATTCAGTCATAATCAAATAATGTTTTGCATACCACCCTAAGCTATAGAGATCTCAATATCTGTTGATTTTGGTGAAGATCGGTTAAGTGAAAGGGGTAGTCTACCTGCAACATTTTATGTTTTAACAACGGTAATTTTTTCTATGACGAACGATAACTGCCGCACATTCAAACAAAATCAAATATTGTTTAGCATACGTTCATCAATTATAAAAGACTGAAGGCCTGTTGATTTTGGTGAAGATCGGTTAAGAGAAATTGGTAGTCTACCTGCAACGTTTTATGTTTTAACAAGGGTAATTTTGTTCTATGACGAACGATAACTGCCGCACATTCAAACAGAATCAAATAATGTTTTGCATGCATCCCTGAATTGTAGAGGACTCAAGTCCTATTGATTTTGGTGAAGATCGGGTAAGAGAAAAGGGTAGTTTACCTGCAACGTTTTTTGTTTTAACAAGGGTAATTTTTTTATGACGAACAATAACTGCAGCAAATTCAAACAAAATCAAATAATTGTTTGCATACCTTAAACCAACTCAATCACTATGACGAAGCATTAGGTGAAATATAGAATAAAGAAAGAGAAGACTATGAGTTCAATGTAAAGGAAATATGTACCCAATAACAAATTAGGCACACTGAATAAAATGACAGTAAAAATGACTTAGACTTTTGACACATACCCAACTAGTTTATATGTGTACTACGTTATCGGCAAAAAAGTAGTAGTTTGTTGTTAAAATTCCTTCCCGGGCTGTTTGGCCGTAGTCCAATGTTTTCTGCGAAACCAGACGTTTCGGCAGTGTCGTCGGCTGCCATCATCAGTGAAAATCGAGTGCGATAACGTGAGGTGGTATACGTTACTGACCACAGTACTGTGGTTAAGGCTGAAGCAATAAGTGGAAAGAAGTAGTTTCTATGGAAACATTTCATTTCGTAAATTATTTTAAATATAAATCTTGGAACATGGAAGTCATGTATGGTTCTCCATACCGAGATATTTTCATTTTAATTTAAATCAGTAGCCGTTAGGCAGTCAAGGGGAGCGGACGCGATCGGTGCTGTTGAATCGGTGTTTATTGTTATTCATATAGTTTATTACTTTGTTATCGTTGTTTATATTCCTGTTATCTGTATCACAACAACTATTATCTGGTGAGCAAATAACTTAACTATTATAAACGTAATCTTAATAAGCTCATACAGAATAAATACAGATTACTTTCCGTAGCTTCGCGTGCGTGACCCAGTAAACGAGCGGAAGTGTGCGTGTATTCCCGAGACGTGAGGCCGCTTGCCGGCTAGCGTTCTCATTATACAGAAAATATGGCAAATCAACAAAATATAGGTTACAATTCAACCCAAAAAACAGAAGCAATGCAATTGGAAAATTACTCATCAATTGACGGCTTATCAACCGAAAGCGAGACTGAAGTTACACCAAATGTTAATTCTTGGCAAATATTTTGTGGACGTAAACGGAAACGTCGAAGAGTAACGAAACCCAAAATTAATAATAGCCAATAATTAATAATAGCCAATTCGCACTTTCTAACAGGTTCTGAGTCCTTGAAAGTCAAAATAATGGCGACAGTAACGCCATAAACCTAAGCATTCCAGCAGAAAAAATCACAAGACCACCACCAATTTTTGTACACGGTGTCATGGATTACACTGAAATGAGAAAGGCCTTAACGAATGTTGCTGAAGGTGAGCAGTATACAACAAAATCGCTAGCAAACAATCTAGTTAAGATCAACACCATTACATCAGAAACATAGAGAAAGCTAATTAAATTTATGAAAGATTCTAATATCATCCACCACAGATATCAATTGAAAGAAAATAGAGCTTATAGAGTAGTTATACGCAATCTACATCCCACAGTACCAGTAGAAGAGATCACAAGCACCATACAAAAAGAAGGCTTTCAAGTAAGAGCTGTAACTAACATAAAACACAGAATATCAATAGAGCCTTTACCCCTGTTTTATGTGGACCTGGAGACAGCACCAAATAATAAAGATATTTACAATCTACAATTTATTGATAACCAGGTAATCAGGGTAGAACCTCCACGCAAAAATAATTCAATTGTGCAATGCACAAGATGCCAAATGTACAACCATACAAAAACTTACTGTACTCTCGCTTTTGCTTGCGTAAAATGTGGAGGGCCACATGACACGAAGATATGTAAGAAAGACAAAGCCCTACCTGCTAAGTGTGCTCTGTGTGGAGGCAACCATACTGCTAATTACCGTGGATGCGACGTTTATAAGAAACTGCAAGAAAAAATAGGCAGGGAACATCAACCAAAAGGAAGAACCACCCTACAGCACGCCACAACACAACCTACTGCAGATTCTACATACCAACCCCAGCAATATCCGACATACCAACCACAACAATATCCCCGTCGATCATATAGTGAAGTAGTTAGCCGGGAATCAAAAACTTTACAACAAGAAGAAAGTTTAACACTATCTAAGTTCCTTGATGAATTCAAAACCATGATTAATCAATTAATTCAACAAAATAATATGATATTAAACATGCTATCCTCTGTCATCAACAAACTCGTCCACTAAATGGCCCAATCACTGCGTATAGCATTATGGAATGCGAACGGTATATTACCAAAGCTACCTGAGGTGGAGTCATTCTTAAAAATAAACAATATTAATGTACTTCTTGCCACAGAAACACATATAACAAGTAAAAATTACATTAAAATTCCGTACTATGGCACCTATCACACTGAACATCCCTATGGGAAAGCACACGGAGGTACAGCAATTATTATACAGAGCTCACTTATACACTACGAACTTCCTAAGTACGCAGGGAGCTTTCTTCAAGCAACAAGCATACAAGTGCACAAGCTTCCCACCCCAATTACTATCTCTTCTGTATACTGTCCTCCAAGGTAAAAGATCTCATCAAGCCATTTTCGGAGTCTCTTGGTAACACCTTTATCTGTGGTGGAGACTTCAACCGTAAACACACCCACTGGGGTTCTAGACTGACAACAACAAAAGGCTGAGAGCTGTACAACCTCCTGAAAGAATCCAACTATCAACACCTATCAACTGGGGAACTCACATATTGGCCCTCAGACCCGGATAAAATCCCAGACCTACTGGATTTCTTCATCATCAAAGGGATATCAAACAACATTTTGGATATTGAAAATTGTCTAGATCTGACATCTGACCACACCCCTTTGGTAGCAACAATAAGCTCAACATTTATCAAAACTTCCACAAGACCCTCATTGTATAACAAAAACACCTGCTGGAACAGTTTTTAGGAACTACTTTGTCAAAACTTACACCTAAATATAAGTTTGAAAACACCGGATGAAATAGATGAAGCCACAGAACAGTTCATAAAGATAGTGCAAGATTGTGCATGGGTGGCTAAGCCAACTATCGTAAATAACATCCGAAAGGAAAACAACGTTCCTAATGAAATTCTCCAGTTGGTTAGGCAAAAACGAAGAGCCAGAGCTAGATGCCAGCGGACTCGTAACCCATAGACAAGAACATATTTAATAGATTAGCAAACAACTTAAAGGGCACAATTAAACAGAATAAACAGGGAACATATCAATACTATTTAAGCAACCTATCAACAGCAGTCCAATCAATCTGGAAGGTGACAACCAGCCGCAAGAGGCCACAAATTATAAAATCTCCAATAAGGAAACCAAACAATGAGTTGGCCAAATCGGACCAAGAAAAAGCAGATACATTTGCTCAACACTTCGCTAACGTTTTTTCACCCCACTCAGACACCCAAAATACTGAAATCAACAGCTATCTTGAGGCACCATTACAACTGTCCCTCCCAATCAAAAACTTCAAGTATTCGGAAGTTAAATATGTAATTGACCATCTTAAAAAAATGAATGCCCCAGGTTATGAACTAATAAATGGGAGGGTTCTGTCTGAACTACCAAATAAAGCAATTCAGTACATAAAAACCCTCTTACATGCCATTCTTAGAGTTAAATACTGGCCAGTACAACTGAAGTTTGCACAGTTAATCAGGCAAACCGGGCAAGCCGGAGTCAGGCAAAACATGAAGTCAGCTCCTATAGGCCAATCAGTCTTCTTCCACGATTATCAAAAATCCTGGAGAAAATAATCATTAAGAGAATACATGACGACAATCTCCTTGATGAAATTCTCCCTGATCATCAATTCGGTTTTAGGAAGCATCATTCGACTATACAACAATCCCATCGGATCGTCTCTGAAATTAACAAAGCAATTAACTTCCAGGAATAATGCCCAACAGTGTACTTAGATGTACAGCAGGCTTTCGACAAAGTTTGGTACCCAGGACTCCTCTACAAAATCAAAATGGAGTTACCAAGCGAGTATTACCTGCTCCTAAAATCGTATCTCTATGGACGACATTTCCAAGTTAAATACAACTCTGAATTCTCTGACGTCTTTTCTATCCAATCAGGAGTGCCTCAGGGAAGCGTCCTCGGTCCTTTGCTGTACATCCTATACACGTCAGATATACCAGCCACACCGAATGGGCACATTTGCAGATGAAACAGTATTACTATACAGACACAAGGATCCACAGATTGCCACGGATAGACTAGAACTACACCTAGACATGCTGCACAATTAGTTACATAAATGGAGGATAAAGGTAAATGAATAGAAAAGCACCCATGTCACACACACCCTAAAACGCTCCGAATGTCCACCGGTATATCTAAATAATGTGCAGATTCCACATTCAGATGGAGAGATATTCTAGATTCTAGATACCTGGGACTTCATCTTGGCAAAAAATTAACGTGGAAAAACACATAATCAACAAAAGGAAGGAATTGGAGATCAAGATGAGAAAAATGTACAGATTACTTGGGAAAAAAATCAACGTTATCCTTGGAAAATAAAATCTTGTTATCCATACGATCATTAAACTAATATGGACGTATGGAATTGAGCTGTGGGGTTGCTCAAGTGAGTCAAACGTCAACATAATTCAGCGCTTCCAATCAAAAGCGCTGAGAACAATAGCAGGTGCAGAATGGTACATATCAAATCATACACTTCATACGGACTTCAACATACCCCTAGTAGAAGAAAAATGCAGAGCCAGAGCACAAAAGCATTATGACAGATTGCAGAGACACACCAACAGACTAGCATCCGATCTGACCACTACAGACATCCCAAGACGACTTAAAAGAAAATGGCCCACTGACCTGAAAAGATAGTACGGGCTACATGGATGGATGCAGCTACGCCTCATGTCTATTAGTCATCAAATTTGGTCATAGAACTTTATATGTATACTTTATTGTGTATGTAATAGTTCTGATTGCTGATTTCAATAAAGTAAAAAAAATTTAATTTAAATCATGTATGAGAGAAAATATATCGTTCGTGGCAGGCAAGCATATCTCAATTATGTAATGTTTACGTTTCCATTTTATTTTCTTACTTTTGCACCCTTTTTAAATGGAAAGTACCGAAACCCACACCAACACAACCGGTGCAAGCTGAAAAGGTGTCCAGCGTGGTCAGCGATTTGCTTCCTGTGGATCGCTCGCCAGTGTAACTGCACTTCTTTACAGAGGAATGGTCCATAGACAGACTTTTCGTCTTTAGGGAATGAACTCTCTGCAAGATGCTCAGGGTTCATGAGAGACTTGGGAGCGCTCCTTCTTTTCCGCGCGTTTGTTCTGTGAAACGTACACTGTAGATTCGCAGCTTTACTCTGAGCAACGCTTCATAGGGAATGTTGAAAATGTTTGTCCACGGCGTACCCCCATACGCACTAAAACCTGCTCTGATGTTTTGATTACGGATATCATAATTTTAAAACTTTGCAAATGAGCACTACTTAATGGAGATCAAACATTAACTTTTACAAGCCATTAATTTGATGCATGTTTTGAAGCAATAAATGTTTTAATAAATTAATACAATATCTGTATTTATTTCTATTATAATATAAGAATTACAAAGTAATACGTGCATGTGTGTATGAAAAATATATGGAAAATTGTTTGCCCCTCCTGGAAAATATTTTGACCTCTCTGATGGCTAGTTATTTACTAGCCTGTGTGGAATATAGCGTTATGACATGGATCAGAATGGTGGGTGTTAAACAGGAGACGCAAACGTATTAAGGAAGAGATGTGTAGCTAAGAAATTTATAATTATACGGGTGAACAGAATCGTCGTTCAGGAAATCAGAAGACGAATGGAAAGAAAGAAACAAAGACTCGATTTAAAAAAATAAAAATGACCCGTATAGTATTGACAGGAAAGACTTTGATAACACTATAGACATCCCTCGGCCCCTCGCAGCAAGAGTCCACTTTCATTACAGGAATCAGATCTCAGCTCCCTTTGGCCAACTCTTCGTTCGACCTACAAACATTTTATCCAAAAGTACAGTCCTTCATCACGAAGGTTGAGGATAGTCTTCACCCACCTGACATGAGGGTACCATTTTAGCTGATACGTCATGTATTCATAATTCGAGCATACACTTATTTAATTAATATTTAAATGATTTTAAATATATATTTTAGGACATGGAAGTCATGTATGGTTCCCCATACCGATTTTAGTATTGGCGTTATTAAAAGAAAGTATTATTCCAGACACACATTTGTGTACAGAATAAGTCTGTTTGTATTTTTTTGTTAAACATTACTCAGAAAAAAAGTGTGTCACGTCATGCTATGTTTCTGAAATACGGCATCAGTCAGCGTTGCTACTGATAATCTGTCTTATCATTTCCCGAAAGGTAATAATAAGCAACAGGTAAGCAGTATTTAATTATCAGGCTTGTAAAGAATAGATTTGCTTATCAGCGCCAGAAGTCGCATTGGCAACAACTACAGAAGCTATAAAGATAACGACACGTGTTGTTTAGCTTTATTGACACACGATTTTATTGTTACTGCTTGCACTAAACGTTTCAATGTTCACTGTTTTTAGTACATAAAGAGGATCAGTTGAAAACTTCACGCAGCGACATCTATAGGTTAGCGGCAGAACTAAAATTGTTCGTATGTCGTAAAATTTTACTTCTTATTAAAACTTTTAATTTTCAACTGTATCTGCCAATGTATTCTTTATTTACCGGCTGGTTTTAATCAGTTTTCCTAGTCGTCGATCTGTACTCGCCTTTTTCACAGCCTTTTAAAGATTTCACAATATGACTTTGAATTAATTTTAGACCTTTATCTGAAAGGGCATCAGCATATAAAACCTTTTTACACTTTTTTAAGATCGAGAATAAGAATGTTTCCATTCGTGTGAAATCTGTTTCTTTTCTGGTGAAAAAAAGATGAACCAAGCATTCACGTACGATCACAATTTTGTTAAAAAAATTACCTTCCTTTTCATAACGATCTAAAAATATGAGGTGACAATTTTCTCTTCTTCTTCTTCTTCTTCTTCTTCTTCTTCTTCTTCTTCTTCTTCTTCTTCTTCTTCTTCTTCTTCTTCTTTTTCTTCTTCTTCTTCTTCTTCACCTCTTCAAGGATTAAGTTATATAAAAACCTGTTCCGGCACCCATCTCATCCTCGGACGACCACGTCTCTTTTACCAATGGCTTTATAGTAGCCTATTTCAAAGTTTTACATGAACTGTTGCACAACCCGATACCAGGGGGACCAGAGACTCTTCTGTCACGGTTACATACCTTAGCCAAAAGGCTCCTGTTTGGGAGCGCAGGAGAATCGCCCTCACACTTTTCTTTCTGAGATAGGATTGGGTGGCTTTGTATCATTTATTCTGATACTGAAAGTTTTTCAGTATTTTTAGTGCTCACCTATCGGCATCAGTAAACACTCTAAGATAAGCCACCCAAAATTAAGAAATTAGAATTGAAAAAGGAAGACACCCTAGCCTTCGATTAGTCTAATAGCGTCGGGGTCAGAAAAGAACAAAAGTCAGTCAAGAGAGACTAGACAGAAAAGAATAAAGCAAGGGATCTCACCCAAGACAAGTTGAATCAAAGTGACAATCCAGCTAGGGGACATCGGGATTGCCAAAACCGTATCCACAAGATGTGGACCCCTGATGCCCTTCTGTTCTTCTGTCATTACAGACACTCTTCGGGCATAAATTTTTTTACTATTGGAGATATAATGACATGACGTGGTGCACATTTTCATGCAAAATATCGCAATCTTATCCACTTTTACTTGCCGCTTTACAAGCAACAATTGGTAAGCGCGTTCAACGTTGTCGTTCGACTTTTTGTGTTCGTAATCACTTTCGATATCCGCGCAGTCATTTTCACACAATTCTGTAGCAAGCTAGAATAAAGAAGCTATATCACCATGCGTTGAAATCAAACTTATTGAAGAACAAATACAAACCAATAAAAAGTATATAACAATTTTTACTTCCATGTTCCGTAAAGAACCGGAATTATGGTGATCGCGAAAACAATCGTGTTCAAGGTAAGG
Source organism: Magicicada septendecula (assembly GCA_034769895.1). NCBI lineage: Eukaryota > Metazoa > Arthropoda > Insecta > Hemiptera > Cicadidae > Magicicada > Magicicada septendecula. The sequence goes on from CM068373.1 coordinate 353,954,071, forward strand.
GCTGATTCTGATAATACTACCCTCATAACATAAAGAAATGTCAGTTTCCGAAATGTGTGTGTGTGTGTGTGTGTGTGTGTGTGTGTGTGTGTGTGTGTGTGTGTGTGTGTGTGTGTGTGTGTGTGTGTGTGTGTGTGTGTGTGTGTGTGTGTGTGTGTGTGTGTGTGTGTGTGTGTGTGTGTGTGTGTGTGTGTGTGTGTGTGTGTGTGTGTGTGTGTGTGTGGAATTTTTTCAATGGCGAACGATAAATGCCGCAAATTAACACAAAATCAAATAATGTTTTGCATACGTCGCTGAATTGTAGGGGACTCAGAGCATATTGAATTTTGGTGAACATCGGTTAAGGGGGATGGGTAGTTTACCTGCAACGTTTTATGTTTTAACAAGAGTCAAGTACTTAAAAATTCATAAAATAAAATAATTTTGTTGCCAGGAAACTAGGTTGTTCGGTTAGGATGGAGGGGTAGTTTACCTGCATTGTTTTGTGTCTTAACAAGAGTAAAGTATTTAATTTTAATAAGTAAGTTTCTCAAAAATTAAGTAATATTAATCCACTGTAAAATGGTAAATGAGATAATTACAAATGGAGTGGATAGTTGAAGGGGGAGGGGTGCTGAAAATTGTTGTGCTGAAATCAATTAAAGTACGAATACCTAATTTTGAGTGATAAGATACCTTAGAAATTACATATGATAAAACTATTACTCAATAAAAATATCATTAATGGTGGGGATCGGTTGAGGAGGAGGGATGATTATCTGCGTAGTTCAGTTTCTTTATAAGAATGAAATACCTAATTTTTATAGATAAAGTGGCTCGAAAATAACATTATATTAAATGAATGCCCCATAATAACAAAAATATCTATAAATAGTGAAAATCGTTGGAGGGTGGGCGATAAATTTTTAAAAATTATTGAACTGAATTCAAGTAAATGATTTTAAATATAAAGCTTAGAACACGGAAGTCGTGTATGGTTCTCCATACCGATGTTTATTTTATAAGCTAAATAATGGAAACATTCTTCTGTCAGGAATTAGTTGAATCACCTGTTCCGGTCCCAAAGGCATGCATACATTTCACCATCGCTTCCCAGGTCTTTCTATACTTCGCTGTCCAACAAGCTTGTATTGTCAAACTTCCTTGGGCAAAATGCCGTCTGACATCCTTTACAGATGAGCAATCCATTCTCCAGCTCTCCACAATACGATGTTAGATATTAAACACGTTCAACTCCATACTGTTACGTAATGCGCAAAAAGTGTACGCCATTACAGAACTTTCTACGTGTTTCTCGGCTATTCCAGTGGAATCCGGCTGTAATGTTGTGTGCGTACGTGATTCTCAATATGCGTTAGCTAGACTGTTGCAGGCTACGCGCGCCCACTGTGTCAAGGCCGCAATCAATTACGCTCTAGTGTTTTCCTTTATTGTGACGCGTATTATGAACTATTCTGGAACACTTGTTCTATCGATTTAAACAACGACAGCTGCGCTTAGCAGTCAGTTTTAGTGGCGATTTAATCCAGCGCGTTTCGAGGTATTATGCCGAAGTGTTATGTGTTTTATAATTCTGCGAGACTCGTTGACATTATAATTAGTAGACATTTTTATTGCGAGTGAACTTTTTTTATTTGATTTGTTGTAAGAGACTATCTTGTTGATTACAAACTGTTCAACTGTGATAATTAAAGCCGTGATAAGTGATTTAATTGGTGTCTTGTATTTTGTTTTCCACTGTACCATACGACGATCAGTAGACCGTCGTAACAGTACGAATGTATTCACTGTAAAGTCTATGCACAGTTAAGCCGTATGTACGGGGCCACCAGGAGAACAATAATGTGGTGAAGAAGCTGCACAATTAAGCCGTATGTGTGGGGCCACCAGGAGAACAATAATGTGGTGAAGAATCTGCACAGTTAAGCCGTATGTGTGGGGCCACCAGGAGAACAATAATGTGGTGAAGAATCTGCACAATTAATCCGTATGTGTGGGGCCACCAGGAGAACAATAATGTGGTGAAGAAGCTGCACAGTTAAGCCGTATGTGTGGCGCCACCAGGAGAACAATAATGTTGTGAAGAAGCTGCACAGTTAAGCCGTAAGTGTGGCGCCACCAGGAGAACAATAATGTGGTGAAGAAGCTGCACAGTTAAGCCGTATGTGTGGGGCTACCAGGAGAACTCTGAAATCAACACGCGTGAAGTTCTACAAGGTGACGGCCCTCCCCACACTTCTCTGTGTGTCTGAGAATTGGATTTTAACGAAGCCCCAGGCCAGTCGTATTCAAGCGGCCAAAATGAGATTTCTCAGGCACGTGGCAGAATATACACTTCAAGACTGCAAAAAAAATGTCAATGTTCGGCAAGAGCTGAATATTATGAGTATATTTGATAGAAGTGGCCAATATCGTCTTAACGGTTGGAATATCTTAAGCGAATGGACGACTATCGTATCCTCAAACAATTACGGAATTTTAAAACCATGTTCACGGTATCCAAGCCACCACTATATAACATAATAAATTAATTTAATTTACCTCCGTCTTGTGGCTGTCTGATAATCTTCTTACCACTAACGCGTTTCGGAACCTATGATTCCATCATGAGAGTGTGTGTGTGTGTGTGTGTGTCGCGAGCGATCGTGGAGTTCGCACTCTAAGACTCGCGTGTGCGGTTAAAATTTCGTTTTTATATGTGTGTGCAATTTTATTTTTATGTTTAATGACTAACGACGTCTTTTAGACTGATTAATTTTACACTCTCATGATGGAATCATAGGTTCCGAAACGCGTTAGTGGTAAGAAGATTATCAGGCAGCCACAAGACGGAGGTAAATTTAATTAATTTATTAAATTACGGAATGACAAGCCAAAAGGACGTAGAGGTATGGGGAGATGGGAGAAGCGTTGGAGTGATCAGCTTTAGTTTATCTCCTTGGCACTAGTGGGGGATTATCCATAACTAGGGTTTGCTGCAGCACCAGGGCTTCAACTGTCAGAGGGGGCACCAATCAGCTGAACTGATACGCATTTGTTCGGTTTTATTACATATTTATTAACCATGGAAAGTGTCGAGTTGGAAAATCAAGCAAAACTTTTATAGAAGCTTATCGAATGATTTAAATAATTATCTTCTATTAGAATTGAAGCACGTTATGCCACGAGTAAAATTGGTAGAAATAGTTTTTTTTTTGTAACTCGTTCAATTTAAGATGATAGATTTTATGATACAACCGCTTTGTCCGCTCAAAGTATTAAACTGGATTACTGATTATAAAATGATTGATGTATTTATGAATATAAACATTGCTTATCATTCTGTTTTTATGATTCCAAAAATTAACTGGGAATTTGAAAAATTATTTTATTTATTAAAACACATGAAAGATATATTGAGTCCAACCATGGGAGAAGAGATATTATCTTCGTTAGTAAGGTTGAATATTGAAAGCGGGATACTTTAATTGCTTGATTTAGAAGAAATTATGCTAGATTCCATTAAGGCAAAATCAAGAAAAAAATGTAGGCTACGATTAGTATTATTTGAGCTTAAGTACTACTGTGCTCATTGTACGTAATCACTATTTAGCTAAATATTTGATGTAATTTGAGAGTTTAATAAAATAATTGTTAACTTTCTAAATTGTGTATCAGTGCAAATAATGGATAAAAGGTTGAATTTTGAATCGGGGGAGGGGGCAACAGTTATGGCAGAATAGGGGCACCACGCGCTTCTAATCCGATCCTGCTCGGAACAAATCTTTTTTGGTTCAATCCTTGTTGAAGATGATGTTGATGTTGACGATGATGATAACGACGACGACGACGACATCATCATCATGATGATAGTGGTGGTTGTGGTGATGATGACGGTGGTGGTGGTGGTGGTGATGATGATGATGATGATGATGTATATTATGTGTCACAATTCTGAAGTACCGTTGTCATGACTCATGCTTTTGGTATGACATTTATGTCAGCTCCCTTACTCACATTTCTTATTGACTCGCTGTGTACCATAGACAATAGACACCGAGGTTACATTTGGATATGTTGCAGGTGATGATGTTCTGCGTTGGCAGGTTCGTGGGCGGACTGTCAGCGGGAGGCTTCTGTGTCGTCGTGCCTCTCTACATTAACGAACTCAGTGAGATCAGCATCAAGGGCACGTTGGGCACCTGTTTCCAGTTGTTGCTGGTCAGCGGACTGCTCTTCACCTACGTCGTCGGCAGTTTTGTAAGTACACAATTTGTAGTAGCGTTTGTGCTTATCTCCGTGCTAAAATTTCAGACTTACATCTGTTATAGATTCTGAGATAATGAGTCTCAAAATTTATGAAACTAACATAGTAAGCACAGCCGGTTACGAGTGCCCTTAAGATTTCCTCGTTTTACTGTTGTTTCCTAAAAAGTAATGCAACGCGTTACTGGATCTATGCGGATAGACTTAAGACACAAGATTCCCGTCGTCATGCGTTTTCTGACCATGGCCAGGTCTTCCAGGGCATACTCCGTCCACGCTTTCCCATTCTGGGTCAGTCGCTTCGTTTCCTGATATCGCATCCGTATATCGTCTGTTATCTGGTCTCTCCTCCGTCCTCTATTCCGCCTTCTTTTTGCCAGACTTTTGTGTTTACCGCATACTGACTCATCAATTTATTTCCCTGGCTCTGATGATATGAAACATTCTTGTTTTCTCTCCTCATTCCTCGCTCTGTCCTTCCAGGAAATCCTTTCTGTACATCTCCATGTCCACATCTTGAAGGGCTGTCCTTTCCTCAATGTTCAAGCGTCTATCCAGTACAGGAGCACCATCAAAACAAAATATTTTACCATCCTCTTTCTGAGCTTTGTGTCAAATGGCTGGTACAATAACATTTTCTTTCCTTAAGGGCTTCCTTAGCTTGGTGCACGCTGTGTTGATTTTATCTATCTTCTTCTTCTGCACCCCAACGTGAGCCCTGGCCTCCAACACCAATCTTCTCCACCGTCTCCTACCTGTGAATCTGATGTGTACTTATCATCATGGGCACGTTTTACAGGCCATGCTACCTTGTAAGCTTTCCAATCCTGGGCGAAATGTCGCGTCCGTTATCTGGTTTCTCTTCCGCCCTCTAATCCGTTTTCCTTTACCTCCAGTATTTCTACCGTCGCGTTACGTTGTCTTTGCCGCATACAATGTCCCAAACCAGTTTCTCTTCTCTTCGTACCCCTGACGATATCCATCACCCCTTTTCTCTTTTAGTCTTCCAAGCACCTCCTCATTCGTCACTCTGTCCTTTCCGAAAATCTCTTTCATCCTTCTCCATTTCCACATCTTCAAGGCTTGTAACTACCTGTCCTTTTCTTTTCTCAATGTCCACGTTCGTTTCTACCTCGGGTAGGAGCACGGTCCAAACGAAACATTTTTCTTCTTCAGCGCCCCAACAACCCATTACTAAGTCAAGGCCTCCTTTAACAGACTTCGCCAGTTGTCCCGGTCAAGTGCAGTTGCTCTCCAGTTCCGGGTCCAAGGATATGGGATATACGTCCTGGCACACAGCTCACACAGTCTTCCCAACGTAGTTTGGGTCTACCAACACTCCTGGTGCCATAGATGTGTTCTGTGACTGCCTTTCTGGGTATTTTATTCTCCCCAATTCAGATCACATGTCCAGCCCACCTGAGTCTACAAAGTTTTATAATTTTCACAATATCTGGTTCATTGAGAGGAGTGTTCAGTTCTTGGTTGATCCTTTTCCTCCATTCAACTCCCACACATATTGGATCAAAAATGCTGCGGAGGATTTTGCGTTCATAAACCAGCAGGCTTGACTCAAACTTTCTAGAAATGGTCCAGGTCTCAGAACCATAGGTGAGAACTGGGCAGATCAGTGTTTTACACAGAAGCAGCTTGATGCTCCTGGCAATTGTTCTACTCTGGAACAGGGGTCTGAGACCAAAGAAGCACCTATTATCTGAGAGCATTACATCACCCTATTTCTCCGCTTATGTTTAGTGGCCTGCACAATAATCTTTTCTTTTTAATAAGGACTTCCTTAAATAAGTATACTTATACATGGATTGCGATATTAATTTTAAACAGCGGGACACTAAGCACCAGAGAAAACGATACTCACAGGCATACTCTTTTAAACGCAACCACAAGAAAGTAAAGCTATGATACAAAACATTCCTAGACAAATGATCAAAAAACAACAATTTCTGCATTAAACCGTAACAAATAAAGAATAGCAATTATTTTAATAATTAATAATAAGAAATAATTATAACAATAAAAAATCCCAATAAATTGTAACAATTAAAAATAACATTACAAATTAATTAATTGTAACAATTAAAAATAACATTACAAATTAATTAATTGTAACAATTAAAAATAACATTACAAATTAATTAATTGTAACAATTATAGTAACCATTAACATTAATCGTTAACAATAAGTTTTAACAGTTAATTCTGAAATTCAGCAATAGCAAATGTAACAAATAAGTACTAGTAACTTTCTTAACAATAAACTATCAATTGATAATACTGATTTACAATGACAATTAATCTAAACAATCGGATTTTACATTAGTTGTAATAACAATTAAGGTGAACAATTTTGTTGTCAGGTGTCAGTATTCTGGCTGTCGGTGGTATGCGCAGTGTTGCCAATCGTGTTAGGAATCAGCATGCTGTTCCTGCCGGAGTCGCCAGTGCACCTGCTAAAGGAAGGAGACACGATCAAAGCGCAGCAGTCGCTGCAGTGGTTCCGAGGACCTCGCTACGACACTCAGAATGAACTAATGGCCTTACAGGCGACAATCGAAGAGGTCAGTGTTAGTAATATCCTATCTCTTGTATCTGTTAAGGTTCCCCTTGGTCCCCAGAGACCAAAGTCACGTCTTATAGGAAAAGTTTTCTTGTAATTTTTTTTATTTATTTATTTATTTATTTATAAGGTCGCTGCTGCAACAGCATCGGTCATTAGCGACCACAAAAATTATAAAAATGAATTTGTAAATCTTACGAAATTCTCATACAGATGCAGTAACATATATTAAACTAGAAGGTGCTTAGTAAGACAACATTGCAACAAAATACACAGGAACTGGTACGATTTGAAAACTACATTAAATATTTGTTTAAATACCAACTAATGCAAATTCTTGTCATTTTTACTTCAGCTGTCCCACCTCGATTCTCTACTTGTCGTTTTGTAAACTAAGTCCATTTATTTGTCCGACAACATTTTTATTTATCATAACAACTGTCAGAATAATTGACATTTGCACAATTTTTGGGACAGTTGTACCCTTTATCAATGATGTATTGTGTAGTCGAGGCTTGACAATTTTCGTACATGTTTAGAGTGCTGAATGAAGCTGTATTCTGGATGGTTCGTAAATGTTGTACGATGTGCAGTCCTAGTTTCTTCTCAGCATCTTGCCAATCTTCTTCTTCTTCTCATCTTCAAGGATTAGGTTATGTAAACCTATGTTCTCACGTAGGCTTCCGCGGCCGGTGTCCATTATGTTTTTAAAATCTTCTTCCGGTATGGACCGCGTCAAAAATGTCTTGTATGACAACGTTTCATTCATATTACAATGAGTATCCTTAGGTCTAAGTGACAAAAACGCCGGCAAGCGAACTGAGTTATATAGTGTAGAAGTGGGTGGGTCCGGTAAGTAGACCCTGCCCTGTAGGCGTTAAGCTTCGTGCATTGTTTGTGCGGTCAGTCAACCCGCGTGCAGCCAAACCAGAAAGTAAAGGGTACCATGTTGTACTAAGCGTGGCGGTTTCACTGTTAAAGTTATTCTTGTGTTTATTAATTTCAACTGCTTCTAGAATCAAGCTGTCATAATACCTATTACATGACCTTACTACAGATACGTCTTCAAAGTTTACTATGTGATTCGTTAAGGCTGAATGCTCAGCTATCGCAGACTTTTCAGCTGCCGAGTTCTTCGTATGACATGTTCTTGCACTCTTCTGGAAAACAGGTGGCCCGTCTGGCCAATGTAAACTTTTCCGCAACTGCATGGAATTTTGTAGATACTGTACCTTCAGTGTTGAATGGGATTCTATCTTTGATTGGTTTTAAAAACTGAGACAGCTTCTTATGTGGTCGAAACACTGTTTCAATGCCGTATTTCCTCAACATACTGCTAATTTTGTCTGTGGTACCTTTTACGTAAGGTAAGAATGCTTTGGTAGTTATTATCTTCTGCTGTAGGTGTTTCTGAAGGTTTTTCTTTTTCGGTTTTCTTAAATACTTTACGTATGGGGTCGCTGTTGTATCCGCTCCTTTCAAGAGCGTCCGTTAGGTGTTTTTTCTCCTCGAGGAAATGTTCGTTATCAGATACCCTTTTCGCTATATGAAAAAGTGTTTGAGAACGGCTTGCTTTTGTGCAGGATCATGATGTGAAGTTGCGTGAAGGTATCTATCAGTGTGGGTAGGTTTACTGTACACTCGATGACCTAGAGATCCGTCCAGTTTTCGTAATATTAGTACATCCAAGAAATTACTACATCCACTTCTACACTATATAAATGAGTTCGCTTGCCGGCGTTTTTGTCATTTAGACCTGAGGATACTCATTGTAATATGAGTGAAACGTTGTCGTACAAGATTTTTTTAACATGGTCCATACCGGAAGAAGATTTTAAAAACAAAATTATGTAAACCTGTTTCGGCACCCATTTCATCCTCGGACGACCCACCTCTCGTCTAACAATGGCTTTATACTTCAGTGCCGCTTTCGGCAATCGATCCTCTGTCATCCTTTGCAGAAGATCCCACCATTGTCTTCTGTAAACTAAAATAATTTCATTTATGTCCTTTACTTCGAGTTCTACTCTGATATCCTTATTTCTTATTCTATCTCGCAATGTATAATTAAAGTACTTCGAAGACACTGCATTTCAGCACTCCAAATCTTGTCGCATTCCTTTTTTGTCATGACCAACGCCTCACTGGCACAAATCAACGTGGGTATTGCAGTCGTCTTACAAAATTCAATCTTTGTGCTGTGTTTTGTTTTATTTTTAAGATTTCTACGAATAGTAACACAAATATTCTTAAATTTAATCGTTCTTTTTTATATCATATTCAGATTCATAGCTTACTGCACAGCCGAGATATTTGAAACGCCTCACTTGTTCTAAAGTGCTATTGTTTATAACTATATCTTAGTCCTCACTGGATATTTACCTTTAAAGGCCATATTTTTGGCCTTTCTTACTAAAATTTTCAGTGAGTACTCTTTTGCCACTTCTTGTAATTGAACTTGCCAATCTTCTGTGATTTAATCCATTAGCAGATACTACTACTCGAATTATTTCACAACGTTTAACCCAACAACCAGCACTATACCCGCTACTACATTTTACGGCTTTAAATAATGAAATTTGAGCTACACATCATCATAAGGTCATCAGTCTGCTGTGACTCTAAACCTTGCGCCAAGTACTTCACCTCCCTGTACTTCTTGCTCTACTTGAGTCGTATAATCTAAACGTGCCCTACCGCTTAGACCTCTGCCCTCAATACAGTCTTAATGACATTTTTTTTAAGCTTATATGTCGAATCATTTGATCATTCTTTTAAGTTGGATATGTCTCCAAATTTCCAGTTTGTTACGGCCCTCGCTAGAACTTCCTCATTTCACATGTTTACTACATATAGGTACTATCACACTTTCAAGGCTTCCAATCTTTTTATCTCTCTAACTGTGACAGTCCAGGTTTCACAACCGTTTAGTACAGTATAAAAAAAAATTAATAGAGACACATTGCATTTGTTGACGTATGAGAAAGTGTTCGATAAATTTAAATTATCAAAATTGTTGGAAGTTCGCATATTTACCTTCTTCTTCTTCTCCTTCTTCTTCTACTACTACTTCTTCTTCTTCTTCTTCTTCTTCTTCTTCTTCTTCTTCTTCTTCTTCTTCTTCTTCTTCTTCTTCTTCTCCTTCTCCTTCTCCTTTTCCTTCTTCTTCTTCTTCTTCTTCTTTTTCTTTTTCTTTTTCTTTTTCTTTTTCTTTTTCTTTTTCTTCTTCTTTTTCTTCTTCTTCTTCTTCTTCTTCTTCTTCTTCTTCTTCTTATGTCTTTAATCCTAAGATTGGTTTGCAGCAGTCTTCCATTGTGATCGATCTTGTGCTTTCCTCTTAATTTCCTCGTAAGTCCCACAATTTACAACATCCATAATTTGTTTTATACACTGCAGCCTTGGTCTCAACCATATAACATTTACCCTCTATTGTTCCTTCCATTACCAATTTTAGTAGTCCTTCATGTTGCAGCGTGTGTCCAACAAGTTCTACCCTCCTTCTAATTATGCCTTTCAACAAACACCTCTCACTGCGTATTCTGTCCAGCACCTCTTCATTTGTAATCTTGTCAGACCATATTTATCTTAACCACCCGACCAATTGTAATGAAGCGAACTAACATAATGTTGTTAACATTCATTCCCGGGCTGTTTGGCCGTGGTCCATTATTTTTGCAACAAAAACTGACGTTTTGATAGTGTACCATCGACTGCCATCACCAGTGTAAAATTCGAGCTTTGCTAATGTAGGGTAGTAGACGTTAGTGACCACGGTACTGTGGTTAAGGCTGAACCACAATGCTGTGGTCACTAACGTGTATGGTTAAGGCTGAACCACAGTACCGTGGTCACTAACGTCTACCACCCTACGTTGGCCGTGTCAGCCTACAAAGTATAGGACTAACATAATGTTTGTTCTGTTACAGATCACGGCCAACCCGATGAACATGCTCGAGGCGTTCCAGTCGAGAGCGGCGAAGAAGGCGCTGTTCATCGGCATTGGAGAGATGTTCTTCCAGCAGTTTAGCGGTGTCAACACTATGATCTTCTACACGACGTTGATATTTGAAGTGAGTTGCTCCAACTGTACCGGAAAACTAAAAGACGCGGAGGCTTACACGGCCGGTGTCAGCATTATTAAGTTGAAATGAAGCCGGGCTGGTAGGCCGTGGTCGGTTGCTGACAACTTGCGACATAGTCGGCTGACGTTTCAATCCCGCCCTTGGGGATCGTCCTCAGAGCCGCAAAGCGACAGACAACAAAAGTACGACAGATCTTAGCGGAACAATACCCAAGGACTTTATTGGTTGCTCATACCCGGTAAAATTACTCCGCTCGGTAAAATTGTTCTCTGTCGCTTTGCGGCTCTGAGGACGATCCCCGCGGGCGGGATTGAAAATTTAGCCGACTATGTGGCTAGTTATCAGGGACCGACCACGGCCTACCAGCCCGGTTTCATTTCAACTTAATAAAAGACACGCAAACACTCTATGTTGACAAACGTGCCAGGCAATTTGTCCTTGATCCGTATTGAAGCAAGCAGACCGTGTTTTCCGCTTCTGTCGCAGAAGTCAATGCCGTTGTTTGTGCAGCGTCAGTTAGTCGAACTAATTGGATCCGACAGTCCTTCGGATATTTGAAAATTTTCATACAACAAAATTGTAAAACAATATACATCGAATGCAGTATAGAGTTATACAGGAATATAGAGAGTTTAAAAGCTCCCTGAACTCCAGAACTCGCTCACTATTTTGAACAAAATACATTTATCATTAGAAAAATTTCAATGTTAGATAAATTTTAAATTATTAATAAAATTACAAAGACATGATTACTCTTCTAGTAAAATGTACCACGTCTTTCTTTAGTAAATATTATTCCACGCCTCAATAGTCCGGTACTTTCTGATAATTTTTTTTATCCTGCCCTGATAGCCACCATAATAGATAACAATCTTTAACTAATCTTTAACAAACATTAAGCCAGACAAATCTTTTAGGGCAGAGAAAATTTTCCTCCTCCTACTCCTACTCCTATCCCTACTCCTAGTCCTCCTTCACTTTCTCCTCCTCTTTCTCCTCCTCCGTCTCCTAGTCCTCCTTCACCTTCTCCTCCTCCTACTCCTACTCCTAGTCCTCCTTTACCTTCTCCTTCTCTTCTTCCTACTTCTAGTCCTCCTTCATCTTCTTTTCCTCCTCCCCCTCCTAATTCACCTTCTCCTCCTCTTCTTTCTTCTTCTCCTTCTTCTTCTTCTTCTTCGCCTTTTCTGCTTCCAAAGATGATTGGGCCCACGAGGCCTGTTCCTCGGTCCACCTTCCTTCAGGTCTATTATCTATATTGGTAGCCTATACTGTGACATTCTTCGCATGTAGCTACATTAATTCCTTTTGGCAGGAATATAAATTCCTTTAGCTAATATAAATTATTCTCATTTAGATATCACACGTTTAATTTTATTTGTAATATTGTTTACAGCGCCGTATATTCCTCCCATATTTTATGCAGTTTATAAGCTGAGCTACGACAACGGTTAATAAAGTACGTTTTTCTCTTGTATTTTCAGAGTGCAGGAAGTTCCGTGGATCCCAACCTGGAAACGATCGTCGTCGGACTGGTTAGTTTCGTCTTCACCTTCGTCTCCGCAATCATAGTGGACCGGGTCGGACGTAGGCCGTTGTTGTTCCTGTCGGACCTGTTCATGGCGATCAGTACCGGCTTCCTCGGACTGTACTTCTACCTGCAGTCCAACCAGTACGACCTCTCGTCCATCACGTGGCTGCCCATACTCTCCATCTGCGTGTTCACAATGATGTTCGCCATGGGTTTCGGTCCGATTCCGTGGGTGTTCATCGGCGAAGCGTTTCCGCCGCGCATCTCCGGCTACGCGTCGTCCATTGTGACACTGTTCAACTGGGTCGGAGTGTTCGTCGTCACCAGAACGTTTGCGCCGCTCAAAGACGCCGTCGGCAACCACGGCGCCTTCTGGACGTTCACCGTAATATCGGCCGTCGGGACGCTGTTCGTCTACTTCCTGGTACCGGAGACGAAAGGCAAATCTGTGGAGCAGATAGAACAAGAACTGGAAGGCGACGAAAGCGACAGCGGTAAACGGAGAAACAATAACGTGATTGCTTACTGAAGACGTGAATCGCACTAGTGTGAAGTCGACTGGACTGGTAATTATAGGCTACAGCGATCTCCATTGTGAGCGGGAAGTAGCGGACTAAACGGAAGGCGTGGGGGTGGACCGACCCGGGCCGCACTTAGCAGGGGCCTCCAGCTTTGGAAAATTACGTTTTTTTTTGTAAATTTTTTAATTTATTTGCAAATGTTCTATTGTCACGTCTTGAAACGCAACACTAGGAGATGTTCGTATATGAGGCACAACTCCCCCTGCTCTGAATTCTCCATTCCTTGTTTTTTCGACCAACTTTCCTAAACTTATTCTAGTATTAACTAATAATTTATTGTAGTATTCTCATAAATACTACCATAAAGCGTCAACACCCTAGCGGCAGCTTCCGGAATCATTACTACAGCTTCTTATAAAGATTCCTAACTAGATGTATCGATACAGTAATTAGACAATAAATATATAACAGTAAAGTGTTTTTGCTACGTATTACTTAAAGATAAATTGGATTATAAACACCTGTCTTATGGGAGGGGGGCCTCAGAAATAATTCTGCCTCGGGCCTCCAGTACTGGGAGCGAGGTTTTACAAGCTGCGCGCGGCGGTCAAGAAATCTACGAGAGTAAGTCAATAAGTACCAGCAAACAATGTTTATAATTTATTACAACCACAGTATAAATGTCACAGTTAGCTTGTTTTTCAACATAGTCCCCATCGTATTCAATACACTTGGTGCATTGATTAACAGTTTTTCTAATGCCCTAAAAAAAGTTCTTCGGTTCAGCTCAGCAACAAGTATTTATATGTATTTATATACAAGTTCTTCATGTATACACCGCTTTCTTCACTTCTTGGCTTCTGGAGAATCGATAGCCCCTTAAGGCATTTTTAAGTTGACAAAAGAGATGTTAATCCGACGGGACAAGATCAGGGCTGTACGCTGAATGCTCTAATACCTCCAAACTCAATTTCTCACGCGTTTGGACAGTGGGCGGCAGTATGTGGGCGCGCGTTGTCATGCAACAAAAGCACTCCTTCCGACAATAGGCCTCGGCGTTTTGATGGAATGGCAGGTTTCAGATCGTTGAACAGCATTTCACTGTAACTTGCACTATTTGGTGTTGAGCCCTTCTCCAAGTACTGTTGCAGTATTGGCCCTTGTGAATCCCAGAATACTATGACCATTACTTTTCCTGCAGACGATTGACTCTTGAATTTCTTTTCGACTGGAGATTCGGGGTGTTTCCATTCCATGCTCTGGCGTTTGTTTACAGGTTTAAAGTAATGGATCCAAATATTTCACCTCCAATGACTATTCGCTTTAAAAAAGCTATCCCTTTATTAGCATAGCGGTTCAGTAAGCGTTGATAGATGGCCACACGATTGCACTTGTGCTCTTCAGTGAGCGGTTTTGGGAGCCATGTTGCACACACTTTACAAAAGCCAAGCCTGCTATGGATAATTTATATGCAGAACCATGACTAATTTGCATATGGTATGCTCTTCATCGATAGTCACTCTTCGGTTGGTCTGAATCATGGCATTAACTTGGTTAATAATGGCGTCAGTAGTGGAAGAAGTTGGGCGTCCTCATCTTTCCTCGTCCTTTACGCTTGTCCGACCGTTTTTGAATTTTTCGATCCATTCATATACACTTCCTTGTGGTAAACCATTATACCCATATTGTTTTGAAAGTCTTCAATGGATTTTTTCAATGATACACTTTCATACCACAAAAACCGGATCTCTGCACGCTGGTTTTCTTTGTTGCACACGGAGAGAGGGGCAGCCATCTTTATCGTGCAACAGTCTACGGCTAACTGACGCGATGGACGGTCTAACACTCTACAAGCAGATACAACGGCACTGTCTGTCAGCTTACAAGAGCACTGAGAGGTACTGCCAACTTACAGACGATTATAAGAAAATTGTGGATAATTATTGACTCGCCCTCCCAGATAGTGTCCATGTTTTATATGCGAATAGGAGGACCGACCACACACACACACAGCATCTAACAAATCTTTGATACTTTTACACTCCTTTTATATATAGTGGCTTTTATGTATTTACTCTGCTTTCGTAAGGTTTGACATATCGATGACCGATGTCCTTGTCTAGTAATACATCTCCACTTGGTTTCAAGAAGTCGTCGGTCCTGTCTGGCCCCGACCGGATGATTGAAGCTGCTCTCCCCCACCACGCAGCCGCTTGTAAGCGATGTCGGGTAAAATACGTGTACTAGCCGTTTGGTTTGCCTACGCTAGTAAGAGCACAGATTCCTTCTACTCAGCGTCAGCAAACTGATTTCTACTAGTTTCAAGTGTTCAAGTGTGTATTAATAACTTCCCCTGTAAATGTATCCCACATAAATAATTTTTGTATTCAATAGTGGCGAAGCTAGTAGTTAATGAATGGGTAGGCAAAAATCATATCTTAAATTTTTTTTTAAGGAATCACTAAAAGGATGGTGGTTCAAATCAGACGCTGAGGTAGAGTTTGCTGTAACCGAATGGTTCCACAAACAGCCGTAAGAATTTTACTATAACTAGCAGGGAATCTACAGGTTGATGCAACAGTGAAACTCATGTCTTAATGTTAATGGAGACTTCTATTAAAATCGTTGAATAAAAAATGCTTTACAGCTCTATACGTGTTTCTATTGAACAATCCTTGTATTAGTCATACACAATAATACAACTGATTGAACTTCAAATTTTTAAACTTGATTAGTTTCTATATATATGTTTAATGTTACAAATAATTCAAATAACAATCTTGATCATCTGTTAGTTCAAGCGGAATAACAGGGACACTTTTAATAACCGCATAAAATAAACACACTTATAAACAACACAGCGCGATTTAACTTGAATGTTTGGACCACAGAAGTGAGGCATGCCTCAACGCTCCATGTGTACAGCACGGGACAATCCCCCCTCCCTTCTCTTCCATTATACTCCGGCACATTGCTTACATACGATGTATACAAAAAACGCTGAGGCAAGTTCAGGTTGCCTCATTCAGTTTAAACGAGCTATGCCGAGTCTCACCTGTCACCATCTAGCGGTCGCTCAGTAAAGCACGTTTCTCCCTAATAAATTCGACAGTCGCGGTAACAATTTATAATCTTTACGTTATGTAGTTCATACGTATTTATAATTTTTATCCTACAGAATTTTTTAGCGTAGGCATTGCCTCAATTGCCTCCACGTAACTTCGCCACTGGTATTCAAGAAAAAAAGACTATTAAAAGTATGGTAAGGTGATTAAAAATGTGAGAACAATCGGTGTTGAAAGTTAAAGAAATAGCAAATTTTATTATGTACGAAAACTAAATTTTTATTATTTATCCAATAATAAGCCACACTATCGGCTTAGTTTAGGTGTGAATACATGTACGAAATAATAATACAAAGGCGTTTCTTGGTCACTCTAATGATAGCTGGTGGCTTTGCAATTCAACACCTGATTACGCTTATCTGTGTGCCGTGTGTGTATGTTATCTGACTTCCTGTCGCCAGACTGTTGCAGTTACCTAACGTTGCAGTTAGATAATTCAATAATTATCTTGCTTTTGTTTTATAGATTCAACTTTGGTTCTGTCGACCAATTTATTTCAGATATAGGAACGTTTTCTTATACAAACTGATAATGAAAGTACAGTATTCTTTTAGCCTACACTGATTATCCTTCTACGAATGTATTCCAGAAATAAGCAAAATCTTTTTTAACGTACATACAGTATACCATAGTGTACGCTGTATTTTAAAACCACACATTTCACATGGAATGATTGACATGTCGTATTTTTCGGAATTTTTCATTTCTTAAATGGTTGCTACACGTTACCTGTATATCTTTTGTTGTTTTGCAGCGTAGCCCTAAGAATAGGTACTGTATTCTTAGACCTTATTAAGTTTACTTTTACAGCGTTATTTTCACTTATATTTAGTTTGAATCTGCTGTCTGTCTGTTAGTGTGCAGTCTACTGTATTTAAAATTCATAAAATATCAGGCATCAAACGTTAAATATTAACGATTTATGAAAAAGTACGATTAACTCGGTCTTTAGGAAGCGGTACTTCTAATTCAACAGTGTCTAAGAAACACTGTTTATCGGCATTTGAATTATAACATTAGATTTAAATTTACTCGAGCTTCTGTGCACTACAGTGAACTGTAGTGAATTACAGGTAACTTAATTATATTAGTGTATAACCTACTAAACATAAATGTTAATTTACATGATTAAATTTTGTAGTTTATGCATTTGCTTAGTTAATTTATTTTTTGAAATTAAATTCTGTAATTCATAAATCTTTTTTTTGTCAATATGAAGCCTATCTCTTTATGGGAAAATTTTTCGTATTTCGCGGGGAAAACGAATATCGGTTACAAGGAAGAAATTTACGCGTTCGTTATAAACAAATTTCACAGGATTTGCTTCTAAAGTACATGGTAATATGATTTTGTTAGGAATGCGTGAATGCGTTGAAAGACCAAGAGACGAGCTAAATGGCAGGGGGGTGAGGGACTAGTGAGACGAGGTAATGTTCTCAGCTTAGAGATTACAACACCCCCACTTAGCCTACCGTAGTACCCGGCCTGCTTCTCCCACCTCCCACCTTACCCAATGCTCGATCTTCAAATTGCGGCCAGACAGTATACGCCTGTCAGAAACTCTATAAGTAGGTACATACCACTGGTACATGCAAACAGGTGAAAGACAGCAGCCCTCCCCCCCCCCCACCAGGAATAGTTACCTCAGACGTAGTTAGCCTTGAGAAAACACTAGTCGAGTTAGCAATATACTAAAATTTAATAAATTATTACACGGATTGTAAATAGATAGTAATTGTAACTATATTTATACATTGTAATTTTCAGTCTTAATTACATATAATAAATATGTTTTATAATAACAAATAATTGTTTTAATTAATTTCTTTCGTCTCTTCTTTTTGCTTTTGTCCTGTAAAGACTAGCTTGGGTTTACCTTTTCCAACACCATTGTCACACACTTCCAACGTTCCTTGTTTGTACTCTGCAACCCTTACCCAGTTCTCTGATTTCCATAACATTCGCCTTCATTCCCATCTGTTTTCCATCTTATACCACCAATTTCTAACAACCCCCTCCACCTCTTCTTCTTCTTCTTCTTCTTCTACTACTATTTTTTCTTCGTCTTGTCCTGGACCCATGGTCGGTAGGCCTGCAGCTTCTTTCGTTCCAGAACTAATTTCTTCACCTCTTTGGTTTTCTTCCCTCCTTGATTGTGCCCATGTACTCTGTAGTTGGTCTTCTCTCAGTGTTACAATAATAGCTTCACCACAATGTACATCACTGAAACTGCTTCTATAGTAACACGCTCCTTAATTACGGGAGTAGTGGACAAGCAGAAATAAGTTACTAAAATACAAAAGCAATTATGTTGTTGTTTTTTGTTTTTCCTTTATTCAATCAACAACAACTACTGTGTAATACAACAAAAAAGTAAACTCAGCAACCAGAAAATAAAGTGATTGAAAAGCTTGGTTACGTTTGAAAACATAATTTTATTGATCCTACAATTGGTTTCCCTTGTCGTCTGCACCTGAAAACAAATTAATTTTTTTAAATATTTATAGTTATCACAAAAATGTACACTTTTTGTGTAATTACAGATTTTTAAAAAATTACAATTTTCCTTTGAAAATAATGTTTCATTAATAAAATTATTTAAAAAAAAATCAATCGATAGCCGTGATTAAAAATAATAATATCAGAAAACATGGTTTTTGACTAGAAAAGTATTCATTGAATTTTGAAAATACTATTGTTTTTGGTATTAATTTGGTTTTATTCAGGTATTAATAACAACGAAGGTAGGCCTACTCTGTACAAATTATGAACTTGGAAGACACGGCCGCGTTCCTTCTAGTAATTCTATCCTGTCGTGAATTCTTTTAACGTCACGGCAAGAAAAACAATGGAATGGTTGGGGACAGTCTTTGACGGGAAGCTGATCTCAAGGTTTGGCGATTTAGAGTGGCCTGCGGGAACTCCTGATATAGCTCCTACAAACTAATTTTTCTGGGGCTACCTAAAAGATAAAGTTTACAGAAACAGACCACAAATAATTCAAGAAACCACAAAGAACTCAGGAACTGAAGGACAAAATGCGGGGTGAGCCAGATGATTTAAACCAACATTCTGAATATTTAAGAGGGTTGAGTAGAATTTTCGTCAAACACTGCAGGAATTTATAAAGCTCGTGGTGAACATCTGTAGATGTAATTTTTAAGAACTAAGATTTTTAACTTGTTAAAAAATAATTGTAGATATCTCAACAAATATCTGTCAAGCAAGGTATTAGACAACTGTTCAGTATATCACCTACTCTTTTTAATATTTATATTGACGATCTGGTAAGGAAATAAAGAAGCATCTAGTAAACCCTGGTATTACGTTATCCCGAGACAGATATTTTAATGTGCTGTTATTTGCTGACAACTTGCTTGTACTTCAAAATACAGAATCTGATTTGCAAAAATCTGTTTTTAAACTTCATCAGATTTGCAATAATACAACATGAAAATCTGCACTATAAAAAACAAAGGTAATGGCATTTCGAGCCAAGAAGCCAATAAAAACAAAAATAATACTCAATGATCAAATTCTAGAACAGGTCAGTCACTTTAATTATTTGGGAAACGATACTAGCTATAATAGGAATTATAATATTGATGTTAAACGTAAGTTCCAGACGATCTGTAAAACAATCAATCATATTTTTAGAATCAAGGTACGTCGAGATACACAATTAAAGTTTTACAAAGTTAT
This sequence comes from Magicicada septendecula, assembly GCA_034769895.1. NCBI lineage: Eukaryota > Metazoa > Arthropoda > Insecta > Hemiptera > Cicadidae > Magicicada > Magicicada septendecula. The sequence goes on from CM068373.1 coordinate 353,973,849, forward strand.
GGGCAACAACAACAAAACATGATAGTAAAATACATGCATCGCAAATGGCGTTCTTCAGAAGAGTTAAAAGGTGTTCTAAACTTGATCGTATAAAGAATGAGGCCATAAGACAAGAGTTACAAGTTTTTTAACTTGAATTAAAATTAAAAAGTTAAAAACAAAGGTGAAAAGGACACTTAGAAAGAATGTCAGATTCTAGACTGGCCAAATGAGTCTGGAAATACAAACGTATAGGACACAGGTGTGTGGGTAGACTCAGGAATAGATGGTTGGAGGAGTTTAGAAGGCGGAACAGACACAGTGCCTTGCCTATGCAGTGTTGTAAAGACGACGATGAACAGTTTTAACGGAATTTGTAATTTTTTAATATTTTACTTGTTTCATTTTTTATTTCTATGTTATTTTTTAGCATTGTTCCGCGAGCTTTTGAAAATCGTGAGATCCTGTTCCCGGACCCTACACACTTTGGTATGGCTTACTTACTCGTAACAAAGGACAGCTTTTTCACAGAACAGCTGTTGTGGGGAATCTGTTCAGTCCGCAGGTGCCGTCCCCGCGGTACATTTTGACGTAACCCTGAAACATAATACAAGTTCAATATAACACCAGCAAAAAGAGTATCCACTGCCATCAGCTGAAGTCCCTCTACTGAGACTGCCTACTTCGTAACATTTTTACACTTAATATTTTTATTTTCAGAGCCATTTGCATTTGTCCTTTTGCGTTAGCTTAGGCCGTTTTGCCTTATTTTCCATCCGAATTCCGAAGCTTGTATCAGTTTTGTAAGTACATACTGCTTATTTTTACTTAAGCAGGTTGCTGATCTGCTGTAAAACCCCCAACCTGGAGGACCAGGAACTTTGATTTCGGCTGCTCTTCCCCTAGAGAGTTGCTTTCACCTCAGCTGACGAGCTCTCAGCTATTCTATAAGAGCTAAGATAGTCGTGAATAATCATATTTTGGATCAGGTTAGCCATTTTAATTACCTGGGTTGTATCTCATATGGACTGATATTGATTGGGATAGTAAGCTAACAAAATTTAGACGCATCTGTGGAACGATTCATAGGTACCTGAAAAATAGAGCACGAAGGGGTACCCGAATGAAATTGTATAAAACTGTGCCTGTCCCCGCATTCAAGTATGCTAGTGAGACGTGGACTCTTAGTAAAAGAGACGTGCAGAGGATTCAGGCAGACGAAATTAATTTTTTAAGAGGGACGCAAGGTTGTTCTCTCTTGGATCGGAGACGGAACGAGCATATTAGACGCAATTCAAACATTGTATTATTGCACCAGAAGATCTAAGACTACAGAAGGAGATGGTGTGAACACTTGAACCGCATGCCTGATGTCCGTCCACCTGTGGCTGCCTTGGGTTTTCATCTTACTGGGAAGAGAGATGTCGGTAGACCGAGGAAGAGATGGATTCCGGAACAGGTCTAAGGCCTACTCCTTGGAGTGGTGATGATAATGGTGATAATATTTTGATTTTCAACACTTGATGCGCTGTATTTCAGGTTCACCGAATAAGCCAGGATTATAACACAGAGAATTTCCCTGCCGAAAACCAAAGTGATGGCATTCTGTGGCTGCGTCCAGAGTGGTGGTAAACGACTACTCTTTGTAACAGGTACGGAATTTGGGAAGTAATATCTCGTCGGGTCTAGAACAAGTTGAGTATAATCTGTTTCTTAGGCTTTCAGACAGATATGTGGAGGACAAGTTGAATATAATCTGTTTCTTAGACTTTCAGACAGAGATGTGGAGGACAAGTTGAGTATAATCTGTTTCTAAGATTTTCAGACAGAGATGTGGAGGACAAGTTGAGTATAATCTGTTTCTAAGACTTTCAGACAGAGATGTGGAGGACAAGTTGAGTATAATCTGTTTCTAAGACTTTCAGACAGAGATGTGGAGTACAAGTTGAGTATAATCTGTTTCTTAGACTTTCAGACAGAGATGTGGAGTACAAGTTGAGTATAATCTGTTTCTTAGACTTTCAGACAGAGATGTGGAGGACAAGTTGAGTATAATCTGTTTCTTAGACTTTCAGACAGAGATGTGGAGGACAAGTTGAATATAATCTGTTTCTTAGACTTTCAGACAGAGATGTGGAGGACAAGTTGAGTATAATCTGTTTCTAAGACTTTCAGACAGAGATGTGGAGGACAAGTTAAGTATAATCTGTTTCTTAGACTCTCAGACAGAGATGTGGAGGACAAGTTGAGTATAATCTGTTTCTTAGACTCTCAGACAGAGATGTGGAGGACAAGTTGAGTATAATCTGTTTCTAAGACTTTCAGACAGAGATGTGGAGGACAAGTTGAGTATAATCTGTTTCTTAGGCTTTCAGACAGATATGTGGAGGACAAGTTGAATATAATCTGTTTCTTAGACTTTCAGACAGAGATGTGGAGGACAAGTTGAGTATAATCTGTTTCTAAGACTTTCAGACAGAGATGTGGAGGACAAGTTGAGTATAATCTGTTTCTTAGACTCTCAGACAGAGATGTGGAGGACAAGTTGAGTATAATCTGTTTCTTAGACTCTCAGACAGAGATGTGGAGGACAAGTTGAGTATAATCTGTTTCTTAGACTTTCAGACAGAGATGTGGAGGACAAGTTGAGTATAATCTGTTTCTTAGGCTTTCAGACAGATATGTGGAGGACAAGTTGAGTATAATCTGTTTCTTAGGCTTTCAGACAGATATGTGGAGGACAAGTTGAATATAATCTGTTTCTTAGACTTTCAGACAGAGATGTGGAGGACAAGTTGAGTATAATCTGTTTCTTAGACTCTCAGACGGAGATGTGGAGTACAAGTTGAGTATAATCTGTTTCTTAGACTCTCAGACGGAGATGTGGAGTACAAGTTGAGTATAATCTGTTTCTTAGACTTTCAGACAGAGATGTGGAGTACAAGTTGAGTATAATCTGTTTCTTAGACTTTCAGACAGAGATGTGGAGTACAAGTTGAGTATAATCTGTTTCTTAGACTTTCAGACAGAGATGTGGAGGACAAGTTGAGTATAATCTGTTTCTTAGACTTTCAGACAGAGATGTGGAGTACAAGTTGAGTATAATCTGTTTCTTAGGCTTTCAGACAGAGATGTGGAGGACAAGTTGAGTATAATCTGTTTCTTAGGCTTTCAGACAGAGATGTGGAGTACAAGTTGAGTATAATCTGTTTCTTAGACTTTCAGACAGAGATGTGGAGAACAAGTTGAGTATAGGCCTAAATCTGTTTCTGTTTCTTAGACTTTCACGACCGACGTCATAATTATTAAAAATACCGTTCGGGCTGTAAGGCCGAGGTCTTCCAATTTCTTCATGCCGAAAGGTGATAATTATTCGACCAGACGTTTTGGCCTTACATCTAGGGGCCTTGATCAGTGTAAGGACTTCAATAAAACCGACAAGGTGTACGTCAGTATAACCACAGTGAAGATGTCCTACAGAGGTGAGGCCGAAACGTCTGGTCGAGTAATGAACACCTTTCTTTAGACCAAAATTAAATTTTCTAAGGTTATGGCAGTACTTAATCTGCTGTTTGGTACAGACTCGCTTCATCAATCAGGTCGTGCGTAGAGTCACCTGTTGGACGGAAGATACGGTCTAAGCCTCGCGACGGAGAAGATGGAAATAGCTTAGCTCACGAGTCTTGCAGTTCTTGGGGGGGGGGGAAGCTGATTACTTATAAGCCGGCGGCAGCGTACCTTGATACCAAGCTCTCTTTAAGATCTGGGAACAGTTCCCACACTCTTCGGATAGAGCCGCTAAGGTCAATACGGCGCGTTCAACAAATTGATGGCGAATGTCGGAGATCCAGCCGCCAGGAGACGGGGACTTCTGATATCGGTCACCAACTGTAACCTCCTTTACGGATGCAAAAAGTTTGGGCCGACGCGTTCAAGGAAGAGGAGTACCATAAGCAGATGATGGCTTCGGTACAGGGAAGAGGAGAACTTGAGTCACCAGCTCCTATAGAACGGTTTCGGAGCCTGGAGTGTTGGTCATGGCTGTAGTAATACTAACAGATCTGATAGCTTAAGACAGGAAGAGGGTCTATGAGGCCAAGAAAGAACTAGAGACCGTAAAAACAAGAAGGACGGCCAGAGAACACTGGATGCGGTGTTGGCAGCTAAGGTAGGGTCAGGAGATTCGACCCAGATGGACGGCGAGGCTGGTAAGGTACCTTCCTGAGTGGGTGAACCGAAAACATGGCAAGGTGGAATACTTTCTTACCCAATTCCTTGCAGGGCACGGATACCTCTCTGCGTATTTATACAGGATGGTAAAGGTGGAAAGCCCCGTCGTGTGTCTTTGCCCACCACACGTTCTTTGAGTGTCATCAGTTGGTTTTTGAGAGACAAAGGTTTGACATAACGCCCATGACACCCGATAACATCCTAGGCGTCATGCTCAGAACCAGAAAGGCCTGGGACAAGGTGGCGCGAAATTTGTGAATACGGTTCTGCGACTAAAGAAGATGGCGTTAGACCGTCGATTCACAAGGTGGAGAAGACCACCAAGATGTAGCAGAGCCTAGTAGATGAGATACGAGGCACCAGCCTGAAATAATACGAACAGGAGTCCCGAAGAAAATTTTTCCCCTGATAAGAGACAGTTTCTTAGTGGGTGAGAGTCCCACATACGGGGAGACTAATCGGACGTCTCCTAATGACACATAATGCACTTTTCCATCCCCCATCCGCAAAAAGTACTACTACTACTACTACTTTTAATATTATTATTATTATTATTATTATTATTATTATTATTATTATTATTAATATTCGCTGCAATTGCGAGCTGAAACAGTATTTACAAAGAACGCTGTGAAATATCTAGGGGTGAGACTAGACTCAAAGCTCTCCTACTGAGAGCAAATAAAGTATGCAGCTGATAAGGCGGCTAACGTTACAACCAAGCTCAGAACACTTGTGACCAACGTAGGAGGTCCCACTGCAAGCAAGAGTCGATTGTTGATGACGATCACAGAATCCATCCTTGTGTACGATTGCGAAATCTGGGATGTGCAGTAAAGACGGAGGAGTACAGAAAAAGTATGACATAGGTGCAGAGAAGAGGAGCCCTCAGAATAGCATTCTCTTACCGGACAGTGCCAGAGCCAGTAGTCCTGGTGATAGCGGAAGTGATTCCTATAGACCTGTTGGTTCTAGAGAGGAAGCATTTATTCGAAAGAGGAGAGGAAATTGGAAAGGATGCCGCAAAGCATGAACCCAGGGAACTCACTCTCCTGCACTGGCATGATCGTTGGAATAGAGAGGATAGAGGAAGATGGACCGCAAGGCTCATACCAAATTTGGAGGAATGAATCGGCCGCCAACACGGTGAATCAACTACCATCTGACCCAGTTGCCCAGTGGCCACGGCACTTTTAATGCCTACCTCCATAGAATGGGAATCATGCGGAGCCCACCATGCCAATACCGAGACTCTCCTCATGGAGATGTCTCGCACACGTTTTTCAAGTGCTGCAGATTCGCAAGACAGAGGAAGTTACTGGAAATGGAACTCGGAGAGTTCACGCTCGAGAGCGTAGTTGCGCTTATGCTTCGTGGTGAGGAGGAATGGGACCGCATCTTTGTATTTATTCAGTGGGTCCTACTAGAAAAAGACAGGCTAAACGAGCTATATGTGAAAGTTCACCCTGGGACTAAGTAACTTGCACCCAACGGGCAGTAGAAGATGAGAAACAACTAGAAGGAGCCCGACAAGGGCCCAGTAGGCTCCATCCTGAAGTAATACGCTAAGTGGTTCCAGGATGGATATGAATGCCTGAATTAGAGGTTTTTCAGTGGGTGAGAGTCCCACACACCAGAGGAAGCACGGCCTCCTCTGACGGTGCATAAAGCATTTACCCCTGTATAAAAAAATTATTATTTAAATTTTGTAAACCCTAATTAAGGATTATAGGCTATATGAATTTTGTAACCATTTACAGGTATGAACAAATGTATACACAATTAAAAAGACTTGGCTGTTTAAGTTTTTAATAGTTTGAAGAATTTACACTGTAATTGAATAAAAATATTTAATAATTAGAATCGTGTCTACACAAAGCACCATCTTAGATTTGTAAAGCAAGTCGTACTTACCCCTTCCCCGTGATCTGTACCCCAGCTGTTCTTTATGATCCAATAAGGTATTCCTCCCCGTTGTGATCCTGGAACACGTTAAATAAAATATTTGTTTTCGCAAATTTTAAATTACCATATCTTTTCAATCATGTTTTTCTTGTGCATTAAAGTTTGTGTACATTTTAAAAAACTCATTAAGGTTATTATAAAATTATTTTACTTGCTTTAACATCTTTTTAAATTACATTTTCCATTAAGTTCTTATGGTGAACCTAATCTAATAAAATGTGATGAATTATTAAATATCAATCTAATAAACGTATTAGATAATTTTGTTTGTAACTTTTCTCAATTAAGAAAACACGTACTTGGCCAAATTCACAATTGTCTAACTTTAATATTCGTTTTTCTTTTAGCGTTTGTTTACTATTTTTTTTTCGCCACAAATAATAGCTATTAATTATAATAGTTCTATTGATGTATATGTGCAATTGAATATTCCATTAAATAAATAAAGAATAACAAACATAAAGGCAATTAAACAGGCCGTGTCATTAACAAACATTGACTGGTTCCGGGACTATTTATTCCTTGTCATACTGGAGATTTACGCTACACCTCAGTTGGAGTACAGCCAACTGTAGTTTTCCAGCCAGATGGTGTTCCTCCGTAGACGTCCTTGAGTTATTAAACGGAACACTTTCAGGAGAGTGGATTAGGAGCCAACACTTAAACAAATATTCATTGTTATGGTTTCTAAGTAACAGCCAACGACAATGACATAAAACAATTTTCCTAGTCATCAGAGTCGAATACAAATACCTTAAATTGAACCTAAAAGTCTACAGATTGAAAAATCGATAGATTGAAAAATATATTTCGATTTTTTTGACAGAAATTGGTTACTGACTCCCCTTTAAGGAAAAAAACGTTCTTACTTTAATATAAGTTTTTTAATGCACTCAAATGTTCTTAATTTTTTATGTTTTTAAATAGACGTGATAAGAAAAATATTCATATTATCCAAGTATTTAATCTGAACTATCTTTTTAAAATTGTTTTATGAGTCACTTAAGACGTTCTATAATTAGTAACACTAAAGGTGTTACCCTCGAACTCGTGAAGCATTGTCAGGAAAATAGCAGTTTCTAAATTTCCCATGAGGGAGTAATTTCTCGTCCTGTAAGAAGAAGACGTACGGCAAGGCTCTGTACAAGTCCTTCCGGAAGATTCTTTTAACAAGACAACTTCCTGTTTGCTTTGTCAGTAAATAAATAGGAAGTTTAACTCGACAGACGAAATCCAATCGTTTGATAATTGATTCATCAGAATCGGTCCAGATATTAACCGTTCATTCGCGCAAATACAAAACAAAATTTCTTCTTCTTAGCCATTCTCTTCTACCCGCCGGGTGTTGAAGTTTTTAAGAGAGCTCTCCATCTCGTCCTGTCCAGTCCCAAAATCCTGGCACGTGCTCCTCTGCCTTCTACACACTTCTTGATGTTATCCTCCCATTTCGTTCTGGTCCGTCTTTTTCCTCTTCGGCCTTCTGGTTTTGTCTCCCATGCTCATCTCGGGTACCTATCCTCGTTCATCCTACAGACGTGTCCAAACCAACGCAGTTGCGAACTTTCAACTGTATCATTTAAAGAGAATATCTTCAAAATTCTTCCGGATGTTAACGTTTCTCACCCTATCTCTACGAGTTTTTTCTCAATTCTCCTCAGCAATCTCAACTCCATTGCTTGTATTCTCTTTTCATGTCTGTCATTCAGAGTCCATGACTCGCAACTGTACGTCAATGTTGGAGCATATATAGATTTGTATACTGCCAGTTTGGTTTTCTGTGACACTTCGCTTTTTCCCAGAAACTTCCTGTTGCTAGCACCGTAAAGCTTGCTTGCAGCTAAGATCCTCATGTCTAACTCTGACTCAATTCTGCCATCCTCACTAAAAACGGCACCTATATATTTGAATGTCGCCACTTGTTCAATTTCTTTATTGTTGATTACTATTCTGTGTTGTCTTGCTTGCCTACTAATTACCATTGTCTTTGTCTTGGTGGGACTAATAATCATATTTTTCCTCATCATCGTTTCTTCCCACACATTTATGTTACGCTGCAGATTCTGTTCTGTGCTGGCAATCAGAACGATGTCGTCGGCAAAAGCACTCACGAGCGGATTAGAAGCGCGTGGTCCCCTACACCGCCATCAGACTGGTGCCCCCCCCCCCGATTCAAAATTGAATCTTTTATCCATTATTTACACTGATAAATGCCATACATCATTTCAAAAGATAATTATTTTATTAAACTTTCAAATTACAATAAATATTTAGCTAAATAACGATTAAAATGAACATAATAGTACTTAAGCTTAGAAAATACTAATCGATCCATTTTTCTTGATTTTGCCTTAACGAAGTCTTGTATAATTTCTTCTAAATCGAGCGATTCAAGTATCTCGCTTTCAATATTCAACCTTGCTAACGCAGATAATCTCTTATCTCCCATAGTTGAACTCAACGTCTTTAAACCGTTTTGCTACAGAAAATGATTTTTCAGATTCGCAGTTAGCTACTGGAATCGTAAAAAGCGGACGACAAACAATGTACATATTCGGAAATTCAAATTCATCAATCATTTTGTAATCAATAATGCAGTATAGGCTAATACTTTGAGCGGACAAATTGTACTATCATGGAATCTAACATCTTCATTCGGACGATTTGACAAAAAACCTCTTTCTTGCAATTTTACTCGTGGCACAAAGTCTTGAATTCTATAATAAAATCTTTATGCAAATCGTTCGAGTAAACTTCTATAAGAGCTTCCACGTAGTTTTTCCAAATCGACACTGTCCACGGTTAATAACTGCGCAAGAAAACAAAACAATTGCGTAATGTGATCATAAGTTTTGCTTTGCTTAGTCATTTCAGCTGGATGATCCCCTCTCTGACAGCTTAGATCCTGGTGCCCTGTGCTGCAGCACACCGTTATGGATAATCCACCCGGAAAGCAAGGTCTGTGAAATTCACTGGTTGCAGCCTCCAGTTGCCTACCTTAAACTTCCAACTTCTTTGTTGACTCTCCTTGATAATACCAAAAAAAAAACTTACTTGAGTAAAACGTTATAAGAACGCAATCGGGTGGAAACAAACAAAACTATAAATACTCACTTTCCACTCCATACCCGACAATCAGAACAACATTTCTTCTCTCATGTGGGTCGCACTCTCTTCTCCTAGGATGCAGCACTCCGTTGCAGTAAAGCTGTGAACATAGAAACGTATCAGATTAATGTGTTACTATCCGCTACACACTGACATTGCTCCCCTCACCATCTATAATACAACGGCAAATTGGTTTCATTTCGGGGAGTACTTTGGTACTTTGGCGGAGTATTTGGAAAGTATGCTGACGTGTATTAAATATCAGAGGTAGGATATCTTTTAGTTAGACCTAAGGAAGAGTAAGACGACTATTGAAGAAAAAACGCAGAAGGAAACACAGCTAAAGTTCTGAAAGATCGTAGCTGTGCCGACTTTAATGTATGGATGTAAAACATGGACTCTCCTGCAAAAAGATATCTCAAAAATACAGGCCTCGTAAATGAAATTTTTAAGACCAGTTAAGGGATGCAATTTAAGAGATCATCTACAAAACGAAAACATAAGGAAGGAAATGAAGTTACAGTTGGTTCTGGATAGAATAAAGGAATACAGGCAGAATTGGAAGGTCCATGTGGAACGTATGGTAGACACGTGTATTCCTACATAAGCGTTTGCATATAGGCCAGTGGGGACGAGAGATCGTGGAAGACGCAGGAAAAATGGTCAGCGACTCCGTGGAGTCGAAACGGGCTACAGCCTAAGCCATATAGTGAAGAAGAAGAAGAAGGTAGAATATCTGTGGATAAGAGAGCTTTGAAAATGTAAAAGCATTGCTGACAGCAAGAAGGGTTCCGCTTAGGAAGCGAAAGCAATTTGCTAAATATAACGGATGTTAACGTTTCTCACCCTTTCTCTACAAGTTCTCTTCTCAATTCTCCTCACGAATCTCATCTCCATTGCTTGTATTCACTTTGGTATATATGTCTGTCATTCGGAGTCCATGACTTGCAACTGTACGTCAATGTTGGAGCATATACAGATCTGTATACTGCCAGTTTGGTTTTCTGTGATACTTCGCTTTTTCCCGGAAACGTCCTGTTGATAGCACCGTAAAGCTTGCTTCCAACTGAAATCCTCATGTCTAACTCTGGCTTGATTCTGACATCCTCACTGAAAACGGTACCTAAATATTTGAATGTCGCCACTTGTTTCGACGTATTTAGAACGCATTTGGAACGTGGTTTGTGTGCCCAGTAAAACATGAAATATCTAACAGAAAAGAGAAGGTACCTTGATAAATTCAAACCGTAATTAATGGTTAAGATGAAACAGACTCATGGAGTGAGAAACAATAAGATCTACCCTACCCAGACAAGATTTTATTATAGAAGAAGTCTGTATAGAAGCAGTCAGAGGTTTCACATACCTAGGAGCAATGATATCTGAAGATAGGAAATGAAGAGGTAGAGATAAGGGTAAGGATAACTCTAGCCAACAAGGCCTACTTCGCGCTTATCACCACCTTTGAGTCAGGAGTTATCCATAGGCAGACAAAAATGCGCATATACAAAACTATCATACGATCCATCCTATGCAATGGCAGTGAAACCTGGTTATTAACACAAAGAACAATTGAACGCCACAAAATATTTAAAAGGAAACTACTGAGACGAATTCTGGGCCCCATATATAGAAATGGGGAATAGAGGAGGCGTCATAATGATGAGATATATTGTTATTATTCCGGCTGTAAAATGATTACACATTTTCCGGAACCAAAGATTACAGAAGTGATTGAAATCTCATCTTTTCCTGCTGCTTGTCCGTCCAAAGATCTTCTTCAATTTCTCGTTCCCTCAACATAGTCTGAATTGTTTCTATCCAGGTGATGGATGGTCTTCATCATGAGATATATTGTCACTTAAAACCAACGGTACAAGAGTACTTAAAACTGAGGAGGCTGCAATGGATTCGACATGTCGTACAAAGGAATGACAAATGAAAACCTAAAAGATTCCTTACGGGAAGTACGCATGGCAAACTACCAAAAGCCCGTCCAAGGAAAATATGGGAAGATGCTGTCGCTGTGGGTGCAAGAAACATGTTGGTAGTGCGAGGATGGAAGTCCTTTGCTACTGATAGAGAGAGATGGAGGGTCAGGATAGAGGAGACCAAGGCTCTACTCGAGCTGTAGCGCCATAGGAGGAAGAGGGGGAGGACTAACTTGTTTGCTTACCTGTAGCACCGTTGCGTTCAGCTCTGCAGTCATCGGCCCTTTTTCGTAAAGCCACTGCGCCATTTCTCTCTCGTCGCGGGGAACCTGACGCCAATTCTTAATGGTCGCTGCTGCTCTGACTCTATCAAATGCACACTTCATTTTCTTTTCTACATAAGGATAGTCTGTCTCCGTTTGGAGTCCTCCAAGCTGTATAACTGTTATATACCCATCAGGCTGGTATCCCCAGTTGCACTCGTATAGATCGCAGTCTACCAGTTCTGTAAAAACACACTACAACTTTATGATAATAATAATAATAATAATAATAATAAAATAATATTGGTACATGCTCAAATTTTTCTTGTGTTTATATTATTATTAATAAATAAAAAAATGTTAACAAGCATATATTTTTTATTTTGTAAATTACAAATGTATTGATAGTAATATAACTATAATCATCAGATATAATTAATAAATTCAAAATTTTTAAATCAATTGTTCAAAACAACTGTTTTATATGTAGACCAAATTTAATATTTTTATATGTGTATATAAAACATGTTATATAATTATTTGTAAAATGTAATATATATATATATTATATACTAATATAATTTGAAAGATATATACAAAACCATAATTTATATTTAAAACCAGATATGTATAAATCAAAATTAGCTACACACTCGATAAAAAACAAACACACATTTCCAAATTTAAACAATATCCGTTATTAAAACACATTTCCAAAGATCCAAAAATGACCTTATGAGAAAATTTAAAAATATTTGAACATAAAACAAGTAACAAATTAATACCAGAATAAATCCAGATTAATACAAAATATGATAGTATTTTCAAAATTACTAATTTAATATAAGGCAGCCTACCTTGCCTTCTCTTAAGCTACTTCGGTGGTACACGTGGGGGCCATTATTATTATTATACTAATTTAATAAAATAATAAATATTTATATTATACTTTACAATTAATTATATAACATATTTTATATACACATAAAAACATTAAATTTAGTCTACACATAAAACAGCTGTCTTGAACAATTGATTTAAAAATTTCGAATTTATTAATTATATCTGATGATGATAGTTATATTGCTATCAAAACATTTGTAATTTACAAAAGAAAAAACATATTCTTGTTAGAAGTATAACAAAATAATAATAATTCTTGTTAATAACAATAAAATAATAATAACAGTTTATTATTATTTAATAAATTTGGAACTGTCCCAATATCCGTACATGCACTAAATTGTCGACGTTTTGAATATGCGTCAGTATCGATATACTACGATGTGAAGAAGTGTACTAAATTGTAAATTTTTCTATTTCTTGATGTAGGCCTAAAGCAAGAATACGTGTTGTTTTCATTTGTGAGGTTAGATAATAATGGTTATTGGCTTTTAGCTTACTGTTTAAGAAGCAAAAGCCATGGTTAGGTAACATATGATGTTTAATGTGTCTACACAGTGCTTGAAAGAGAGAAACATTAAATACAAAGAACATAACGTATTTTTAACAAAAACAACAGAAGATGAAAAATTAAAACCACAATTGTTTCTGAATAGTAAGATTAAAACAAAATATTGGCATAGAGAACCATACATGACTTCCATGTCCTAAGATTTTTATTTAAAATCATTTTCGAAATGAAATATTTCCATTGAAACTACTTCTTTCTACTTCTTGCTTCAGCCTTAACCACAGTACTGTTGTCACTAACGTATGCCACCTCACGTTAGCGCACTCGATTTTCACTGATGATGGCAGTCGATGGCACTGCCGAGACGTCTGGTTTTGCAGAAAACATTGGACCACGGCCAAACAGCCCGGGAAGAAATTTTAACAAAATACTTCTTTGTTGCCGATAACGTAGTACACATATACAAAATTATCCCCTCCCCCTTCAACTATCATTTTCATTTATAGAAAATTACTCCCATCCCCTTCAACTACTTTTTTTGTTTATATCTATTTTATCTACCTTTCTATAGTGGATTATTATGATCTTCTTTTCAGGATAATTTATTTATCAAAATTAAGTACTTTACTCTTGTTAAAACATAAAATGTTGCAGATAAACTACCCTTTTCCATTAACCGATCTTTACCAAAATCAACAGGCCTTGAGTCCTTTACAACGTAGGCACATATGCAAAACATTATCTGATTCTGTTTGAATTTACGGCAGTTATCGTTCGTCATAGATAAAATTACTCTTCTTGAAACATAAAACGTTGCAGGTAAACTACCCCTTCCCCTTAACCGATCTTCACCAAAATCAATGAGCCTTGAGCTCTCTACAGTTCAGGTAAGAATGCAAAACATTATTTGATTCTGTTTGAATTTGCGGCAGTTATCGTTTCCCATATAAAACATTCTACACAGACACACACACACACACACACACACTTTTCGAAAAATGACTTTTCTTCATGTTTTGAGGGTAGTACAATCAGAATCACCCCTTATCTCGAACACGATTTTTTTGCCATCACCATACTTCCATTTCCTTATGGAACATGGAAGTAAAAACAGCGTATTAACAAATGAAAACAAGAATTGTTATTCGTTAGGTTGTCAATATTCTTTTGTGTTAACCAATAAAATCTCAAAAACTTCGCTGGAGGCAAATGTTGTGCGAAACACAAAGAAATTGGAGACATGTATAGCATCCCGCCTTCATTCTAGCTGGTTGCTTTTCCACTGATGTGCACAAAAGCCGTATATTAGTGAAAAACGAGTATTAGTGGAAAACGAGTTCTGCCACAAAACGGGTGACGTGTATAGTAACAGGCAAAGGGTGGCCCTTGGCATTTGACAAAAAGCGAGTATTATTTTATAGGCATATTGGTTTCTATATGTAATATTTTAGTTTGCATGTTAACCTAACAACGCAAATTTTGTGTCAAGGGCACAAATCGGAGTTATATTTTGCTAGAAACATTTTTCGTAAAAAATATGACAATGAATCACGATTGCAATATTGTCAACAAACTGTTTTGTAACATACACAAATAAATTTTCATATTTACTACGTTTACACATCTATATTTACTAACTAAAATTCGGCAACCGTGCGCCCGCAAATCAATTTGTAATTTTATTTTCATTTGAACAAAGGAACGCACTGTACCTGCTTCGATGTACTCTATTATAAAATAGTACAAGCCACTTACCGAACCGCGTTACGTCTTATCCTAATACGATTGTCGAGCTTGTCGCCCACAGCCTGTAAACACCTTTCTCCCCGAAGTGATTTTTCTAGTTTTACATTTCTGTGCACTTTATGAAATTAAATAATATTATTGGATTAAGTTCTTTAATTTTTTTTAATGTTTTCCTGTTTAACCATTTTTTTCGTTCGAAATGTTATTAGTTTTAACGCGCGTGTGCATGATGACAGATTGTTGATGACCTCCTTCTAATGTGAAACAAATTTACATGATTTTTACAAATTTATATGAAAAATACTGCAAAGCTCTTTTTGATTTAATGTTCCACGTCGCTAAATATAGCGATGTTATTATAAAGCGGTTTTAATGTTTGTAACGTCCGGCTATCGAACTCCGCACCTTTCTATTTTCCATTCATGGGGTGGAAATGGGTGCGACCTTCTTTTGGGGGGTTGTTTTAGTCTGGTCCTTATTAGGGTCAGGCTCGGGCTGGTCTGGGGCAAACCCCTTTCAGCCAGTTGGTAAGGGATTTATGGCGAGTCGTAAGCCAATGCACACCTGCCGTTGAGAAGGTGGAGACACGTAGAAGGAAGAGTCGTGCATGTTGGGGTATTTCTGTGTGCATTAAGTAATTGGTAGCCAGGTGTGAGAAGGAAGAGGCAGATGGGGCGCCATTAATACGTGTTTGTTTATTTATTTTTCAGGGCGGACAAGACAGGGACGAGTAGCGCAGGTCGCCATGGCTGGAGGGTGGCGACAGGGTGGCGTCAAGGTAGGCGGGGGACACATAGTAGTGGGTTAAAGAGCTGGAAAGTGAGTGATAGGAAATTTCATTATGGTGAGATCAAGAAGGTTAATCGGTGATAGATTTTAAGTTTAAGTATTTGTGGTTTTATGAGCTGCTAGTGAGTTCTGTGTCCCTGACGTAAGTAGTATAATTAGAGATTTAAGAGGATCTAATTGTGTCTATTTCTCAGACGCTGTCGGCAAGGAAGTCTGGGTGGAGGTCCATCGGCTATGGAGAGAAGACAATTTATTAAGACGGAAGGTCTACTAGTATTGCGGGTAGCTCTGTTGGGTATTGATTCCAGGGAAGTGCGTCGCGAGGCCGTTCGGGAATATTTCCAATTGAGTTTGGTTAGAAACATGTCCAGGTGAGGGAATAGGGTGTTTAATGCAAACAAAGCTCTGTTGGAGGTTTTTGTTCGGCGTGGTCTGCGGTGGATGAGTCGTAAAATTCGTCGTTCTGTGAGTCGGTGGGGATCGAGGAAGGCGGGTCACCGGTTAAGAGAATAGGATGTGCGTATGTGATGATCGGACGGATGCAAGTCGTGTAAATACGACTTAGTAATTCACTGGAGTAGTGGTTATATCTACTCACAGTCCTGGGTGCGACCATCAGACTTGTCCTCAGTTATATATGTGCCCCCATATATTCAAAGGTTGCCTATGACTGGTCTAGAGCATCAGTGTTGTGCTCCGGATGAACCAAACAGTGTGAAGTGGTGGGGACCGAGTGATTACGAATGCAGACTAAGATAATCACAGGCCAGAGGCCACAGGCCTGTTGTTTACTTCTGCCGTACATTAGACGCTGGAAGAGCAGGTCAAATGCTATAGTCAGATCAGTTTAGCTGCTGTTTTTAAGACGACAGTATCATATTGAACTGAAAAAATAAAAACATTCAGGTATTGTTTTGGCTTTGACACCGAAGAAGAAAACACGAAAAACAGACGTGCTGGATGCGTTCACACGTTATCGAGTCCGAAGAGGGACTAGACTGATCTATCCGTTATCATTGCCGTCGACTGAATTCTCGTAATCTAATTGGTTCTTTGGTAACCCCTACTCATAATTTCAACAGATAATAAACGTTCTTGTCCAAGAAAGCTTCCCAACGGTAGGCTCTCAGATGACATACCAATAAACAGGGATGATGTGTTTTCTCAATCTTGTTTAATATACACATTGACGATATGTTGAGAGCATGGAAATCCATAGTGACTTAGGGAATACAGCTTAACAAATCAATTTGTATGGGTTCACTGTTGTATATGCGGATGACATAGTTCTTATTCAAGAAAATGAAGATGATTTACAAAGAGCTATGTTTCAAATACAAAAAGTGGCAAAAGAGTATTCCATGACAATTTTAGTAAGAAAGACCAAAACCATGGCCTTTAAAGGTAAATATCCAGTAAGGACTAAGAGAGATATACTGTTAACAACAGCACTTTAGAACAAGTGAGCCGTTTCAAATATCTCGGCTGTGCAGTAAGCTATGAATTCGAATATGATATAAGAGAGAAGACAAATATATTTAGAAATATGCGTGGTGCGATTCATAGAAATCTTAGAAATAAAACAAGACACAGCACAAGGATTAAATTTTATAAGACAATTGCAATACCCACGTTGATTTTTATGCGAGTGAGGCGTGGGTCATGACAAAAAAGGAATGCGCCAAGATTCATAGTGCTGAAATGCAGTTTCCTCGAAATACTTCAAATTATGCATTGCAAGATAGAATAAAGAATGAGGATATCAGAGCAGAACTCGAAGTAGAGGACATAAATGAAATTATTTCAATTTACAGAAGACAATGGTGAGATCATCTGCAAAGGAGGACAAAAGATCGATTGCCGAAAGCGGCACTAAACTATAAGCCCATTGGTAGAAGATACGTGGGTCGTCCGACGTTGAAGTGGGTGACGGGACAAGTTTATATAACATAAACCTTGAAGAGGAGAAGAAGGAGAAGAATTTATGGCCATAAAACCTTTTTACTTAAAATATGCATATTGTGAGTTATTGATTTTTAAAACAATTAGTCACTAAATCCTAAACACAACAATAGGGGAAAGGAGGAGGAAGAAGAAGGAGAAGAATAAAAAGAAGAAGAAGAAGAAGTCACTAGACAACATAGCACTGTAGAGTACAAATACCTTGTACCGACAGAGACACTGCTTTTTTTCCACTCTGGATCGCCCACAAACTTTCTATGTTGCCAACCACACCGAAAGCCCAGCACGATCCACAGTTACCCTGTTAAAAAAGAAAGCCCACAAAGATTAGGTTTATTGACCGATTTCACACGAGATACTTAACGATTATATACATCTTGTTTAATAATAACAAAAATAACGAACTCTCGACATCTTTCATAATTTCTTCTGTTATAACATAAGGTACAAATATTTAAAGACGACACTGGATGTCAGATTTAAATAGAAAGAACTATTATTATTATTATCATCATTGTCATCATCATCATCATCATCATCATCATCATCATCCTAAGTTATAGGACATAAATTTATGATACTGCAGCAGATTAAAGAGGTCACAGCGAGGGCAGCTCAGGGATTAACTCTTGAGCCAGGCCTGTGGATGCTTCGTATGATGGCATCCTTCGGATAGACATTGCTAAAAATACATTTTTAGTGGAGTTCGCTAATGATGATGATGATATTGAAGCGGTTATTATAGCATGAGATGTAGAGCTGGCGCAGACGAGATTAATGCAAGTTATACGATGAGTCAGTGTTCCAGGAATCGAGCACGCACACACACACACACACAACACAATAGCTTCGCAACTGTAAGACATCAGTAAAATAAGGTAAAAATGAACATTTTTTTTTAATAAACTGAAAATTATACAAAACTGAAAAAAAACTTTAAAATGGTATAAATAAATAAGATGTAAATTAAAACATAATTAACACTGTTGCTTGCTGTTGGTTTAAACGTTTTAAATAACATTTTAAATATAACAATTGCTTGAACCTAAACAGTTTAATAGTGTACTATTTTATTACTACAATTTTATATAGCACAACAGTGTGTTATGTTTATAACACAAGTTTATAATACACGAAGAACGAAATATGTGAGTTCTTTTAAAAAAGATTTTATGACCCTAAAGAAAAGCAATAAAATTAGACAGGTTTTATTTGCACGTTTTACTTTGTTCATAAACAACACTTTACAAGAAGAACTTTATCTGGACTGTAGCCGTAAGGGTGAGGGAAGATTTTGACCAATGAAATTGGCTATTACATTAATTGACTTTATCCTTCATGAGATATAAGTCAGTCTCGCTTAGAACTCAGAAGGAGCAGTCTCGTTTGAACTCAATAACGTGTAATCGTTGCCTCTGGTTTATGACGATAGGTCTATCAAGAGTGACGAGAGCATGTAATAAAGTTTGCGACTAAATTAACATCGAGTGCAATTACGGTACAGTACAAGATTGTCCGCTTGAAAGAACACAAGTTAGCCGAAGTAGTGTGTAGTTATATACTCAATACAAATCATTAATAATTATTAATTCATCACAGTTTGTAGAAGTACCCAACCTGGAAACGACCCTGAACACTGCTGAGCAAGAGGAGATCCTGATGGTACAACGATAGGAACAACAGTATCCTGAACGTCTACCTAAAAGAAACGTCTGTCACCGCTTATCAGGAACAGGAGGAGCGACATCGCATCGTTCATCAAAAATGGAAGTGAAATCATTTATATAAACGTAATAAAACAGTCAAAAATTAAAAGACAAAAAACTTGTATAAATTATATGTAATTAGAATATGTAAAAATTTTATGTAATTAGAATATAGCAGAGAATTATTTTAAGTTTGTAACGAATAGGTCAACGGAAATTAATTTTATTTGTAACAGAAACAGTTAATTAATTTTATTTGTAACAGAAACAGTTAATTAATTTATTTGTAACAGAGACAGTTAATTTTATTTGTATCAGAAACAGTTAATAATTTATTTGTTATTAGAAACAAGTATTAGTGAAATTTAAGATAAAAAGCAAATCTTTAATAAAACCGAAGGATTCTAATATCTGAATATCGACTACTTATTCTATGTGATTTTGTACATCACAATATATATATAAAGCCTACGCTACGTAACAAGATTCAGTAATAGCCGGCGTTACCTGGTTTTTAACTGGCGTCACAGCACCGTGGTCGCGCCAATCGAAATCTTTCGGTATTCTCTCAGTGACATTAGGCGAGACGGCCTGCTGCAGTCCATTACCGGTACGAGTCACGTTGACGACGTCACTGGCCGTACACGATACCATCTGTCTGAATTCATCTTCTGTAAAAACATAAAGTATACAAGGTACGAAAGGTCAAAGTAGAACATTGACTGTCCAAACTGATTGGGATCCAGGATGGGGTTACGGGTTTATCCAAACACGTGTGAGATTGTAACAAATGAATCTTCAATGCTCAAGTATTGCCATATATTGGATTAATAGCCTGTCAGAGGAATGGAACTGCAACTGTACAGAAAACTGTAAACCATTCACGAGGTCTGACCGGAAAGAACCAGCCATTCACAGTATTACGGAAACCAGTTGTGCAATTGCATTGTATTGTTGCGTAATACAGAACGTTCTACAAGTATCTCGGCTATCCCAGCAGAGCTCAACTGTAATGTGTGTGTGCGTACATATTGCTGATACTTTGAGACGAAAGACAATTACGTGACACTTATCATGCGCCAACAATCGAGTCAATTCCAGACCATACCGGTGGGCGCAAAATGTTCAAGGCCAGACAGTTTGCACGGTTTTTAGTGAATCCTAGAGCCCCTATAATACGCAGTTTGCTCGACACGTCATCCATAAAGTGACCGATTATTCTGACGTCTCAGCAGGGTATAAATATAAGCATCCAGCGACGGACAGTCACTTTACGTCGGCGATTATTCAGTGCGTTTAAGTGGATATTTATTCAAGTTAGGTTCGAAGTATTGTGGTGAAAAGTTTTATAACTGTGCGGGACTCTATTGTTAACATTATTATTGCGTGTGGACAAATTTTGCTCGGATTATTGTATAAATTGATTATAAATTGTGTTTGTGATTAATTAAAGGTGGCGATTAGTGACTTAATTGGTTTCTTTATTTTGTTTTCCACTGCACCATACGACGATCAGTAAGACTGTCGTAACAGTATGTAACTCGGCAGCCAATCAGATGTAACTTTTTGACGCACGTGTTGGACATTTACTAACGTATTGGACAAATTAGTTGGGGCCCTTTTATGCATCCGGTTTATATTGTACGATAACCCACGATACAAACACCGTATGATGTAGAAGAACAGAAACAAGTGGGCCGTTTCATGCACTGTCGTATGATAAATTTATCGTTCCGAACTCAGACACCAGCCAAACTGTACATAACATAATCTTATAACTCAAAAAACATTAATTTTTGTATAAAATTGTTATCAAAGTTTACACTGTGCTTGAGATAGCTTGTGCTTATGTAGAAGCTTTTACAATGACCATGAATTAAACCACGTCACAAGAAATGAAGACATATGGATCATTAACAGACAAAGACTCGCATGTTTGGGTCTCATTCAAAGAATGGATCACTATATGTTAAAGCTCTTAAATTGGAAACCGTTTACAACGAAAAGGTTTCAATATTTCTCTTTCCAAACATTTGCTTCCGCCAGTGGTAATACGTTGAACTCTTACAACATCAGATACCTCTACTTTTGAAGTGTTTGACCAGAAAATAATAAGGAAAATTTATGGCTCTGTAAAAGACAGAGTGACGTGGAGGACAAGGAACAACAATGAGATAGATACTGACTCGAACAAGATAAAGTATGATTTATTGAGTTGAGCTAGTATGTGGTTAGGACATGCGGAGAGAATCGTCGTATCCCATGAAAAGCAGCAGATAAAAAATCGGACGAGTTGCCAAGATACATGGGCCGTAATGGTTCCGTTTACGCACTCTCGCGAGTTTTGTATCGTACGACTTTCAGACATCAGCGTAGGCAAGGTAGTTGGGCCAAGTAATCAGAGCTATTCGCGTCGATGGTGTGATTTTCTTAAATTGTTTTGTAAACATGGAAGTCATTAATACAGCAAGGTTCATTGACAAAATGCAAAACAGGAGAAGACTATGGTATCCTGCTCTTCCGAAGATATATAAAAACAGAAATTTGAAGAAGAAAAAAAGGATTGAAGCACTGTCTACGTATCGTGCATAGTTAATACAATAAACATTCCATCTTCTTTTTCTTCTTTTCTTCAAGACACAACATGCACGGATCCATTTTCAGTACTGATGATGGCAGCGCTGGAAGTGTTTGTTCATCCCCACTTCCGATGTCTTTGACGCACGACAGAAATCGGAGTTAAATCGGATGCAAAACGTATCGTACGATATTTTATTGTTTACAAGAGGTGTTGTCCAGGTGTGCCGTTGGTCAACAAAATGAAGGGATGTTTCCAATTAGGAGGGCCGAGGTGCGCCAGCGATCAGCCCAAGACGTAGGGAGGGTCTAGGTGCGCCGATGGTAAGCAGAATGTAGGGATTATAGCAATTAGGAAGGTCGAGGTGCGCCGGTGGTCAGCCCAAGGATAATGACAGTGATAGAGGAAGAGTGGTTGCGCAGGTGGGAAAGAAAAGTCTTCAGAAGGATAGTTGGTGTAGTGAACGTCCATGGAGCATGGAGAATAAGGACAAATGCAGAAATCCAGCAAATCTATGAAGAACCAGTTATCGTCACTGACATAAAGAAAAGTAGAATCCGGTGGGCAGGGCATGTCCAGAGAATGTTAGAGACATCCACATTGAAGAAAATTTTTACCGGGAAACCTAGTGGAAGAAGAAAGAGGGGTCGGCCCAGAAAACGATGGGTGGATTATCTTGAGGACGACCTGCGCATGCTCGGTTTAAGAAGACGGAGGACTGAGATCAGAGGATCGAGACGACTGGAGACGGATTGTCCAGAAGGCTAAGGCTCTCCAAGAGCTGTAGCGCCAATTGAAAAGAAACTTCAGAATTTCAGTCAAGAGTTCGGATTATGGGCTTACAAGACCAGTTAATATCGGTTATTACAAACAATACGGTCCCCCCCCCCAAAGTATTAGAGAGGATGAGTAATGGCTTATGGTCTCATTCATTGATGAAAGGAAATATCCAGCCGCACCTCCAAGTGGTGGGGGATGGGCAACACCTACAGGTGCCTAACGCGGCTCTGGTGACCGAGTGACAGCCGCGAAGGAGGATGGTACGGGGAAAGGGGAATGTGCTTGGCCGCTTTTCGCACTTTGCCTCTGTGAGCCACAATGATGTTTACCAGACTGTCATGAATCCGCCTTACCTGCCCAGACTGTACTACCCTACGTGAACCCTCATTGATTTCACAGCTGAGTGCACGCTACTTTACTATCAAATAAAAATGATTATAAAATACTTGTAGCACTTTACGTTTTTTTGTAATTTATGAATTGATACTGAAAATATACGACCTATAAAACGAGCCTAAAAGCGATTTATTCTCATTATTCGGTGATGAGAAAAAGATGTTTTTTACAAAATTCATAACAACTTATTTTCTAACACAGATAACAACTTCTAACTTTACACATATGTTAAAAACATTCGATTCTACAACGTGGATATATTTCGTTGCATTCGGACGCGCGTTTTATTTTACTTTTGTTTTAAAGTTGAGATTTCTCTAGAACAGGTAAAAACGGGCACTTTTTTTATTCCGACCAACGCAACTCTGGCAAAAAAAGACCAAAAAATGTTTAATTACCACCATTCAACGCACAATGAAATAAGCTAAAAACTGGTGTCATTTGATTTATGATTAGTGAAACCGTTAACTTGTAATTAAGGTTGAAACTCGAGTGTACACAGTTTCTGTGCCGACAGTAAATTTCTCCACCTCTTCACTGAGGTGAATTGGCGGACACCGTGCCAATTGCATCCAACACTGAAGACGGCCACCAATGGTGGGACCGAACTGTATGTAAACACAAACGGCCTAACAACCCGGCAAACGATAGACCGCGGCCTAATAACCCGGCAAACGATAGACCACGGCCTAACAACCCGGCAAACGATAGACCACGGCCTAACAACCCGGCAAACGATAGACCACAGCCTAACAACCCGGCCAACGATAGACCACGGCCTAACAACCCGGCCAACGATAGACCACGGCCTAACAACCCGGCAAACGATGTTTCCAAATTTATTCTGCACATAATTTGTTTTACGCGAGTACAACTAACGTATGAACGTTCCTCCATAAATAAACCTGCTAGAAAATGTAAACTTCAGGAATCGATTTCTTTCAAAAAACATTAGTCTCATGTTCTAATTAGTCTATCTCTCACCTGTGAGATCGGCGAATTTAGTTATTCCATACTTGGCTGTGCCCAGTTCTCGTTCCTGTAGAACTTTTATTCTCTGCAGATTTGTCTTAAAAACCTCCAACCGCTTAGTGTGTTCGTTGTTGTCTGAGTAGCTTATCTTGAACTTCTTTTTGAAAAGCTCAAACAGTTCTGCGACTCCACCATCGTCATCCTGAAAAAGAAAGAATCATTACAGTCAGGGCGTAAATACCGGGAGGGGCAGCGGATTAGGATAACTGAAACCACAAGGGCTACTTACAGTTTCAAAGAAATTCCACAATCACTTAACCACCTAGCTCTATTTCAAAGCCAGGGTATGTAATTATAGAAATAAAAGTAATTACAGTATTTATAAGTAATAAAATAAAGTTGGAGTTTTCTTGATAATGACACTCAGTTCATTAATAACAATACTATTAATAATAATCACTTACATTTGGTAAATAATGTACGTGTTCGCAGCCTTTAAAAAAAAATACGCATCAATCAGGAAAGCCAGAGCCTATTAATGTACCTTTCTCTTGATCGTCCACACTTCCCCTTACAGGGTTTTCTATGTTATGACTCGTATACAGACAGGGTTGTCTATACTGTGACTTCTATACAGGCAGGGATGTCTATATTGTGACTTCTATACAGGCAGGGTTGTCTATATTGTGACTCCTATACAGACAGCGCTGTCTATACTGTGACTTCTATACAGGCAGGGGTGTCTATATTGTAACTTCTATACAGACAGGGTTGTCTATACTGTGACTTCTATACAGGCAGGGTTGTCTATATTGTGACTTCTATACAGACAGGGTTGTCTATACTGTAACTTCTATACAGGCAGGGTTGTCTATATTGTGACTCCTATACAGACAGCGTTGTCTATATTGTAGCTCTTATACAGACAGGGTTATCTAAAATGAGAAGCTTGAAAGCGCTAATCGGAATTATTTTTCTATAGTGGTGTGCAACAGTGATAATTCTGTTTGTATATTAACATCGAGTGCAATTTCGGTACAGTACAAGATTGTCCGCTTGAAAGAACACAAGTTAGCCGAAGTAGTGTGTAGTTATATACTCAATACAAATCATTAATAATTATTAATTCATCACAGTTTTTAGAAGTACCCAACCCGGAAATGACCCTGAACACTGGTGAGCAAGAGGAGATCCTGATTGAACAACGATAGGAACAACAGTATCCTGAACGTCTACCTAAAAGAAACGTCTGTCACCGCTTATCAGGAACAGGAGGAGCGACATCGCATCGTTCATCAAAAAGGGAAGTGAAATCATTTATATAAACTTTAATAAAACAGTCATAAACTAAAGGACAAAAATAACATTAATTTATGTAATTAGAATATGTAAAAATTTTATGTAATTAGAATATAGGAGAGAATTATTTTAAGTTTGTAAAGAATAGGTCAACAGAAATAGTAATTAATTTTATTTGTAACAGAAACAGTCAATTAATTTATTTGAAACGGAAACAGTTAATTTTATTTGTATTAAAAACACTTAATTAATTTACTTGTTATTAGAAACAATAGAAAAGTATTAGTGAAATTTAAAAAAAAAAAAAAGCAAATCTTTAATAAACCAAAGGATTCTGGTACCTGAATATCGACTACTTATTCTATGCAATCTTGTACACCGCAATATATATATATATATATATATATATATATATATATATATATATATATATATATATAACGCACGTTACATTACAGGATTCAGTAACAGCCGGCGTTACCTGGTTTTTAACTGACGTCACGGCGTTGTGGTCGCGCCAATCGAATTGCGTCGGTATTCCTGCCGTGTCATTAAGCAAGACGGCCTGCTTCAGTCCATTATGTATGTATGTATGAGACACGTTCACGATGTCACTGGCCGTTTGTAAACACGACACCTTCAGTCTGAATTCATCTTCTGTGATAACAAAAAGTATAAAAAGTAACGAACGGTTAAAGTAGAACCTTGAAAGTCCAAACTGATTGGAATCGGGGATCGGGTTAGCGGTTTATACAAACACATGTGAGCTTGTAACAAACGAATCTTCAGTGTTCAAGTATTGCCGTGTACTGAATTTATAGCCTATCAGAGGAATGGAACTGAAACTGTACAGAAAAAATGTACAGACACATTCACAAGGTCTGACCGGAAAGAACCAAACCATTCACAGTATTACGGAAACCAATTGTGCAACTGCATTGTATTGTTACGTAATACACAACGTTCTACAAGTATCTCGTCTATCCCAGCAGAGCCCAACTGTAATGTGTGTGTGCGTACACATTGCTGATATTTTGAGATGAAAAACAATTACGTGACACTTGTAATGCGTCAACAATCGAGTCTATTCCAGATCATACCTGTCGGTGCACTGTGTTCAAGGCCAGACAGTTTGCACGGTTTTTAGTGGATTCTAGAGCGCCTGTAATACGCAGTTGGCTCGACAAGTCATCCAGAAAATGACTGATTATTCTTACATTTCAGCAGGGTATAAATATAAGAATCCAGGGACGGACAGTCAGCTTAAGTCGGCGATAATTCAGTGCGTTTAAGTGGCGATTTATTCAAGTGAGGTTCGAAGTATATTGTGGCGAAGTGTTACAACTGTGCGGGCGAATGATACAAGTTGATTATAAACTGTATTTGTGATTAATTAAAGCTATGATTAGTGATTTAATTGGTGTCCTTTATTTTGTTTTCCACTGCACCATACGACGATCAGTAAGACTGTCGTAACAGTATGTAACTCGGCAGCCAATCAGACGGAACTTTTTGACGCACGTGTTGGACATTTACTAACGTATCGGACAATTTAGTTGGGGCCCTTTTATGCATCCGGTTTATATTGTACGATAACCCACGATACAAACATCGTATGACATGTAGAACAGAAACAAGTGACGCGTTTCATGCACTGTCGTATGATAAATTTATCGTTCCGAACTCAAAAGCATATCGTCGTGTCCCAGGAAACGCGTCAGATAAAAAAATCGGACGAGTTGCCCAGATACATGGGCCGTAATGGTTCCGTTTCGGACGAGTTGCCCAGATACATGGGCCGTAATGGTTCCGTTTCGGACGAGTTGCCCAGATACATGGGCCGTAATGGTTCCGTTTCGGACGAGTTGCCCAGATACATGGGCCGTAATGGTTCCGTTTGTGCAGTCGCGCGAGTTTTGTATCGTATGACTTCAGACATCAACGCTACCAGCCTTCCTGCTTAGCGTAGGTGAGGCAGTTGTGCCAAGTAATCAGTGATATTCGCGTCGTAGTGTCATTTTCTTAAATCGTTTTGTAAACATGGAAGTCATTAATACAGAAAGGTTCATTGACGAAATGCAGAATAGGTTAGCACTATGGAATCATGCTTCCAAAGTTGTGCGAAGGCTTACACGGCCGGTGTCATTTTGATTAAAATTAATTCCCCGGCTGTTTGGCCGTTGTCCAAAGTTTCTCACAAAACCAGACGTTTCGGCAGTACCCACTAACTGCCATCTTCAGTGAAAACGAGTCAACGCTTACGTGGGATGTAGTAGGCTACCTTAACCACAGTACTGTGGTCCTAACGTAGGCCTACTATATCCCACGTTAACGTTGACTCGTCTTCACTGAAGACGGCAGTCAGTAGTACTGCCGAAACGTCTGGTTTTGTGAGAAACTTTGGACCATGGCCAAACAGCCCAGGAGTTAATTTTAACCAACCTGCTTCCAAAGGTTATAAAAACATAAATTTGAAGAAGGAACAACTGATTGAAGCACTGTCTACATATCATGCATAATTAATAGAATGAACATCCCGTCTTATTTTCCTTCTTCTCTGCAAAATAAACCGATAAGCGGCATACAACACTCACGGATCCATTTTCAGTACTAATGATGGCAGCGCTGGAAGGGTTTTTTCACATCCACTTCAGATGTTTTTGACGCACGACAGAAATCGGGGCCAAATCGGATGAAAAAATTATCGTGCGATATAATTCGGATTCATAAAAGGGGCCTCAGTTATGAGACTCTGTTGTGTAAACACGCGTTGTTTGTGACTGTCGTAGGCGTAATGTGTCAGATAATTTGTATTAAATTTTACATAAAACTTGAACATTCGTCCGCTGACCGTCACAAAAGTTAAGAATGCCTTCGGAGAAAACTGAACTAGTGATGCGCACATAACGTTATGGTGCAAGCGCTTTAAAGATGATCAGGAATCTACTGAAAGTAATACACGTTTTTCAAAAAGCTGAACACTTGGGAATATTGAGCACGCGCGGGGAACACTATGAACGAAATCGAAACAAGTTTCTTTGATATTTTTGTGAAATTGAATAGGAGCAGTCAAAAAGTTAAATGCACTTGCCCGTATTCTTTTTTTACGTAAAAGAGACATTTTGATCAACGTTGTTGGCGAAACTGGTAAACTACCGTTTCCGTCAATTTTAGGAACGTTTTCCACTTGGTAGTATCTCTAAATCCGTTGTTAACCACGAAGTATGTCACGTAGCGTCCAAATTGGAAATCGGCTCAGTGACTCGTTTAGTGTAGGCAAGCAGGTGTACCCCAAATGAGGTTTGTTAGGGTTTGATCGTCAATTTAGGATAGTGTTCGGTGACAAAGCATTATCACGCCAGTCTATCGCGAAATGGTGCGAGTTGTTCGAAAATGGCCGGCACGGATGTCGAGGACAATTAACGGCAGGAAAGGATGATAACGTTGAACGCGTTAACCAACTGGTGCCCGCAACTGACGAATCACAGTGGACGAAATTGCGGCTGAATTGGGTATTTCACAAGGAAGTGTGTCCTGCATCGTCTTTGACCGTCTGCAATCTCGGAAATTTCACGCGAATCATTTGACACACGAGACAAAGGCACATAGTAGCCACCGATAAAAATAAGAATTTAAAAACGTTATAGATAAAAAAAAAATCAAATGAAGAAGAAGAAGTTTGTTTTCTAACAATAGGAGATTCTAGAAAGGACGCCAACTCACTCTTGTTTCAAGTGTTTGATCTTAGAACATCGAAGCAGAAGAGTGCTGTGTATTAGTGAAAGAAATAGTAAATAATCATTAAAACGTTGTAAATATAATAGTTTAAAGTAAAAAAGAACAGTTGTAGTTAATAATAATAGTTAACAAACCTTGAAAAAGATGAATTGGAAGATGAATGTAACAGTGCTGACCCCGCCCCGTGAGATTTTCATGTGTTCGTCCTTGCAAAGAGACTTTATCATGCTGATGATCCGAAGGGCAACGGGCGGGCATAGTTATCAAATGTTATAGGGGACGATAAGTGTTTAATAAGTTTTGCGATTGTGTAGAATAAAAGATCTAAAATGTGCTATCAGATAAATAGGACTAAATCAATTTTCATAAATATTCTGTATGTTGTTTTTTTGTAGGCCAGTACAACTGAAGATTTAACTTCCATTTGTAAATCTGCTATAAAATGTAAACTTCACAAACCGATTTCTTTCAAAGTACACAGAACGTTAATAAATCTGTTCTTCCTATATTATATATTTATTATTTATTATATATTATAAAGCAGCATAAAATTATAGATACTTTGCTGCAGATTTTGAATAACTCAAAGTCAAAAGAAGTCGAATTTACATAATCAAATTTAATTCCTTAAGTTACAATAAAAAATAATCAAATTAAGCTTCAGAATAGGCAGTAAAATACAAGAGAGAAGAGTACCCCTGGCAACTGGAAGATACAAATTTCAAAAGGTTGAAAAATTCTGGGCTCACTAATTACTGAGGACAACAGTATGACCGAAGAAATAAAAGGAAGGATATCTGCTGGTAACAGATGTTACTGCTCTCTACATGGAATATTTAAGTGTAAAAAAGAAACAAGCAGAGCAACCAAGATTCGTCTCTATAAAACAGTTCTTAAGCCAGTGGTCATGTGTGGGTCCGAAACTTGGATAAGACAGTGACGGGGGGGAGTGGTTGTGCAGATGGGAAAGAAAAGTCCTCAGGAGGATATTTGGTGTAGTGGAGGTCCAAAGGGCATGGAGAATAAGGACGAATGCATAAATCCAGCAAATCTATAAAAAACCAGATATCGTCACTGCCATAAAGAAAACTAGAATCCGGTGGGCAGGGCGTGCCCAGAGAATGTTTAGAGACATCCACATTAAAGAACATTTTTACGAGAAAACCTAGTAAAAGAAGAAGGAGGGGTCGGCCCAGAAAACGGGTGGATGATCTTGAGGACGACCTGCGCAGTCTCGGTTTAAGAAGATAGAGACTAAGAGCAGAGAATCGAGACGGATTGTCCCGGAGGCCAAGGCTCTCCAAGAGCTGTAGCGCCAACTGAGAACAAGCTTCAGAATTTCAGTCAAGAGTTCAGATCATAGCCATACATGTCCAGTTAATATCGGTTATTTCAAACAATACGTTTTGTAGGCCACAAGTCCGCGAATTCACCGTATTGAATGCTGCCGATCTTAAAGAGATAATCTTGAGTTATTTAAACATTTTAAACAAGTGTTAGTCGCATCTTAAAACAGATTGCTTTCGTTGTAGTTGTAGTGGAAGATTGGCCGCCCAGGCACACCAAGTGTTTGACTGGAATTGGTGTAAGTCCAATTCCCTATTTATACGGGCGTCTCGAGTTTGACTAGTGATATTTCAAACTCAATGAAAATCTGAAAGCGAACCTGAGGCACCCTATCATTGTTACGGACACACCACAGGATATTCTATTAGATAGGATATTCTTACATATTATTCCTCTATCTCACCTGTGAGATCGGCGAATTTAGTTATTCCATACTTGGCTGTGCCCAGTTCTCGTTCCTGTAGAACTTTGATTCGCTGCAGATTTGTCTTGAAAACCTCCAACCGCTTAGTGTGTTCGTTGTTGTCTGAGTAGCTTATCATGAATTTTTTTTTGAAACGCTCAAACAGTTCTACGACTCTCTCGTATTGTAATCCACCATCGTCATCCTGAAGAAAAAAAGAATTATTACAGTCAGAGTGTAAATATCTAAAACCACCAGAGCTATTAAAATTTTCAAGAAATTTCATAATCATTTAACCACATACACCTATTTTTAAGCCAGATTGGCTTAAAATAATGCTTATAAATAATTATATAAATAAAAGTAATTACAATATTTGTAAATTATAAAAGTAAAGTTATTATTTTTTAATAATGGCACCGAGTTTATTAGTAATAATAATTGCTTTTTTAAGGAGGGCGAATAGAAAAATTTGCTCTACAAATGTCCGGAACAGAACAGTTTTAACAGGTTTAATAAGGTTTAACTAATAATGTATTATCTGTATTGTAATGTCTGTGTTATCTGTTCTGTTCTGTTCTGTATGTTTTGTATTCGTGTCAACATTAAGTGTTAATGTCAACCTGTATATGTGCCTTATGGGCCCAGTGTTTAACATTTGAACTTATTGCATCATGACAGCAGCAAGTGGAAGTGATTTTTGTTCATTTGTTTACGTGTTTTTGTCATTTAGTTTTGTAATTTGTGTATCTCTTTAATCTATTAACAAAGCAAGAAGAGCTGTCAATGGTCAGCTCTTCATAATCCTGTATGTGTGTTGTCAGCCAATTTGTTCAATGTTCGCTTAGTCGATCAGATTACAAATCTCCAATAAATTGAAAAAAAAATAATGTCCGGAAGGGTCTATACTTTCGGGGTATGTGGGTTTGGGTGTTATACCCGACCCACTAAAAACCACTCCCTTTCCTCTTCTAGGACACCAACCTGGTACTGGTTGTTCCGGGCTATAAGCCCGTGGTCCGATGTTAACTATTACAAACTTTTCGGCCGCTCCTTCGACGTCCATCTTCGACGACGACGAAGTTCCTTGACGTTGATTTGGACAAATGACAAGATTTTATTGCAGAATCTTGCGTAATAGTAACGTACTTTGACAGGAACTGTAAGTTTCTGAAAACATTCTTGCGACGGCGTTCTTAAACGGCTCACTCGATCTGCGGCTAAAGAGAGACGGTGAGCATGAAGTACGCCTCGAACCTAAAGCATGATGTACGCCTCAACAGAGACGGTGAGCAAGAAGTGCGCCTCGAACCCAAAGCATGGTGTACGACTCAGCAGAGACGGTGAGCATGAAGTGCGCCTCGACCCAAAGCATGATATACGACTGAACAGGGACGGTCAGCATGAAGTGCGCCTCAAACCCAAAGCATGATGTACGCCTCAACAGAGACGGTGAGCATGAAGTGCGCCTCGGACCCAAAGCATGATGTACGCCTCAACAGAGACGGTGAGCATGAAGTGCGCCTCGACCCAAAGCATGATGTACGACTGAACAGAGACGGTGAGCATGAAGTGCGCCTCGACCCAAAGCATGATGTACGACTGAACAGAGACGGTGAGCATGAAGTGCGCCTCGACCGAAAGCATGATGTACGACTGAACAGAGACGGTGAGCATGAAGTGCGCCTCGACCCAAAGCATGATGTACGACTGAACAGAGACGGTGAGCATGAAGTGCGCCTCGACCCAAAGCATGATGTACGACTGAACAGAGACGGTGAGCATGAAGTGCGCCTCGACCCAAAGCATGATGTACGACTGAACAGAGACGGTGAGCATGAAGTGCGCCTCGACCCAAAGCATGATGTACGACTGAACAGAGACGGTGAGCATGAAGTGCGCCTCGACCCAAAGCATGATGTACTACTTGCCGCTTATTTCACACATAGCCCACACACAGTGTTTTGGGGAGCACTCGAATCTCCCAGCCATTAGGATTATTTCCTTTACACACATATATACCAAATTAGATTCACATGAAAACATAACAATTGATTTCTCATTGAACATCACAAAGTCTTCATTTCTTATTGTTTGTTTTCATTTCCATTACTTTCAAAGCTGCTTGCACTTCTTCCGTTGTTTTTGAAAGCTTTGGATGAATTTTAAGCCCTTGAATATATAATATTTTTACTAATTAACTTCACATATTTTTGAGTCACGGTGTCAACATCCCCGAGGTTTTTATTTATCTCTAACCGTATGAGTTTTGACGGTCTTTCGTCTATACTGTCAACCTTTCCTTTAATGGAATTAGATATGGCTTTTTGTTAATTACACTCACCGGCAAAGGGTCATGATTATGCTCGTTAACTCTTTTGAAATAATATTCGCATCTTCCGAAGTACACAGTTTCGCCTTGCACTTCTTGTTTGTACACCTCAAGCAGTATTCCTCGCTTCCTTTCACTGTAAACGCTTTTCTAAATTTGAAATTTTCATAAACTATTGGATAATTTCATCGCTGACTTAACACATTTTTCATCGAGGAAATCATCGTTCACTATGCAAACTTGATACACAGTGGCCGAATGTCAACTCAACAGTGACTGCTAAAATTCTAAACTTACCATAAATATCAGGTATTTAACCGGTTTTGTGGGTTTACCCTGTCACCACTAATTCTTGAAATGCAAAGTACAAAGAGGTGCATAGTCGTGAAACAATGAGTTGTTGAACTCCCCCGATGGTCAGAAACAAATATTCCACCTAGTTGCTTTGTACAAGGCGCAGATCATGCTCAGGATTAATAGACCCTTTTTTCAAACCTTTCGCCTGCCATACAAATGAGGCGCAGATCGAGCTTGCCCTTCTTAAATTACAGTGTCAAGAGGTAACAAAACCGTTTTTTTTTTTTTAAATATCTTCAGAAAGACTCGTTTTTACAAGTTCTGTTAAGAAAACGTATTTAGAACTAAAGTGAATCCTAACGACGCGGATATTTATTACGTTTAATTTGAATAATAATTATTCATTATAGAATATTTTGAAATCAGAGCTTTTCCATATTTTTTCAACTCTTTCATTTTACGTTGGATTACTCGATAACTTTGAGACTCAAAGAATTTATAAAACGCGTTAGCAAAACCACATGGGAAGAGTACTGAATTTCTCGTGTGTCCTGACTTAGTGGCGGCTCGTGGTTCTGACAGTTGGAGGTTCAATGTCTGAATGCCTTTAAAAACGGTAGTTTGTAAGTGGGTAGGAGAGGTTAGTTTAAATGCGGCCGCACAAGCGTTGAAGATGATTTCTGCAGTAGGCGCCCAAAAATATTAACAACTCCAAATATCATTTAAAAAAGTAAAACAAGGTGTTGGAAGACAAGCGATTGAGAGTGTATGGATTGCTGAGATCATAGGCATCTTACACGAGCGTGTGCATTATGTTTTAACTCAAGAACTTGGGGTGAAAAAAATTCGTGCAAGATCGGTGCCGCATTTCGAGTGTTGACAGGCGTTTACATGAAATACGAATCTTACAGCATACGAAAAATGTTAGTTCTAGCTGTAAACAATAGACGTCGCTCCGCGAACTTTTCAAATGACCCTCGTATTGTTCAACACAGACGTTTCAACCTTGCCATTGGAGACCATCTTCAGTGTCTAAAGGACTTAAAACGTGGCTGGAGCCTTTGCCACAGTACTGTGGTATTACAGACGGCCATGTAGTCAGTACAATTGCTTACCTCAGCGTCGTCAAAATATATACAGTTTGATCCCTCATGTTCGGCAACGGTAGAATCCTCAGAAATGACGTACTGACAAAGCTGAAATCAATAAAGACTTTATTTATTAAATGAAATTACTGTTTATCAATTTCTATAAACAGACACCCACGCGCTACCACTGAAACATGCGATTATTTCAGCTGCACGGCTAGAAAATTGTAAGAATGCAAAATGATTGCCAGCTCGACAACTACTAATTGTGATAAATAATTATTAATCAACTTTATCAATGGATTGTAGATTCTCTATGTAGAAAACCTATCCACTAGTTAGTAACTGCTGGTAAGCGCCTTTGGGCAATACACATGAATATGTGGATACACCGTGGGGTTATTGGTAAATCTCATGTGAATTTATAAAAAACATAAATTAAAGGTTTTCAAGTGCAATGATAAATCATAAAACTCATTTTCAAGGCACATTTGTATTATTAATAGATTTTTTATTGATTACATAGATGTTAAAAAAAAAAGAAAAAGAGATAAGCATTAAAAAGTCGTTTTTAAAACACCTTGAAACAACATTAAAACTTGGACTTGGATAATTTTACCAATAACCCTCGATATATGAATAGGCCTATATATTATATGATATAAAATATATATGAATACGTATTAGGCTATATGATATAAAATATATATGAATATACATAGTATAGTGTATATAATACATACAGTCCAAATTACCCACACACTATTTAAATAATAAACATCAATTTTAAAACATTCAAAACGTCGAATTAATTAAAAACCTACAAAAAAATAACGAAATGAATATCTGGGATAATCTCAATTTTTACAAACACGATAACAATACTTTACTGATTAAAAAACAAATTCAAATAAAAACACAACAAAATGATTTATTTAAAATTATACATTTCTTAAAACGATAAAAATAAAACATCAAACTTTTAATAAGCAGCTGGCTACGTCAATAAACATTACAATCAAAATTTTAAATTGAAGTAATATCGATTGCTCGTTATTATAATCGAAACAAGTCGATTATACGTTAATTCATATAAAAAAAAAACCTCTGAAGAGATAGAATAATTTTTGTGAAACGCGCGTCAGGTGAAAATACAATAAAATTTACTTGCATACGTATTAATTATTTCAAGACATATTCATCATATATATATATATATATATATATATATATATATATATTGTAACATGACAGATGTATGCATAATATTGAATGGCAATTGATCATTAGAATAATGAAGTTATAATATTTAAATTTGGAAGAAAGCATTAAGTTTAATATAAATAGATTAATTCATAGCAACTGTGGAAAGAAATCATTATTATAAAGAAAATACAAGTTCAAATAAAAGGAGTTACTAGTGATGAGTCATCCAAGACCAGTCTCATAACCAAAGGTTTTCAAAGTATAACCCAGGAAGGTAAAAAATTAAATAACAAAGCAGTACTGAATATGACCAAACCCACAACGAGGAAGAATAAATAGAATAGAAACCCTAAAATAAGCCAAGATCAAACAACACAGGTGGTGTATTTCTGAAATAAAGAAGAAGATGGAGAAGATCCCAAGAAACCTGATGGCATCAAGAAGAAGATGGAGAAGATCCCAAGAAACCTGATGGCATCAAGAAGAAGATGGAGAAGATACCAGTCCCAGAAGGCAGGTGAAAAGAAGACTGATGAAAGAAGAAGAAGGCAGCATCCTGAAGAAGATGTCATGCTCTTATAAAAGACACCCAAATCCCTATATCCCCAAAATAAATATTTAAAAATAAAAGTATAACGAAATGAAAACCACATGTATATAAATTTAAGAGAGAGAAGTGTATAAAGTAAAAGTTGCCTGTGAACTAAGATGAAACAATAATATAGTACCCATGGAACAAATCTCCATTGAAAAAACGCTAACCAATTTATTATGTTAATAAGACTATACGACCATTTAGCATTAACATAATTTAAGTGCAAAGTGAACCAGTGATAGTTTTGGGTATTATAAAAAATGAACCTTGTGTTTCATGCTTGGCAATCACAAACATTGAATGCAATGAAATATGCAATTTTCAATGACTTGAAATGTGTACTGTGACAATATGTTGTTTATAAGACATAAATCTGTTTAAAATAACATTTTGTTTTATATGAAAAAAGAAAAACAGATTTCATAATACTTTTCGAACAATTCATACTATTTATTTATTAATGACAGGGTACAATTCCCCAAAGACAATGTGTAAAAGACGGTATAAAAACTGTAGAATCCTACTTATAATAATAGTTAGAAATAAGAATATAAATATAAGGTTTTTATGTATATAGGATAAGAATGTTTAAAAATGTTTTAGATATAAGGCCATTTGTTTGGGTCTGATACAACTAACATCAGAACTATAAAAATAGTTACTACTTGTAAATAGTAGAGAGTAATTAAGATGTTAGTTAGTAAAAAAACCTTTTTTGTAAACCATATTTCCATGTTAGAAATAAGGATTTTGTTGTAAAATGTCTGACTTGAAGACAACCATTTATTTAAAAAAATATTCTTTATTTGTTTTAACTATTATTTGTATTGTAACCAATACTAATTGTTATTGTGTAATTTGAAAACATGTTTAATTTATAATGCTATATGTAAAAGTCAGAGAGGGTATCACACATCATATATTGTTTGTAAAATATTTTGTAAGAAAAATTGTTAAAAAATCATAGGCCAAAAGAATGGAAGCCAAACTTCATCAAAACAGAGAAATTGCTCATTTAAATGCAAATAAACAAAAGGTGTTTAGACAAAATAAACTTGAGATCAAGCCATATAATTGCACATACCATTTAGAAAGATTTTAATAAATTATATTCAGAATTATAAATAAAAATGAAAATGACTAAACTCAGAAATTTAGACATGGGAGTCATATATTCCAGAATAATGTTTCAGAATACAACTAATTCAATTAATTACCAGAAAATCAGGGAATATAAACCTTTTAATACAATATAGGATTATTAATATTAAATATAACGGATAAAATGGATGAATTTTATATAATGACAGGAAGTAAATTTTGATGTTTTGACTTTTCAGAGAATAACAAAAATGAAAGTAAAATTACTAATTTTGGACAGAAAACACTATAAAACGGCATTATTTAATCTGAAAATAAGCTGAATGAACTGAAAGATTAATTTAAATAACATCTAGTGAATAAAATTGACAAATAACCAAAGTTTAGGTATTTATATAGTGAAATAGTAAAGTGTGCACAGGATGTGAAAATATATTTGAACAATGTTAAGAATAATATTATATGGGCTAAGAGTTTAATTGAAACTGAAGGAAACAGTTAGTTGATTATTGGTATTCGAATGGTTAACATGACGAGAGTTTTGTGACGATCTAACCTATCTTATAACGGTAAAGTTGAGCGGTGAAGAGTACGTTTTTTGTGAAATCGAGAGTGATTTATAAAATCCTTCCAGAACATATACATTGTGACAAAAACAATCAAGAAACACTAATTAACACTAAACAATACATTTCTACTCCGAAAAACACCACAAAACACCAGAAAACTGTATAACACATTAACCAAGTATTAGTGTCGGTATCGGGAAAAGTGATTGAACTTATAATTACACGGATATACTAAATACAACCCAGAAACATTACACCAGTCACTACACAACATTTAACAAGAGATTTGCAGACACCAGAACAGGAATACTGCCAGAAAATACATTATTTGGAACGCAGCAGGAACGAATGACATTTTACTAACTTCACGGCAGCCATTTGCAATATTGGTCGTCATCGCCAGGGCAACGCCTCCTAGTTCAACCCAGCTGTTGGCGAAAACAATTATTTTATTTTCAAATTATTATTCAATGTCTGTGTTTAGTAATAATTATTAATTTGATGTAACGTTATACTTTTTAAATATTAGCCCGATTTCTCTGACTTTGATAATAATTGGCTGTTTAAAGAACCCTGTATAATTTTTATATAATATACTTTGTAACTTTTTCGATATCCTGAGAGTCGATAATAATCGATAAGAGTCAAATTGCTATTAATTAATAAAACATTAACATTCTTCAACACTAAATAGTTCTTCATTTCATAAATATTACTAGTTATCACTAATAAAATTATAATTAATAATCTATCAGGACTTTACCACCTATAAGTGAAGATAACCTAAAAAAATAAAAAGGTAAACAAGTATCGATTGGTTTGAAGACAATCTTATGAGTGGTGATAGTTTATTTAAAATATACCAAAACTTTAATAAAATTTTCCAGAAGAGCATTACACTTTTTAAAACGTCACAGCCCTAGATTAATTAATTGATTATAATTAATTAATTAATAAAGAAGAAAATTTTTTTTTAATTATTTTTTTATAAACAAATTTTTTTTTAATTTTTCTTCAAAACAAAAATTTTTGTTTTGAAACTTTCGGTGAAGCTGAACACATATTTCTTCATCAACATTTCGCTACTCGACCGGTCTTGCTACCATTGAGACTCGACCAGCTGGGAAACTTAAGGAAGTGTTTCAGGCCAGTAAGACGTCGAGAGCCACACCAATTACACACCAATTTAAGAACATACAGACTCATTCTATTTTTATTTTATTACAAATTGGCTAGCCCAAACAGTGGGGCTTGATTACATCAGAGTATCATACTTCACAATCTCTTATAACAACAACAACATTCAATTTATATTATTACAATATATATATATATATATATATATATATATATATTGTAATAAACGTTTTTGGTGTTCTGGGGTGCTAACTGCCCATTTATTTTTGTTTATAATTTGCAGTAACTTTTAGTTTAATGTTTATTATTAGTGATTTATTTATTTCAATTCAACCTAGCTTTGAATCCAACTTAAATAAATCCGGTTGATGCACTTGAAATTATTTATCGAAGTAATTTTCTACTTCGGTTAGTTTATTTATACGGTTGTTCTTCCGTCGACTCGTTGAAATGGTGATGTATGTTCCGCACTGAAAACACAAATATTTTGCATGAACAATCACTTAACTTGTGGTGAGTCTGGTCGATCTTGCAGGGTCGATATCACAATCCAACTTGTATATGGACTTACCGTGTTTGCATTCGCCGCTGCTTGTCGAGCTGACCAATGAAATTCGTTCACCTGTTTCAAACTTAGTCTTTTGAAATAAACTAACTGACTCTGTTTTCTTGTGTCAAATAATATTTTATTCAGATAATCTGCTCTGTTTAAATGATCTGAAGTATCATTTATAATTAAAATTCTGAATAAGTAACATGAGACATTGGGTTTTATAAAATTTGCCTCAGGGTGGTAGAACTGTTTACAAAGTTAGTTTATCTAAATGCTTTTTTGGTTAAAATAATTTAATACCTGCGTGGGTTCTTTGAGCTGACAGAATACCAAATCACTGAATAGAACTATTATTCTACCGTTATTTACCGACAGTTTGATATTGACTACAATTCAGTCATCACTTATAATTACCATACAAAATAATAACCATGTGTCTGCTCTGGACATTTCAGGTTAGCAGAATTATTAAATTCAATTGACAATAAATGGTTGAAAGGAAGTTAGTTAATGTTAAAATAATTCTGGATAAAATAATTAAAAAGTGAACAATAATATAATATGTTGAAGCAGTGTTATTGAGTGAAACATCTGATTCATTGTTTGGTTCTACATAAAGATAATTGCATGGCTGTAAGTAATTATGTAGCTTAACAACCTTGGTTATTATTCATAGTAAATATAAATATTGAAATAGTTATAATAGTAGATTCTTTTCCTAAATTATAAAACATAAATAACATTGAAATTTTTTGTTAACTTTCGTTAATTGATCATCCAGTTGACAAATCTCAGTCATTGGTGTATACTGGTTATTTTGATTTATAGTTAATAATCGACAACTGTCATTACGTGTGGTTAAGTCACACGAAGTATTCGTACATGATAATTAATTGTATGTTTAATAAATTCATAAAATTAGAATATTCAAAATAATCTGAGGATTGTCATCATTATTGTTGATTAAATAATATCATGAATACGTACATCTTAACCTAGGATCATTGTTTGAAATTGTTTCGATTATATCGTTTCTCATTTCTTAACTAATAATGTAAAAATCACTGTACTCCCTTTTATTTACAATTTAAATCCCGGAATTGCTCTGGATTATACACTGAGCAATCCTTGTTACGCACTGTTACACTTAACACCTTTGATACTAAAGTATTTATGCTATCACAATTTGAGGTTAGGTTGCACTGTTTACATCGGTGACGAGCACGAATCATATGAACAGCTGATTTTTTGCTCCGGGTTGTAGCCGTCTGTTCCCTTCTGAAGTTGATTAAAGAGTGACGAGAACG
This sequence comes from Magicicada septendecula, assembly GCA_034769895.1. NCBI lineage: Eukaryota > Metazoa > Arthropoda > Insecta > Hemiptera > Cicadidae > Magicicada > Magicicada septendecula. The sequence goes on from CM068373.1 coordinate 354,014,637, forward strand.
CACACCTCTCGCTGCCGTTCCGTTTTGCGATCGTCCAAAATTTTGTTAATTTCTTGGATTTGATTGGTTGACGATCTTTAATTTGATGCACATACCCCCCCCCCCCCGGCGAATTATTTCAATTGTTGGGTTTGGCGTGGGGTATTTGGTGTCAAGAGTATAAATGTTTGCTCGATTTGACACGAATTCCTTTTAATTGTAATAACTTTTTTAATATGGCTCAGATTTTAAATCTGAGCGTACCACTAGATTGGTAACACTCGGCTCTTTATTGTGAGTCCACTCATGGTGTGCTTTGGTCCATTATCAAGGAAGTTAATGTTTGTGATTAGCACAATTCACTATACACTATGATTTATATTTAATTTTTGATTAACACTATTTAATGGCACTCATACCCACTTGAGGGCATGCCTTCCAAGTTCTCTTACACTTCTTAGTTGCTAGTTACTTAAATCTACTGACAAAATACATTACTTATACTACCATTGTTTTAGCCTATGTCCCTATATTTGTATTTACATATTTTACATAATAGAAAGTATTTATGTACTTTCTGTACGGCTCCAGTTGACAATAATAAATGGTTTCAACTACTGTGAACCTTTGCTAGCTGGAATATTACGTATTCCTTGTCATTTCTTGTTTCTTGTTTTTCTCTATTTTGCATTATGAGATGCATACTTATTGTCACTCTTATTTGGTATTTTTAGCTCTTTTTTCATTATTATTTAGTTGCAATAGTTGAACAATAATAGTATTTTTATAATGGGCTTGGTGTTTTTAGTACACTAGTCTGTTCCATATCGTATATGATTAAATAACATTACTTACACCTGGTGTCACATGACAGGTGTTCTTAATTACTATTATAATACATTATGTCCTTTCTTATAATCTTCTTATACTATTACAGTAGTGGTATTACACTCTACTTGTGGTATAGACATTAACCTTTTGTTTCTATTTGGTTTTATAATATGGTTTTATTCATGTTTTACATAGTGAATTCCATTTTGGTTGGTTTTGGTTCATTTTATTTACTTATATTCTTATTTAAAACTTATCTTGGGTATCTTATATTGGTACCTGTAGAAAGATTATTATTTCTATTTGGTTTAAGACCTAAAACATTTCGGTTTGGGTAGGTTTTTCCTACTGATAGTTGTGAATTTAGGTGAACAGTACCTGCATCTTAGGTTATGTGATTTTATCATTTGTGCCAAAAATGTGTATGTTAGGTTGATACAAATTTGTATTCTTTTAACCTTATTTTCTTAAGTTTGGTTTTATTAATGATAACTAATAATTCTTTAGTTATTTCCTTTTCTTGTCTTACATGATTGTTAGACTATTTGACTAATATTTGCTATTATTATGAGACAAATTTAATACTTCTTTATGTTACATTGGTGCTGTGCATAACATGTTACTATGCTCTTATTTACAGCTTCTATTCAATTAACATTATTGTTATTTTCATTCTTTTTCTAACATATCTTGTCCTATCTATTTATAACATTATTCGTTGTATATTGGTCATCTCAGTTAGTCAGTTCTTGTCCATCTCTTCAATCTGTAAGTTGTTTAGTTATTGCATATACGGGTAAGATGTTGATCTATAGTTGACTGGCTCTTGGAATCTATACTTTATGCCATGATTGTTAGGTGTCTTTCTCGTAGTATGTTTCTTCCTTGTCTTCCTTGGTTCTTCACTGACCGAAAACTATTGGGTTGTTGGTTCCTGTGGTACAATCATCGTGCGGTGCATCTTCTTTTCATTATAATGTCATTTCACTTGCTAGTTACCATTAGTTTATGAACTCTTATTGTTGTGAGTTTATCCTTGGTGATGGGTAGCTCATGTAGTTTTATGCTTGGCATTTTAGATAACTTACTTGGTTTGTCTCTTTGATTCAATTATTGACATGTGTAAGTATTATAGGTTACTGAAATCTTTGGGCTCATATGTCACGTTACAATAAATATATATATATATATATATATATATATTGTAGCATGACAGATTATCCACTTAATGATGAATGAAATATGATCATAAATAAATATCAATTAAAATAACTATCAAAGAAAAATCCAAATGAAAACAAATAAGTATCACAATAAAATACAATCATAACTTGAAGAAGTAAAAATACAGAAAAAACAACTATGCAACAAATATGTGTAATGAAAAATAAATTAAAAAACTAAAATAAAGTAAGGAAATACCCAGGTAGGATAGGAGTAAGTAAGGAAGATACCCAGAACGAACCAACATACATGATAAAACAGTATGGTAGTGAAGAAACCAAGAATGAGAATCATGAAGTAAGACAAAACCCAGAACAAACCGAAATACCAAATAAACAGGAATGATTATGAAGATACAAGATAGTAGGAAGAAGGCTACCAGAATTACCCAAAAGAGACCCAGTAAGGAGAAAACAAAAACCCCAAAAGAAATTAAATGTCACAAATGAAAGTATAACACCCAAAACAGAAACTAATGTAAAATACATGTAAACAAAAGAGTTTAGAGGTATAAGTAAAAGTGCACCCATAAAAGTTATTTTATAATGAATAAAAACAAATCTTAAGAGTCCTCCTTCATAAATAAATTTCTTGATAATATAAAACTATAAAACTGATTAGTGATAGTATCAAGAAATAACAGGGGACAAGTACAAGTTATTATATTATAGTAAATAAACTTCAAGAAGGTGTATTAAATGTTTAAACTTAATAAATGTGTACCTTTAAACAACTTTAAAGTTTTAATTTAACTTCATAAATACTATTTGATAGAACAGTATTATGAAAAGCAAAAACTAAGGTTTCTAAGAAAGTGCCACTCTTTATCTAAAAACATTCACTGAAATAAGAAGGATAAATAGAGAGCAGGTAGTTAATAAGTGAGGTGACAAGGGATACATCCCTAATATAAAATAAAGACAGATAAGACTGCACAAAAGTAATTTTAAGGAAGTTTAAAAAATGAAGTAACAGATGTGTTATGTTTCTAGTAAATAATTAAATGACTCTATACCTAAATGTTGGAAGTAGAGTACAATGTTTTATTATTCTAAAAGGTTTATTATGTTTAATAATGGTAATCAAGAATGAAATGTCTGAGTGTGGATACCGTTCTTTTATTATAAAGTGTTTATTATGTGTTACTAGAAATAATCAAGACTAGAATGTCTGAGCTTAAATACCACTTTTTAATGTCAAATAATTGTTGTATTAATAGTATGAATTCAATACTAAATGTTTTTGTAGTAAAGTAAGGAATTGTTAATTAATATTGTATTAGAATAGAAGGTCAGAAGGGGTATAAACAAACTGTATTATTCAAAAACTTTGTATGTAAAAACAGATAAAATCTAGGCCAAAGGGTAAATCTCAACTACATTATAATTGATGAATCAAGTCCAGTAAACTAGTTAAACTGATGAAATTTATGTAAGGTAAATCAGTCACAGAGTAATATAATGTAAATTATACTTTAGAAGGATATGGTAAAAAGATAGGAAGAATTAGAAAAAAAAATGCAAATGTACTAACTGAAATTTCAGATTGGGGAGTCACAAATTAATGAATAATAATTAAAAAGATAACCATTTAATAAAATTACAAGAAATTAAGGGAAGATAAACATTTTATATCAATCTGGGATTTAGTACAATCATAAATATAACATATAAAATGGCAAACATTTGGGGAAGGACAGGAAGTAAATTTTAAAGCCTACTTTTTCAAAATGAAAGAAATATAGCATTTTAGATAAAAAACTTTGTAAAACTATCTTATTTGGTATAAAATCAAGAGAATGAACTAAAGAAAGAAGAGATTATGTATTTAGTATTTCATAACATTAAATAATAGCAAAAATATATTAAGTTATATAATGTAAATTTTCTGCATGTAGCGGAAGCCAAACAGATTTTAAAACAATGTATTACTAATATTAAATTGGCTAAGACGTTTTCAGGAGACGAAGGAAATGAGAACAGTTAATTATTGGACCTTGTCGAGCACACTTGAACGAGATTTTTGCTTATATTAACCTATAAAGCAGACAAATATGGCGATCGGTTTGTAAGCCTAGTCTATAGTGAAAAATAATAAATTTCTAAAATTTGAACTTAAACCTTAAATTCAGTGAGAACAATTAATACCACAATTAAAATAAAGTAATACGTAACAGTAAAGGAGTGAAATAATAAATTAAACCGATCAAACAAATAATTCTTAATAACGAGACGAGTAGTGCGAGTTTCGACCTAGTTGACCGAAGTGAATTTAAACATTAGCACACACATTTTATCGAAGTGAACCACAAAACACTTAACCAGGACCACTCCACTAACACCAGAAGGAATAATCACAACTGCGGAGACGAGGAAACTTTGAAGGGACAACATTTATTGGAAGAAATTTTCGTCGAGCCGACTTCATTAAAACAGGAGCAGTACGGAAGCCGCCATCTTGACTCCCACAATTCAAAGCGAGCTTTGCCTATACGATCGTCCAGACTTCAATGGTTCGAAATTTAATCTTTAATAAACATTATATATTAAATAATAACGTTGTAATTTTTAATTATTAAGCTTTTTACATGTAACTGTCATACTTTCCTGACATTACCCTTCCCTGAAAATATAAAATAACCGTTCAAAGAACCTAATAATTAATATAAAATACAGATGTAAAAATTAATCGACGGCCCTGTGAAACGAGTCGATACTACTGTTGAATAATCGATTAACAATCGATACATTATATAAATTGTTAATAAATCTAAAATTTCTGCAAATTGGTTTCTATTTATTTATAAATTTAATAAATAGAATTAAAAGTAAAATAAAATTGAGATAACGGACTATCCGAAAGGCGGCTGTTACCAAAGTGGAAGGAGAATACCTAGTTAAGAAGAAGAACCGTCTATCGATTAGTGCTGGCGATAACACAATTAACTCAGAAATTAATTCTAAAACTCAAAGTCATACAGTACACTGGAAATTAAATAAAAGAGTTAAATTTTTGCAGGAATCAATTACGAAATTTATTTACTAAATACTGAAACTACAAAGACAACAAAAACAATATTTTACAAAAACACCAACATTTTTTATTTATAAATTATCAAATAATTTACATTTGATTAATAATCGAAGTTTGATTAATAGTTGTGATTTCGTTGAAAAAGTGAAAAACCTGATGATTGAACCCCACTATAAACTTATGTCTTTTGACATTGTGAACTTGTATACAAATGTACCGGTGAGTGAAACCTTACGCCTATTAAGATCTAACCTTGTTAACACCAATAAACTGGATGCTAATTGCATAAATGAAATATTAGAATTGTTGGAAGTGATTTTGGACCAGAATTATTTCACACATAACAAACAGTTTTTCAGACAGCTGGAGGGGTTAGCTATGGGTTCCCCACTCTCTAGTATTCTAGCGGACGTATACTTAAATTACTTTGAAAATTCTTTCTTGTTTGCAAACCCTACATATAATTACAATATGGTGTTCTATGTAGATATGTCGACGACACTTTTATGGTGTATAAAGGCACAAATCGCCAAACTGACAAGCTCCACAATTACTTGAATGGCATTAACAACAAGATACAGTTTACTTTGGAGAATGAAGTTGGAGGTCGGTTACATTTTCTGGATTTGACAGTAACTAAGGATTTTGTTACTAAAAAACTATGTTTTAATATATTTAGGAAGCCCACGATGACTGACGCTGTCATACATGCCTCATCGTTCCACCCCATTTCACAGAAATTAGCTGCATTCCATAGCATGATACATCGCTTGTTGTCTATACCCCTTAGCATCGAGGATTATATCGAAGAGTTAAATATCATTAAAGTCATTGCGTTTAACAAAGGGTACAACGAAAGAATAATTGATAATATTTTAAGAAAACAAAAGAAAAAGAAGAGTAACACTATTAAAAATGAAACTAAAGATATAAATAATAGAAATGAGAACCTCGAAACAAAGGCACGCAAGTACGTTGCGGCACCTTTTACGCATTTCATGCCGGGGATTTTTAAGTCAACCATTAATAAAGTCAACAACATAGTCGTTTCCTATAAGACTAGTAATAACATCTTGAATAATCTCCGCACCCGTGAACATACCAGTCTTGAAAATAAAACGGGTGTTTATAAGCTAGTCTGCAACGACTGTGAGGCTTTTTATGTGGGCCAGACGGGTCGAGGTTTTTTGAAAAGATTTTCTGAACATAGACCCCCTACACGAGTTTACAACTTCGACAATATCAAGTCGAATTTCGCCAAGCACCTCATAGACAACAGTCACAGTTACACGGATTTTAGCTCAAATTTAATACCCCTCCATTTCTGCAGTAAAGGGGGTTATTTGAACGCCCTTGAAGAATATGAAATTTACAAAGCATACAACGACGCCAGTACCAAGCCACATGTGTTGAACGACCAATTACAGTATAAATCAAATATACTGTACGATACCGCTGTGAGATATGGTCGAGATAAGGCTTAGATTACGTCAGTACGGCGCGTGTTGTCTTGCAAGGCACACCGAACATTTTTAAAGCGAATTTATGTACATAGTTTAATTGCCGTATTGTGTTTTTAATATTTTGACAAATGTCATTATTTATGACATAGATTGATTTTATAATTTCTGATGATGAGGCAAGTGCCTTGAAACATGTAAACACGGGAAAAAACATTACGGAAAAAGGCCATAGACGGTGAGTACAGTGTATTTGGTTGTATTAATAGGTGCCACTGGTCGCCAAAACAAAACGATCCGAAGGCAAGTATCAGTAAACGTGATTAGCAAGGGTATAGCTATAAACATGGTATTCTTAATTGCGACAGGATTGCCCTTTAATATATTGGTGGGGTGCGATGTGCTAAGGAGGAACTCTGCTATCATCGATTTACGCAGAGAAAAGGTATCGCTGTTTGCAGAAGGGCTGACCTGGACGGCTGATTTAGTAGGTAGCGAGACAGTACTTCCCAGCAGTATCCACCAACAAATTCAAAAAATAAACTATATCGAAAATAACTCTATAATTAAACCCATAATATACGACAACACGGACGAGGATTTATGGTCCCAAAAGACACAGGAAATCAGGGATTTCCGGGGCGGAATCACAAGGGAGAAATTGCCCATACACCAAGCGAATCAGTTAATAAGAATATATGAAAAGTACCGCTCAGTATTTTCAGACGAACCCGGTAAGGTAAAAAATTACCAATGTACACTTCAATTTAGAGAAACAGTGGAGTTTAACAGAAAATCATACCCCATTGCGCATTCACGAAAAGAGGTTGTAAGAGCAGAAATAAATAAAATGATTAACAGTGACATCATAGAGAGTAGCCAATCTTCATTCACCAGCCCTATCGTGGCTATTCCTAAGAAAAACGGCCATGTCCGGCTTTGCTTGGATGCGCGGGAAATAAACAAAATGATAATCAATGACAGAACATCGCCAGGGGAGATAGACGAAATCTTGAAACGATTCCACGGTACCAAGTACTTTAGTACCTGGGACATGGTATGCGGTTACTGGCAGGTGGAATTACACCCACAGAGTCGTCAGTATCTGGCATTCATATTCGAGGGGCGCAATTACCAATTCAAGAGATTGCCCTTCGGACTCGTGAATTCAGTTGCCAACTTTGTGACCTGCATGGACCAGATACTTGGACAGGAAGCACTTCAGTTTACCACCGTGTATGTAGATGATCTACTGATTACCTCAGAAACTTGGGAGGAACACTGCTACCGCGTGGAACACGTACTTGAGAAGTTGTCAGTAAATAACATCACGCTTAAATTAGAAAAATCCAAGTTCATTGCAAGAGAAGTTCAGTTCTTGGGGTTTAACTTGGATGACCAAGGAATCTCACCGTCAGCAGAAAAGGTGGAAGCGATCCAGAAATTCCCTGTACCCAAGAATAGAAAGCAATTACAGTCATTCCTGGGACTCTGTAATTATTACCGCAAGTTCCAGGAACAATATTCGGAATTAACCGCAAGGTTTCAACCACAATTGTCATCTAAAAACAAATGGATCTGGGGTCAAGAGCAGGATGCGATTTTCCAACTGATTAAGGATAAATTTCTGGAAACAATAATACTTCGCCACCCAAATTTTAAACTACCTTTTTTCTTGAACTGCGATGGCAGCAACATCAGCCTAGGAACGATGCTGTATCAAGAAGATGAGAAGGGTCAACATAAAGTGATTAGCTTTGCGAGTAGATCTTAAATCCAGTGCGAAAGGAACTACACTGTAACTGAAAAGGAATTGCTGAGTGTAGTATTCGCTTGTGGTAAATTCCGCACCTACATCTTGGGTTACCCAGTTACCGTCCGAACAGACCATAAATCAATATCGTTCCTAAAATGATGCAAATTGAATCACGGCAGGCTGACAAGGTGGATACTTGCCCTTCAAGAGTACAATCTACAATGGGAATACATCCCAGGAAAAAGGAATGTCGTAGCAGACGTATTATCACGTGTTAACGTGGAAGAGCAAACATTTCGAGGGAGAGAAAGAAAGCCTACTCAAAATCTACCACATTATTAGCACCAGAGCCGATCTAGCCACATTATTAACGAACATTAGCACCCACCAACAAGCAGACCCGAAATTGAAAAACATAAAAACTCGAATGGAAGAAGGGGACGAAACCGTCGCTCAATATTATCAAATAAATAAAGAAATCTTATTCATTATTCATTAAAGCAGGAGACCTGGAAGGTGGTTATTCCAACCCATATTGAAAAAGAAATAATCGTAAATTATCATATACGATATGGGCATATGGGCGCCTTAAAGGTGATTAAGGCTCTGGAGGAAAGCTGTCATATAAAAAACATAAACCGGAAGGTCCGGATGTATATCAAATTTTGTCGTATCTGCCAACTAGTAAAATCAAACAACGAGAAGAAGGAAGGCATTATGATTCCTATAAGATCCCAGGCAAAATTGGAGAAAGTATTCTTAGACATCTGCGGACCATTTCCCCGTAGTGGCGGTCGACACCGATATAGGTACCTGATAATCGTAATGGACCATTTCACTAAGTTTGTTAAGCTATACCCAGCTAATCGGGCAACTACTAGGAAAATTCTGTGAATAATAACAGAACAGTATATCCCAAACATAGGGAGACCATCTTCGATCATCACGGATCATGGAACCCAGTTTAAGGGGAGAAAATGGCGGGATACCCTATTATCAATGGGTGTTCGAACGTACAAAACATCGGTCTACCACCCGAGCAGTATCCGGCAGAGAGGTTGTTAAGAGAAGTGGGGAGGATATTAAGAACTTATTGTCACCATCAACAGAGAAAGTGGCAAGAATATCTAGAAGCCACGGAGGAATTCCTCAACTTGGCATACCATCCAGCAATAGGAATTACCCCATACTCCGCCATGTACGAGAAACCACCCCCACGAGAGATCGAAGAAATCCTAGAGTTCCCTATGAATAACGTTTATAAGTTCGACAAAGTAAAATTTTACAACAAAGTGGCCGAAGACCAGGAGAAGCGGCAAGACAAGTATCAAAAGGCTCGTGGTAAAATAATAACTTATAAAATTGGAGAAAAAATACTATTGAGAAATCGTGAACTACCCAGCACGATAGAAGGAATAACGAAAAAGTTATAGTTACTGTACACAGGACCATATATAGTCTCCAAAATAAAGAACAACAATACGTATGAAATAAAGGAGATGGGTTCGGAGAGAATCAAAGGCGTATATAACCAGGCCTCCATAAAAAAATATTATGAGGAGTAGAATTTTAAATATATAAATAAATTCAAAAATATAATAAGAACAACTTACTACCAATTATTTATGAAAACATTATGGAATTAAAGAAAAGAATTTGAATTAAAATAAATAAATTCAAAAATATAGTAAGAACAACTTACTACCAATTATTTATGAAAACATTATGGAATTAAGAAAGAATTTTGAATTAAGAACAAATAAATTCTAAAATATAGTAAGATCAACTTACTGACAATTATTTATGAAAATAATTATGGAAATAAAAAAAAGAATTTCGAATTAAAACACAAATAAATTCTAAAATATAGTAAGATCAACTTACTACCAATTATTTATGAAATTAATTGTGGAATTAAAGAAAAGAATTCGGAAGTTAAATAAAACAAATAAATTTTAAAATATAGTAAGATCAACTTGCTGACAATTATTTATGAAAATAATTATGGAAATAAAGAAAAGAATTTGGAAGTTAAATAAAACAAACAAATTATAAAATATAGTAAGAGCAACTTACCACAACTATTTATGGAAATAATTTTGAAGAGAAAGAAAAGGAAGTAAGAACCACTGATACAATTAAAGGGAATAAACTGGTGTTGGAATAAAAATAATAAAACCTTTACGCAATACAAGGAGAAACAACGACCACATAAATATTATAATTAAAGAATTCATTTGGATAAAAAACAAGAGCGAAATAATTTTTTTTGAAAAAGAAAAAAAATATATAAATAAATCAATAATATAACTATGATCATAAAATAAATGTCAATTATAATAAAGACAATTAGAAGAATAATTGCAAGAACATGAAACTAGTGGAATAATTCATGAGAACTAAGAAAAAACCAAAATATAATAAAATGTATGCTACCAATGACCAGAAGCAGATTGTGATAACAAAAAAAGAGTAATAGAGAATTCACAGAAAAAATTTTATACTTAATAACTAGTGATAATTGTATTAATGAAAGAGCTTCCCACCATAATAAGAAATAAGATATCAGTAAAGCTAACAAGTCAGGAGAATAACTGAGAAGAAAAATAACTGAGATAGAAATATTAACAAATCTGAGCAAATACAAAGTGAGGTATCCAATGATATTTTTTAATAGTCGTAAAATAGACTATTCTTATCTAATTTTTATTAATGACTGTCTGTAGATGATTCCAGCAGTATTATTATGTTTTGAGCAGAGATGAATTTCCTCTGATCTCAATGAGAAGTGTAGTATGGCCAGCAGAGTATATGTAGCCACAAGTGCCTCTCTGAACTGCCCCAGCTCACGTGTTTGGGAATGTTAGGGAATAAATATCCCAAGGATAAAACACCAAGTTAAGAAAAAATGAAAATAAATAATAATAAACCTCAGATGACTATTACTATCAAGGAAAATCAATTTAAGAATAAAATATATGTAAGCTCAAATATGAAGAAGCAAAGACAGAAATGGAAAAGAAGTCAAGAATTATAATATATAATAAGTATCATAAGCAATTATTTCAGACAAACTCAAAGTATGGTCTGAACTAATCACTTCTGGAGGGGAACAATCTGTAGCATGACAGATTATCCACTTAATGATGAATGAAATATGATTATAAATAAATATCAATTAAAATAACTATCAAAGAAAAATCCAAATGAAAACAAAAAGTATCACAATAAAATACAATCATAACTTGAAGAAGTAAAAATACAGAAAAAACAACTATGCAACAAATATGTGTAATGAAAAATAAATTAAAAAACTAAAATAAAGTAAGGAAATACCCAGGTAGGATAGGAGTAAGTAAGGAAGATACCCAGAACGAACCAACATACATGATAAAACAGTATGGTAGTGAAGAAACCAAGAATGAGAATCATGAAGTAAGACAAAACCCAGAACAAACCGAAATACCAAATAAACAGGAATGATTTTGAAGATACAAGATAGTAGGAAGAAGGCTACCAGAATTACCCAAAAGAGACCCAGTAAGGAGAAAACAAAAACCCCAAAAGAAATTAAATGTCACAAATGAAAGTATAACACCCAAAACAGAAACTAATGTAAAATACATGTAAACAAAAGAGTTTAGAGCTATAAGTAAAAGTGCACCCATAAAAGTTATTTTATAATGAATAAAAAAAAGAGCGAAATAATTTTTTTTTTTGAAAAAGAAAAAAATATATAAATAAATCAATAATATAACTATGATCATAAAATGAATGTCAATTATAATAAAGACAATTAAAACCTAAGAGTCCTCAAGAGTCCTCCTTCATAAATAAATTTCTTGATAATATAAAACTATAAAACTGATAAGTGATAGTATCAAGAAATAACAGGGGATAAGTACAAGTTATTATATTATAGTAAATAAACTTCAAGAAGGTGTATTAAATGTTTAAACTTAATAAATGTGTACCTTTAAACAACTTTAAAGTTTTAATTTAACTTCATAAATACTATTTGATAGAACAGTATTATGAAAAGCAAAAACTAAGGTTTCTAAGAAAGTGCCACTCTTTATCTAAAAACATTCACTGAAATAAGAAGGATAAATAGAGAGCAGGTAGTTAATAAGTGAGGTGACAAGGGATACATCCCTAATATAAAATAAAGACAGATAAGACTGCACAAAAGTAATTTTAAGGAAGTTTAAAAAATGAAGTAACAGATGTGTTATGTTTCTAGTAAATAAATAAAATGACTCTATACCTAAATGTTGGAAGTAGAGTACAATGTTTTATTATTCTAAAAGGTTTATTATGTTTAATAATGGTAATCAAGAATGAAATGTCTGAGTGTGGATACCATTCTTTTATTATAAAGTGTTTATTATGTGTTACTAGAAATAATCAAGACTAGAATGTCTGAGCTTAAATGCCACTTTTTAATGTCAAATAATTGTTATGTATTAATAGTATGAATTCAATACTAAATGTTTTTGTAGTAAAGTAAGGAATTGTTAATTAATATTGTATTAGAATAGAAGGTTGAAGACATGCTCGACCAGTCCAGTCTCATCCGAATTCCTTCCGACCCAACGTTTTTATCGTACGCCGGGCACACTAGTACCCCTGACCTTGCACTGGCGCACGCAAACCTATCTTCGAGAGTAATGCTATCCTTGAAAGACCCCCTGGAGGGATGTGGACACCGCCTTATGTATGCAAAGATTCTTAGTAAAAACCGCCAGCCAGGACCACCTAAGCTTACTCGATGGAACTTCAAGAAAGCAAATTGGGCTAAGTACTCCTTGTTGTCGGATGCTTATTTACCCGCAGACCTGGTAAATGCAAATCCCGATGCCTCAACTGAACTATTCGTAAAAGGACTGCTACGAGCAGCCAATGAAAGCATTCCCAAAGGCCAGGTAAAAAAGTACTCTCCCTTCTGGAACTGCTCTCTGGACGGACTCAAGAGGGACAGGAACAAGCTGAGACTTCAATCTGAACGCTCCCACAACATAGCAGACTGTACTTTTTTGAGAAAAGCGCAATCTAAACTGAAGCGAGCTGTCACCACTGCAAAACGACAAGCTTATAGATCGTTCGTGGCCAAATTGGACTTTAGAAAAGACGGCCTAAAAGCGCACAAGTTTATATCACGACTGAACAACGATGCATCTACACGACACTGGGAGCCTATAACGGCTAATGGCAGGCTCTTAACTGGCACAAGTGATGTTGCTTCAGCCTTAAGTAAACATTACGCAGCGATCAGTCGTCTCTCTGTAAAAGCAGAAGAGAGAAAAGCGATTACACAAGATGAAGCTCCTTCCTGCCAGACTGAGGAAGAATATCTTCTGTTTAGTAAAGATTTTACACCTGATGATCTTATGCTTGCAATCGCCACGCTGAAAAAAGGTAAATCCGCTGGACCTGACGAAGTTTTTCCAGACCTCATTAAGAACCTAGTCCCTCTACCCTTAAACACCTTCCTGAAACTTATCAATTTGACATGGAACACCAGAGTTCCCCACCAGTGGAGAAAAGCAGTAGTAATGTCGCTTCTGAAACGAGGGAAGCCGGCAAGCAATCTCAGTAGCTATCGTCCAATTTCACTGACGAGCGTATGTTGTAAGGCTGCGGAGAAAATGGTTGAACGTAGACTCCGTGAGTTCGTCGAAAAGAAGGGCGCCATCAGCGACTGTCAAGCGGGATTCCGAAAACATAGATCCACAATGGACCAAGTTGTGAAGTTCACACAAGCCGTCAAGGACGGTTTCCACAGAAAGCAATCCACATTGGCTGTTCTGGTGGATTTCAAAGCCGCATACGACCAAGTATGGCGCCGTATGCTTATATCCAAGCTAAAGAGACTTGGCGTGAGCGGGAACATGCTTAAATGGATATGCAGCTTCCTTTCGCAACGCTATATCCGGTGCAAATTTCAAAACTCTACTTCCCCTTACATGATGCTGCGCCAAGGTCTCCCTCAAGGAGCCGTCCTAAGCTGTTTGCTCTTCAACATCATGATTGACGACCTGATGTTAGCTATCCGAAAGATCCCAGGAGTATCTTGCTTATTCTTTGCTGACGATGTCCTAATCTGGGCCACCGGAAGTAACATCCTCGCCCTCGAAGAAGCTTTGAACAAGGCACTTGCTAAATTGGAAGAATGGGCGGATCTGAACAAAATGGAAGTAAGCGCTAATAAGACAGTTGCACAGCTATTCACAATGTCTACCAGGACCCACCCAGTCAACCTAGTGTACAAAAATCTACCCCTAAAGTAAGTATCCTTATCCAAATACCTTGGAATCAACCTTGACACCAAACTATCCTGGGGTGCCCACATTACGGTGGTAGCCGAGAAAAGTCAAAAGCGCATCAACCTCTTGAAGAGACTATCTGCAACCAAGTGGGGAGCTACGCAGGACGTGTTATCCACAGCATACAAAACATATGTCCGTCCCGTCTTGGAGTATGGAGGCGAGGTAACCTCCCTAGCAAGCAAAGCAAGCCTAGCTAAATACGACGTCGTGCAAAACAATGTCCTTAGACTGATTACCGGAGGAGCCAAATCGACTCCAATCCCAGCTATGCTCCTGCAAACTGGCATCGAGCCCCTCTACAGTCGGAGAATAATCTACATTGAAATTCTGGAAAGGGCCAAGAGAGTGGATAAAAATTACTGGAGTGGGTACAACCATGCTTCCCAACGACTCAAAACTCAAACTTTACCCTTGACGTATGCTGAGTCCCTAATTACCAAATATAATCTGGCAATGGACAACCCAGCTCCTCTAAGACACTTCACCTCTATAGTGCCTGCACTACCTTCCAAGCGGCTTGATCTCATAAGCCTAACTACAAACAAAACCGAAGCCACCCCTCTCGAACTCAAAGCTTGCGCTCTCGAAACCATTAACTTAAGATATCCGTCGACCGAGTGGATTCACATCTATACCGATGGCTCATATCTTTCTGACATAAAAGGGGCCGGCGCAGGATGGTTCTGCAGCATGTTTGAAGACTCAATGGCTGTAGGGAAAAATGCTAGCAACTACGACGGGGAGGTCTGCGCGGTGTTTGAAGCCTCCAACCAATTAAGCACACATAACCTAACTACTTCCAAAGCAGTCTTCCTCATTGACTCACAGGCCGCAATATCAGCTCTGAGTAGCAACGCTTCAACTGACTGCCTCCGTACCATCCAGTGCCGCGAGAAACTGGCCGAACTCATCAAGAATGGCTGGGTTGTAGCTCTTCAGTGGGTTCCAAGCCATTTTGGAATACCAGGCAATGAAAGGGCGGACATCCTGGCAAAACGCGGCGCAGAGACTGACCAGCCTGAGATACCTTTCACACTCAATAGAGCAAACAACTTCATAACCCACACCATCAACAACGCCACGCTCAAAACTCTGAAGGACCTTAGCATTGGCAAAAAGTGGGAAAGCCTTGCCACAGCGGGAGCGATTCCAAAGCATCTTGAGAGGGCTGAGGCAGTAGCACGATTTCGTCTTGCTACTGGACATGACTACCTCCAAGCGCATCTCTACCGTATCGGTCTTGCTGCTGATGAAACATGCCCTCTCTGTGGTCTTGGCAGGATGGACGGCGACCACCTGCAGACGTGCCAATCGCTGACTTACCCGAACGATGACACAATCAATCGCTACTGGGAGGCTCGACGTCGAATGGTGGAAGCACCAAAGACGGGCGTTGGATAAGTAAGTAAGTAAGAATAGAAGGTCAGAAGGGGTATAAACAAACTGTATTATTCAAAAACTTTGTATGTAAAAACTGATAAAATCTAGGCCAAAGGGTAAATCTCAACTACATTATAATTGATGAATCAAGTCCAGTAAACTAGTTAAACTGATGAAATTTATGTAAGGTAAATCAGTCACAGAGTAATATAATGTAAATTATACTTTAGAAGGATATGGTAAAAAGATAGGAAGAATTAGAAAAAAAAATGCAAATGTACTAACTGAAATTTCAGATTGGGGAGTCACAAATTAATGAATAATAATTAAAAAGATAACCATTTAATAAAATTACAAGAAATTAAGGGAAGATAAACATTTTATATCAATCTGGGATTTAGTACAATCATAAATATAACATATAAAATGGCAAACATTTGGGGAAGGACAGGAAGTAAATTTTAAAGCCTACTTTTTCAAAATGAAAGAAATATAGCATTTTAGATAAAAAACTTTGTAAAACTATCTTATTTGGTATAAAATCAAGAGAATGAACTAAAGAAAGAAGAGATTATGTATTTAGTATTTCATAACATTAAATAATAGCAAAAATATATTAAGTTATATAATGTAAATTTTCTGCATGTAGCGGAAGCCAAACAGATTTTAAAACAATGTATTACTAATATTAAATTGGCTAAGACGTTTTCAGGAGACGAAGGAAATGAGAACAGTTAATTATTGGACCTTGTCGAGCACACTTGAACGAGATTTTTGCTTATATTAACCTATAAAGCAGACAAATATGGCGATCGGTTTGTAAGCCTAGTCTATAGTGAAAAATAATAAATTTCTAAAATTTGAACTTAAACCTTAAATTCAGTGAGAACAATTAATACCACAATTAAAATAAAGTAATACGTAACAGTAAAGGAGTGAAATAATAAATTAAACCGATCAAACAAATAATTCTTAATAACGAGACGAGTAGTGCGAGTTTCGACCTAGTTGACCGAAGTGAATTTAAACATTAGCACACACATTTTATCGAAGTGAACCACAAAACACTTAACCAGGACCACTCCACTAACACCAGAAGGAATAATCACAACTGCGGAGACGAGGAAACTTTGAAGGGACAACATTTATTGGAAGAAATTTTCGTCGAGCCGACTTCATTAAAACAGGAGCAGTACGGAAGCCGCCATCTTGACTCCCACAATTCAAAGCGAGCTTTGCCTATACGATCGTCCAGACTTCAATGGTTCGAAATTTAATCTTTAATAAACATTATATATTAAATAATAACGTTGTAATTTTTAATTATTAAGCTTTTTACATGTAACTGTCATACTTTCCTGACATTACCCTTCCCTGAAAATATAAAATAACCGTTCAAAGAACCTAATAATTAATATAAAATACAGATGTAAAAATTAATCGACGGCCCTGTGAAACGAGTCGATACTACTGTTGAATAATCGATTAACAATCGATACATTATATAAATTGTTAATAAATCTAAAATTTCTGCAAATTGGTTTCTATTTATTTATAAATTTAATAAATAGAATTAAAAGTAAAATAAAATTGAGATAACGGACTATCCGAAAGGCGGCTGTTACCAAAGTGGAAGGAGAATACCTAGTTAAGAAGAAGAACCGTCTATCGATTAGTGCTGGCGATAACACAATTAACTCAGAAATTAATTCTAAAACTCAAAGTCATACAGTACACTGGAAATTAAATAAAAGAGTTAAATTTTTGCAGGAATCAATTACGAAATTTATTTACTAAATACTGAAACTACAAAGACAACAAAAACAATATTTTACAAAAACACCAACATTTTTTATTTATAAATTATCAAATAATTTACATTTGATTAATAATCGAAGTTTGATTAATAGTTGTGATTTCGTTGAAAAAGTGAAAAACCTGATGATTGAACCCCACTATAAACTTATGTCTTTTGACATTGTGAACTTGTATACAAATGTACCGGTGAGTGAAACCTTACGCCTATTAAGATCTAACCTTGTTAACACCAATAAACTGGATGCTAATTGCATAAATGAAATATTAGAATTGTTGGAAGTGATTTTGGACCAGAATTATTTCACACATAACAAACAGTTTTTCAGACAGCTGGAGGGGTTAGCTATGGGTTCCCCACTCTCTAGTATTCTAGCGGACGTATACTTAAATTACTTTGAAAATTCTTTCTTGTTTGCAAACCCTACATATAATTACAATATGGTGTTCTATGTAGATATGTCGACGACACTTTTATGGTGTATAAAGGCACAAATCGCCAAACTGACAAGCTCCACAATTACTTGAATGGCATTAACAACAAGATACAGTTTACTTTGGAGAATGAAGTTGGAGGTCGGTTACATTTTCTGGATTTGACAGTAACTAAGGATTTTGTTACTAAAAAACTATGTTTTAATATATTTAGGAAGCCCACGATGACTGACGCTGTCATACATGCCTCATCGTTCCACCCCATTTCACAGAAATTAGCTGCATTCCATAGCATGATACATCGCTTGTTGTCTATACCCCTTAGCATCGAGGATTATATCGAAGAGTTAAATATCATTAAAGTCATTGCGTTTAACAAAGGGTACAACGAAAGAATAATTGATAATATTTTAAGAAAACAAAAGAAAAAGAAGAGTAACACTATTAAAAATGAAACTAAAGATATAAATAATAGAAATGAGAACCTCGAAACAAAGGCACGCAAGTACGTTGCGGCACCTTTTACGCATTTCATGCCGGGGATTTTTAAGTCAACCATTAATAAAGTCAACAACATAGTCGTTTCCTATAAGACTAGTAATAACATCTTGAATAATCTCCGCACCCGTGAACATACCAGTCTTGAAAATAAAACGGGTGTTTATAAGCTAGTCTGCAACGACTGTGAGGCTTTTTATGTGGGCCAGACGGGTCGAGGTTTTTTGAAAAGATTTTCTGAACATAGACCCCCTACACGAGTTTACAACTTCGACAATATCAAGTCGAATTTCGCCAAGCACCTCATAGACAACAGTCACAGTTACACGGATTTTAGCTCAAATTTAATACCCCTCCATTTCTGCAGTAAAGGGGGTTATTTGAACGCCCTTGAAGAATATGAAATTTACAAAGCATACAACGACGCCAGTACCAAGCCACATGTGTTGAACGACCAATTACAGTATAAATCAAATATACTGTACGATACCGCTGTGAGATATGGTCGAGATAAGGCTTAGATTACGTCAGTACGGCGCGTGTTGTCTTGCAAGGCACACCGAACATTTTTAAAGCGAATTTATGTACATAGTTTAATTGCCGTATTGTGTTTTTAATATTTTGACAAATGTCATTATTTATGACATAGATTGATTTTATAATTTCTGATGATGAGGCAAGTGCCTTGAAACATGTAAACACGGGAAAAAACATTACGGAAAAAGGCCATAGACGGTGAGTACAGTGTATTTGGTTGTATTAATAGGTGCCACTGGTCGCCAAAACAAAACGATCCGAAGGCAAGTATCAGTAAACGTGATTAGCAAGGGTATAGCTATAAACATGGTATTCTTAATTGCGACAGGATTGCCCTTTAATATATTGGTGGGGTGCGATGTGCTAAGGAGGAACTCTGCTATCATCGATTTACGCAGAGAAAAGGTATCGCTGTTTGCAGAAGGGCTGACCTGGACGGCTGATTTAGTAGGTAGCGAGACAGTACTTCCCAGCAGTATCCACCAACAAATTCAAAAAATAAACTATATCGAAAATAACTCTATAATTAAACCCATAATATACGACAACACGGACGAGGATTTATGGTCCCAAAAGACACAGGAAATCAGGGATTTCCGGGGCGGAATCACAAGGGAGAAATTGCCCATACACCAAGCGAATCAGTTAATAAGAATATATGAAAAGTACCGCTCAGTATTTTCAGACGAACCCGGTAAGGTAAAAAATTACCAATGTACACTTCAATTTAGAGAAACAGTGGAGTTTAACAGAAAATCATACCCCATTGCGCATTCACGAAAAGAGGTTGTAAGAGCAGAAATAAATAAAATGATTAACAGTGACATCATAGAGAGTAGCCAATCTTCATTCACCAGCCCTATCGTGGCTATTCCTAAGAAAAACGGCCATGTCCGGCTTTGCTTGGATGCGCGGGAAATAAACAAAATGATAATCAATGACAGAACATCGCCAGGGGAGATAGACGAAATCTTGAAACGATTCCACGGTACCAAGTACTTTAGTACCTGGGACATGGTATGCGGTTACTGGCAGGTGGAATTACACCCACAGAGTCGTCAGTATCTGGCATTCATATTCGAGGGGCGCAATTACCAATTCAAGAGATTGCCCTTCGGACTCGTGAATTCAGTTGCCAACTTTGTGACCTGCATGGACCAGATACTTGGACAGGAAGCACTTCAGTTTACCACCGTGTATGTAGATGATCTACTGATTACCTCAGAAACTTGGGAGGAACACTGCTACCGCGTGGAACACGTACTTGAGAAGTTGTCAGTAAATAACATCACGCTTAAATTAGAAAAATCCAAGTTCATTGCAAGAGAAGTTCAGTTCTTGGGGTTTAACTTGGATGACCAAGGAATCTCACCGTCAGCAGAAAAGGTGGAAGCGATCCAGAAATTCCCTGTACCCAAGAATAGAAAGCAATTACAGTCATTCCTGGGACTCTGTAATTATTACCGCAAGTTCCAGGAACAATATTCGGAATTAACCGCAAGGTTTCAACCACAATTGTCATCTAAAAACAAATGGATCTGGGGTCAAGAGCAGGATGCGATTTTCCAACTGATTAAGGATAAATTTCTGGAAACAATAATACTTCGCCACCCAAATTTTAAACTACCTTTTTTCTTGAACTGCGATGGCAGCAACATCAGCCTAGGAACGATGCTGTATCAAGAAGATGAGAAGGGTCAACATAAAGTGATTAGCTTTGCGAGTAGATCTTAAATCCAGTGCGAAAGGAACTACACTGTAACTGAAAAGGAATTGCTGAGTGTAGTATTCGCTTGTGGTAAATTCCGCACCTACATCTTGGGTTACCCAGTTACCGTCCGAACAGACCATAAATCAATATCGTTCCTAAAATGATGCAAATTGAATCACGGCAGGCTGACAAGGTGGATACTTGCCCTTCAAGAGTACAATCTACAATGGGAATACATCCCAGGAAAAAGGAATGTCGTAGCAGACGTATTATCACGTGTTAACGTGGAAGAGCAAACATTTCGAGGGAGAGAAAGAAAGCCTACTCAAAATCTACCACATTATTAGCACCAGAGCCGATCTAGCCACATTATTAACGAACATTAGCACCCACCAACAAGCAGACCCGAAATTGAAAAACATAAAAACTCGAATGGAAGAAGGGGACGAAACCGTCGCTCAATATTATCAAATAAATAAAGAAATCTTATTCATTATTCATTAAAGCAGGAGACCTGGAAGGTGGTTATTCCAACCCATATTGAAAAAGAAATAATCGTAAATTATCATATACGATATGGGCATATGGGCGCCTTAAAGGTGATTAAGGCTCTGGAGGAAAGCTGTCATATAAAAAACATAAACCGGAAGGTCCGGATGTATATCAAATTTTGTCGTATCTGCCAACTAGTAAAATCAAACAACGAGAAGAAGGAAGGCATTATGATTCCTATAAGATCCCAGGCAAAATTGGAGAAAGTATTCTTAGACATCTGCGGACCATTTCCCCGTAGTGGCGGTCGACACCGATATAGGTACCTGATAATCGTAATGGACCATTTCACTAAGTTTGTTAAGCTATACCCAGCTAATCGGGCAACTACTAGGAAAATTCTGTGAATAATAACAGAACAGTATATCCCAAACATAGGGAGACCATCTTCGATCATCACGGATCATGGAACCCAGTTTAAGGGGAGAAAATGGCGGGATACCCTATTATCAATGGGTGTTCGAACGTACAAAACATCGGTCTACCACCCGAGCAGTATCCGGCAGAGAGGTTGTTAAGAGAAGTGGGGAGGATATTAAGAACTTATTGTCACCATCAACAGAGAAAGTGGCAAGAATATCTAGAAGCCACGGAGGAATTCCTCAACTTGGCATACCATCCAGCAATAGGAATTACCCCATACTCCGCCATGTACGAGAAACCACCCCCACGAGAGATCGAAGAAATCCTAGAGTTCCCTATGAATAACGTTTATAAGTTCGACAAAGTAAAATTTTACAACAAAGTGGCCGAAGACCAGGAGAAGCGGCAAGACAAGTATCAAAAGGCTCGTGGTAAAATAATAACTTATAAAATTGGAGAAAAAATACTATTGAGAAATCGTGAACTACCCAGCACGATAGAAGGAATAACGAAAAAGTTATAGTTACTGTACACAGGACCATATATAGTCTCCAAAATAAAGAACAACAATACGTATGAAATAAAGGAGATGGGTTCGGAGAGAATCAAAGGCGTATATAACCAGGCCTCCATAAAAAAATATTATGAGGAGTAGAATTTTAAATATATAAATAAATTCAAAAATATAATAAGAACAACTTACTACCAATTATTTATGAAAACATTATGGAATTAAAGAAAAGAATTTTGAATTAAAATAAATAAATTCAAAAATATAGTAAGAACAACTTACTACCAATTATTTATGAAAACATTATGGAATTAAAGAAAAGAATTTTGAATTAAAACAAATAAATTCTAAAATATAGTAAGATCAACTTACTGACAATTATTTATGAAAATAATTATGGAAATAAAAAAAAGAATTTCGAATTAAAACACAAATAAATTCTAAAATATAGTAAGATCAACTTACTACCAATTATTTATGAAATTAATTGTGGAATTAAAGAAAAGAATTCGGAAGTTAAATAAAACAAATAAATTTTAAAATATAGTAAGATCAACTTGCTGACAATTATTTATGAAAATAATTATGGAAATAAAGAAAAGAATTTGGAAGTTAAATAAAACAAACAAATTATAAAATATAGTAAGAGCAACTTACCACAACTATTTATGGAAATAATTTTGAAGAGAAAGAAAAGGAAGTAAGAACCACTGATACAATTAAAGGGAATAAACTGGTGTTGGAATAAAAATAATAAAACCTTTACGCAATACAAGGAGAAACAACGACCACATAAATATTATAATTAAAGAATTCATTTGGATAAAAAACAAGAGCGAAATAATTTTTTTTTGAAAAAGAAAAAAAATATATAAATAAATCAATAATATAACTATGATCATAAAATAAATGTCAATTATAATAAAGACAATTAGAAGAATAATTGCAAGAACATGAAACTAGTGGAATAATTCATGAGAACTAAGAAAAAACCAAAATATAATAAAATGTATGCTACCAATGACCAGAAGCAGATTGTGATAACAAAAAAAGAGTAATAGAGAATTCACAGAAAAAATTTTATACTTAATAACTAGTGATAATTGTATTAATGAAAGAGCTTCCCACCATAATAAGAAATAAGATATCAGTAAAGCTAACAAGTCAGGAGAATAACTGAGAAGAAAAATAACTGAGATAGAAATATTAACAAATCTGAGCAAATACAAAGTGAGGTATCCAATGATATTTTTTAATAGTCGTAAAATAGACTATTCTTATCTAATTTTTATTAATGACTGTCTGTAGATGATTCCAGCAGTATTATTATGTTTTGAGCAGAGATGAATTTCCTCTGATCTCAATGAGAAGTGTAGTATGGCCAGCAGAGTATATGTAGCCACAAGTGCCTCTCTGAACTGCCCCAGCTCACGTGTTTGGGAATGTTAGGGAATAAATATCCCAAGGATAAAACACCAAGTTAAGAAAAAATGAAAATAAATAATAATAAACCTCAGATGACTATTACTATCAAGGAAAATCAATTTAAGAATAAAATATATGTAAGCTCAAATATGAAGAAGCAAAGACAGAAATGGAAAAGAAGTCAAGAATTATAATATATAATAAGTATCATAAGCAATTATTTCAGACAAACTCAAAGTATGGTCTGAACTAATCACTTCTGGAGGGGAACAATCTGTAGCATGACAGATTATCCACTTAATGATGAATGAAATATGATTATAAATAAATATCAATTAAAATAACTATCAAAGAAAAATCCAAATGAAAACAAAAAGTATCACAATAAAATACAATCATAACTTGAAGAAGTAAAAATACAGAAAAAACAACTATGCAACAAATATGTGTAATGAAAAATAAATTAAAAAACTAAAATAAAGTAAGGAAATACCCAGGTAGGATAGGAGTAAGTAAGGAAGATACCCAGAACGAACCAACATACATGATAAAACAGTATGGTAGTGAAGAAACCAAGAATGAGAATCATGAAGTAAGACAAAACCCAGAACAAACCGAAATACCAAATAAACAGGAATGATTTTGAAGATACAAGATAGTAGGAAGAAGGCTACCAGAATTACCCAAAAGAGACCCAGTAAGGAGAAAACAAAAACCCCAAAAGAAATTAAATGTCACAAATGAAAGTATAACACCCAAAACAGAAACTAATGTAAAATACATGTAAACAAAAGAGTTTAGAGCTATAAGTAAAAGTGCACCCATAAAAGTTATTTTATAATGAATAAAAAAAAGAGCGAAATAATTTTTTTTTTTGAAAAAGAAAAAAATATATAAATAAATCAATAATATAACTATGATCATAAAATGAATGTCAATTATAATAAAGACAATTAAAACCTAAGAGTCCTCAAGAGTCCTCCTTCATAAATAAATTTCTTGATAATATAAAACTATAAAACTGATAAGTGATAGTATCAAGAAATAACAGGGGATAAGTACAAGTTATTATATTATAGTAAATAAACTTCAAGAAGGTGTATTAAATGTTTAAACTTAATAAATGTGTACCTTTAAACAACTTTAAAGTTTTAATTTAACTTCATAAATACTATTTGATAGAACAGTATTATGAAAAGCAAAAACTAAGGTTTCTAAGAAAGTGCCACTCTTTATCTAAAAACATTCACTGAAATAAGAAGGATAAATAGAGAGCAGGTAGTTAATAAGTGAGGTGACAAGGGATACATCCCTAATATAAAATAAAGACAGATAAGACTGCACAAAAGTAATTTTAAGGAAGTTTAAAAAATGAAGTAACAGATGTGTTATGTTTCTAGTAAATAAATAAAATGACTCTATACCTAAATGTTGGAAGTAGAGTACAATGTTTTATTATTCTAAAAGGTTTATTATGTTTAATAATGGTAATCAAGAATGAAATGTCTGAGTGTGGATACCGTTCTTTTATTATAAAGTGTTTATTATGTGTTACTAGAAATAATCAAGACTAGAATGTCTGAGCTTAAATACCACTTTTTAATGTCAAATAATTGTTGTATTAATAGTATGAATTCAATACTAAATGTTTTTGTAGTAAAGTAAGGAATTGTTAATTAATATTGTATTAGAATAGAAGGTCAGAAGGGGTATAAACAAACTGTATTATTCAAAAACTTTGTATGTAAAAACAGATAAAATCTAGGCCAAAGGGTAAATCTCAACTACATTATAATTGATGAATCAAGTCCAGTAAACTAGTTAAACTGATGAAATTTATGTAAGGTAAATCAGTCACAGAGTAATATAATGTAAATTATACTTTAGAAGGATATGGTAAAAAGATAGGGAGAATTAGAAGAAAAAATGCAAATATACTAACTGAAATTTCAGAGTGGGGAGTCACAAATTAATGAATAATAATTAAAAAGATAACCATTTAATAAAATTACAAGAAATTAAGGGAAGATAAACATTTTATGTCAATCTGAGATTTAGTACAAGCATAAATATAACATTCTTCGTATTGTTTAAATTAGCAGCCATCCTTACTATTTCTTTTATGAATTTGCTAACTGCTATAATTTTTTATTGTTCGACTAAGCTTTTCGTCATTACTGACATCTTCAGGTATTAAACAACCAAGGTCTTAAACATCTTCAGGTCTTAGGTTGTTTAAGACCTGAAGATGTCAGTAATGACGAAAAGCTTAGTCGAACAATAAAAAATTATAGCAGTTAGCAAATTCATAAAAGAAATAAATATAACATATAAAATGGCAAACATTTGGGGATGGACAGGAAGTAAATTTTAAGGCCTACTTTTTCAAAATGAAAGAAATATAGCATTTTAGATAAAAAACTTTGTAAAACTATATTATTTGGTATAAAATCAAGCAGAATGAACTAAAGAAAGAGATTATGTATTTAGTATTTCATAACATTAAATAATAGCAAAAATATATTAAGTTATATAATGTAAATTTTCTGCATGTAGCGGAAGCCAAACAGATTTTAAAACAATGTATTACTAATATTAAATTGGCTAAGACGTTTTCAGGAGACGAAGGAAATGAGAACAGTTAATTATTGGACCTTGTCGAGCACACTTGAACGAGATTTTTGCTTATATTAACCTATAAAGCAGACAAATATGGCGATCGGTTTGTAAGCCTAGTCTATAGTGAAAAATAATAAATTTCTAAAATTTGAACTTAAACCTTAAATTCAGTGAGAACAATTAATACCACAATTAAAATAAAGTAATACGTAACAGTAAAGGAGTGAAATAATAAATTAAACCGATCAAACAAATAATTCTTAATAACGAGACGAGTAGTGCGAGTTTCGACCTAGTTGACCGAAGTGAATTTAAACATTAGCACACACATTTTATCGAAGTGAACCACAAAACACTTAACCAGGACCACTCCACTAACACCAGAAGGAATAATTACAACTGCGGAGACGAGGAAACTTTGAAGGGACAACATTTATTGGAAGAAATTTTCGTCGAGCCGACTTCATTAAAACAGGAGCAGTACGGAAGCCGCCATCTTGACTCCCACAATTCAAAGCGAGCTTTGCCTATACGATCGTCCAGACTTCAATGGTTCGAAATTTAATCTTTAATAAACATTATATATTAAATAATAACGTTGTAATTTTTAATTATTAAGCTTTTTACATGTAAGTGTTATACTTTCCTGACATTACCCTTCCCTGAAAATATAAAATAACCGTTCAAAGAACCTAATAATTAATATAAAATACAGATGTAAAAATTAATCGACGGCCCTGTGAAACGAGTCGATACTACTGTTGAATAATCGATTAACAATCGATACATTATATAAATTGTTAATAAATCTAAAATTTCTGCAAATTGGTTTCTATTTATTTATAAATTTAATAAATAGAATTAAAAATAAAATAAAATTGAGATAACGGACTATCCGAAAGGCGGCTGTTACCAAAGTGGAAGGAGAATACCTAGTTAAGAAGAAGAACCGTCTATCGATTAGTGCTGGCGATAACACAATTAACTCAGAAATTAATTCTAAAACTCAAAGTCATACAGTACACTGGAAATTAAATAAAAGAGTTAAATTTTTGCAGGAATCAATTACGAAATTTATTTACTAAATACTGAAACTACAAAGACAACAAAAACAATATTTTACAAAAACACCAAAATTTTTTATTTTGGTAAACCACAAATTTTTATTTTGTTACAATATATACATATAATATATATATATATATTATATAATATATATAATGTATAATATACAATATATGTATATATAATGTATTATACAATATATGTATAATTGTATATTATACAATATATATTGTATTGTATAATGTCTTTATATATATACATCCTGCTATCAACTCGGCTTCCGTACATGATTGTGGTATCATGGCATCCCCCTGAAGGAATAATAATTTATCCTTTCCAACTGCGAATGTTTCATTTATTTGTAAGGCAGAAAAATTAATGCCACTCACAATTTAAATCCAATACTTATTAAAAATATACACTTCACAACAAAGTGTGTATACTCTGTCTTCAATGTAGAATCCATTCATACTGAGTTAAGTGACTTCCGCGCGTATATCAAGATACATTTCACCGCGTATGTAGCCTCCAGTTGAATATTCAAGTACATTCGATCGCTGAAGTGACCTCTGCGACGTTGCCAATTTAACATGGAGTAAAAACGTGTATTAGGTGTGCATGGACCAGTGGTAGCCAACCTGTCCGACGTGTTCCAGTTAACGCCTATTTATGCTACAACGGGGCGGATACGGCACGAGTGTCGTACGAGACACGTCGATGTTTTATCTCACTGATTTCATAGAGGGCATTTATCTTACGGGGACGTGTGCCGTAAGGTACACGTTGGCCGCCCGTCGCTAACGATATTTTTCTGTCCCCGTCACCTCCTCACAGTCACGTTGTCGCCACGTCCCGTTGTAACATAAACGAACCAACGTGTAGTTCACAGTTCATTGCTACACTTGGTGAGTTGTGTACGTAGTGTTTTGGATTACGAGATATTCATCTCGTACTTTGATAATAATACAAAAGCATCACTTTGGAAGAAAATATCGGATGAAATGAACGAATCAGGTCAGTAGAAACTTTTTATTTATTCTTCATAGTATTCATATACAAAACTTATGAATTTTATAAAATGATAGATTTTGTTAGAGTTTATTTTGTATAATATGTTTACACGTTAATATCTAAAGGTACAATCCTGCCAACAGGTGAAGAGAAATAATCTTTAAATACTTCTCTGACGGCAAAGGCAGTACCTGTTCCTCTTCCTCCTTGAGGCGGTAAACTAAGTAAAATTTGGGATGTACTCAAGACCTCATCAATACGTGTACTAACTTTGTTTGCTGAACTGTTCATTTGTTTTATAAAATTATGTAATACACATGCAGCCGTAAAAATGTAGTCCGCGTTTTCAGGAGACGACTTGAAAGTCTTAAAAAAATTCTAAACTTTTGAGTCAAAATACCAAAAGTATTTTCTACGACATGTCGAGCACGGGATAGCCGATAATTAAAATTTGTAATATGTTCATTTCCGCTAGACTGACGCCCAGGGTATGGTCTCATAAATAAATTTTTAAAGGGAAGGCTTCATCAGCGATTATAACAAATGACGCATCTATATTGGTCCCGGGTAAAGACTTTACTGTCGGTATGTTAACACTACCATTTTCTAAACGTTTTCCCAATGCCGAATGAGAAAATACACCACCATCACTGCTTCTCCCAATAGAATCGGCATCAATCATAATGAAATTGTAATTAGCGTCTACTAACTCAAGTAATACAACAGAGAAAGTTCTCTTATAATTGAAATACACAGAGCCACTGATGTCAGGTGCGTCGATATTAACGGTTTACCATCTAGTGCCCCTAAACAATTAGGGAAATTCCAAATGTTCCAAAAGCTTTCGGCGATAGCCAACCATTCTTCTTCAGATGGTTTCGGTATCACTTCTTTCATGAGCGTTTCAACTATTGCTCGGCATGTCTCATGTACTATTTGGAATAGAGTTGCGTGACCCAATCTATAACTATAGGATATAGTTTTTAAAGAATCTCCTGTTGCCAAGTATCTGAAAAAAGTACATGTTCTACTTGAATACTAAGCGGTTTACTAATAGTTTCATATGTACAACTAATTTCTATGTTATGCACATCTTTTAAACTTGGAATCCACAGTATAGTATAAGACGTTTCATTCGCACATCCAAGACTTATATCTATAACAGATCTATTGCCAGATCTTGTATCTGTTATAGTGCTTCGTGTCTAAACGGTTAGACCAACTAGTTAAAAAAAAAATGTCAACTACAAAAACGCGCGCAGACAATATCTGAAAATTTACTGAAGTCAGCTTTATTATTGTTACAGATGTTTCGTGCAAAAGGCGGTGGATAAACATTCGCTGTCAATTTAAAAAGTCCCTCAACAAACGAAAAACCAAGAGTGGACAAGAGGCTGACACGACTGTAAAAAAATATAAATATGAAGAGGTTTTACAGTTTTTGTTGCCTCACATAAATGAAAGATCAACTATTCAAACATAACCTCAGGACAGCCTCATAATAGTTCCGATACAGTAAATATTCAGATTGCAGATTGTGATAATGAGACCAACGAAAAAATCGCAAACACTAGCAGTGACAATGACGCCCTCCAAGTTGAACGGCCAAGAAAGAAATGAAAAAACATACCAGAGAGCGCTTCTGCTACTCTCATGAAATATGTACTACAAAATATTCAAAAACAAAATCAAAATGGCAAACATCCTATAGATGCATTCCTAGAAGGTTTGTCCCCTACTCTGAAGAAACTTCCTCCTTATTACCAGCACTTAGCGAAAAGAAGAATATTTACAGTGGTGCAAGAATTAGAAGGCCAAGCCTTTTTCGCTTCCCAGTTTCAGCGTAATTCACCACAACCTGGTACATCTAGTAGCTCATGGGACAGTCTGTCGTTATAAGCACAAAGTTTAGAGGAACCAACTACAAGCCCACCTCCAGTTCTGCAGTCCACCGACATTAGGCCTCGTTCAGGCGGTACGATTTATCGCAATGCGCCGTGTCCGGTGCGACACCGTGGTTCTTGATTCAACATTGTTTTATATGTAACCTTTCAGAAGTTCAACTACAACTTTTTGAGCACCACGGCCCATATCAACCCACCGTTGCCGCAAATGGAGCTTTTCACACTGCACTGCGCGGTGCCGTGACATCCCACTTTCAGACCATTTACACGCTCAGTCCAGTTACTGACTGTGAGTTAGACTTATGTATTTAACAGGAGGATTAGGCCTAAATTTGTAATTTGTCGTATGTAATCTGATAGTTATATTTATCATCCTAGATAAATTTATGATTTTATTGCTTTATATAAATTGAAAATAATGTGTATACATAAATAATAATCTTGTGTTACTATAATTTTACACAGTAGAGTTTATTATTTCAGTAGAGATAGATACTATCTATTAATTAGTTTATGTCTGTAAAATAAAAGTACAAAATTACTACATAACTACACTAATGTATTGCGTACCAGGGAATTCCTCTATTAAGTTAAGAAAGTAGGCTTACTTTTGAATTCATAATTAATTAATTTTGAAGTTACCTCTGATGATAATATTGATATTCATGTAATAAATGTGAATAACAAAATTATGTAGTCATTTTAACTCATTTAAATTTTAAATTAGTTAAACTACAATATAAAATAGAAAACAGAAAAATTTCAAATGTCCGTTGAAATTTATGAACGTTAAAAGTAAGTTTAAAGCAAGCAAGAAAAATCGAATACAGATTATCTTAAAATCGCTGAGAAATAACTTTTACACCTAAAAACTTCTAAGAATAGTTATCACGTGTAAAATTGCATATTTATATAACGATAAACGTTTTTCAAAAAGAGATCATCAGGTCATTTCGACACCTCAGATCATTTCAAATGTCAACAACATATTTTTATAAGTAGTATGAAAACTTTCAAGTTTTAACGCTTTTATAAATTTGCTGCGCATACAGTTGTAGAAATTGCTGAGCCAGAAAAATTCTTGGCGAGTAGATTGGACACATGAGATAGTAAGTCAGTAAGTCTTCAAAATTCTAAAATTGTGTTTATAATTCCATTTGACACATTCAGCACTCTACTGTGTTTAACTACATTGTGAAATAATCGTGCTCTAGATAAATAAAGAACGGAGAATAAACAACCAAGTAATTTTTAAAACCACTTATTTTAGAGTTACGGCGAGTCTTTCAGTTAGTGAAATAACATCTCTCATATTGGTATTATTTCTGGGAAATTGTCCCTCTACTTTATTCAACAGTTCATAAATTGAATAAAGCTGTGTTAGTGGTTATAATAGCAAACAGAAATAACACTGTTGCACAACAATATAGGGAATGTTTTCCGATTAACGCGTTCAAGCTTATGAGAAAGAAATTTATTCCAATTGCTGCTAGGAAGAGATTTATTGTTGCACAGAGGCTACTACAGTATGTCAATTATAAAGAAAGAAATTCTTAGACTCACTTGCTACGAACCATGTGGGTAGCCGAAAATTTCCAGCCCCTTGCGGTGAACGGTAATTGCCTGCGGCAACGGTACTCTCTTGTTATGCCTCTCACTGCTACTGTTGTAAATATATAGTAGTCTGACATGTTTATGATGTGCAAATTCCAGGGTCTTTTTGAAGTCGATGCGACTGTGTGTGTGTGTGTGTGTGTGTGTGTTTTACCGCAGTGGTATGATTTTGTGCAGTTATGTCTGTGGTCAACGACTCTACAGACTCTATACGCTTTGTATTTTAGTGTACAGTGTTTTGTACGTGTGTTTCAGCGTGTGATTATATGACTTCAACGTCTGTTTTTACTGTTTACTATGCTTGCTTGATATCTGTTGTCGTAAGCTTTTAAAAAATAATTTTTCCAGTGAGTGATAAAGAATCTCTCAATATTTCTGGCATTTCTTATATGTCTGTTGATGTTAGTGGGGATGATACATCTGAATATAGTTTGTCAGTAGACAGCCCAAGTGAAGAGAGTGACACTGGTGATGCTGCCGTGTGCGATGCCCGTGTTTGGTGTAGGGTCGATCCACAAAATCATCCCCTATCACCTTCACGCTTCTCATTTATTGGGGAATGCTAAAATAAATTCTGGAATAGACAAAGGTAGAAACACTTCTTTAGACTTTTTAAAATTAATTTTTGATGACAGTCTTCTTCAGTTGATCACAAATGAAACAAATAAATATTATGGCAGACAAAAAATCCACGCGATTTTTTCGTAAGTGTAAATGAAATGAGAGTATTCTTATATCTCATTATTTTGAAGAGCATTGTAAAAAAAATCTGGTTTATATTTCTATTGGACAAAAAAATCCGCTTATATTTAGTCGATTCTTCTCCAAAACAATTTCTTACAATAGCTTTTTAGCAATAAAAAATACAGCCATTTTTCATTTGACGCTACAATTCATCAAAACTCAAAACTACATAAAATTTACCCAGTTGTTGTTGTATACCCGTTCAAAAATTTCAACTTTTTGTTACTCTAAGGAGAGATAACAATTGATGAGAGTCTTCTTTTGTACAAAGGCCGACTCAGCTGGATTCCATATAGGTTGTGATATCTCATATTGATTGGGTTCTAACCTAACGAAATTTAGACGCATCTGTGAAAAGATTCATAGGTTCCTGGAAAATAAAACAGGAAAGGATAATCGAATTAAATTTTTCAAATCTGTGGCTGTCCCCACATTCCTGTATGCCAGTGAGATATGAATTCTTCGTAAAAGGAACATACAGAGGATTCAGACAGCTGAAAGGAAATTTCTAAGAAGGACACAAGGTTGTTCTCTCCTGGATCAGAAAAGAACGGGGATATTAGAAGCGCATCAAACATTATATTGTTGCACCAGAAGATAGAAGACCACAGTAGGATATGGTGTGAACACTTGAACCGCATACCTGATATCCGTCTACCCGCGGCTCCCTTAGGTTATCACCCTTCTGGGAAGAGAGGTGTCGGTAGACCGAGGAGAAGATGGGTTCCGCAACAGGTCCTTGGAGTGGTGATGGTGATGATAATGATTAATAAAATTTGTAAATTGCTCAAGTTACTATTGATAATTTTTTGTTTGTATAACATAAAACATTTTCATTTCCTCAATTTGTATTTATTTTTAAAAAATTTGGTTTTGTGTTAAGAAATGGGTTAAATCTGTAACTCATTCATACCTAGTGTTTTGAATTCCAAGTCACGATTTTTAATTATATATTGAATTAAATTATAATAGTATATCACCTTCCATTCTTCTCTTTTCGAAATATATTTCACTTACAAAATAACCACTTTACCAATAATGATTGCCAGAAAGATAAAATATCCAAGTTACAAGTTGTTATCCCGACATTCGAAGGGTAGGTCTATATGAATAAGTCTACAACATAACCTATACCGAGAAATTTGTAACACAAACTAATATTATTAACAGTTGGTGCCAATAATTTTCCCACCAGGCAGTGAACCAGTCAGATACAACTCTTTACTGGAGGATCTACCTACGACCAACAAAGGATGTCAGAGGCTCCAAAGTTGTAAAGATAAAAACTTGATTATGCTCCACAGTACTTACTTATTAATTAGTTCATTCATTTACAGAAAGAAATAAGGTTGTATAATATTCTATGGACTACAGGGACTACGGTAAAGGTTATATTGATAGGCTTGCGAGTTTGGTAACTAATAAATTATTTTTGACGAAGTAGGTACAAAATGGAAGTTACTGACACCTTAAAATTAAGTACACATTCTATACATATTTTTAAAAACTGAAACTAAAAAAAAAATGTATACATTCACAGGTACACTCTACATTTTTTGTGAAAGTGTTTTGCATGAAAACTTTTATTATGACCCAGTCTTTATTATGCCTCCAGAGCTGCTTCCTCGAGTAAATGCCTAAACATGAAGAGCAGGGCAAATACTTGTCGGGATCAATAGCTCCTGAGGGGATTTTCATTGGTTTTGAAAATCTATATACGCTTTCTAAAAAATTACCTTTGTTTCGTAACAATGTCAGCAGCTTCTTACGGTCATTACTGAGTTTTGGCTTTGACAGTATTTGTTGGAAGTCGATCTCCAGTTCATGGTTCCGAATGACGCTAAAAGCACGCTCATCATCAGGATCTTCACGTAATGTAGAAGCTGCTGAGTTACCAGTAGTGACCAAATAAGTTTTAAGTTTCTTTAAATCAGATGCTAGTGGCACTAGAGAGACCTTGTTCCAAGTCTTCACATTGAGATCTTCGGCAGCCTGGCTGGATACATCGTATCTCCAGTTAGTTTCAATAAAATGCATTAAAGCCTTTAAGTTTCCTTCAACCTCTTCCGAGTGCAGATTGGGAATGATAGCCATCTTCTTCAGACCGAAATTGATGGCTATCACACTACAATTCTTTAGCGCAGTGCTAATATTCATTGCATAGGTTGGAGATTTATACACACATTTTTGGACGTCGTACTAAGCTGTGAGCTTTGTAGCTTCAACTATAGTGTCGTAATATTGTGGCTGTAGAGCTGAAAAGAGATCAGTAATGGATGAGTTCAAGGTTCGAAGTGTAAGTAATAATTTAGCAAGTTCTCCCATTTTCCGAGAAGTTACGTTGATGAATTGATTTCTTCTGTGAATTTGTAAGTACCGGGCACCATAAGCACATATGAGTCTGTCGGTTTTGGCCATCTGCCCTCATCCGTGGAAAAACTTTCTCTTTTAGTTGCTGATCATATTGATAGTTACGTAATAACAGAGTTTGACCATCAACTTGGTGACTCTTACTTCTACTGCTTGCTACCTGAACGCATTTCTTGCGATGCCTCAACAGCTGCTTCCTCGAGTAAAAGCCTAAACATGAAGAGGAGGGCAAATACTTATCGGACTCAATAGGACCTGAGGGCATTTTCATTGGTTTTGGCATCTATGTACGTTTTCTAAAAAATTACCTTTGTTTCGTAACAATGTCAGCAGTTTCTTACGGTCATTACTGAGTTTTGGCTTTGACAATATTTGTTGTACATCGATCTCCAGTTTATGGTTACGGATGACGTGTCGAGAAAAATTAGTTACTGCAGTCTCGCAGTAGATACAGAAGTTCCTTTGTCTTATCCGCTTTTTACCCATGGTAGTGGAAGGCTTCTTGAGAGGTTCTCTAGAATGACCATACAAAAATGTTACATATTCACCGGTACAATTTACTTTTTGTGTAAATGTTTTGCACGAAAACTTTTATCTTGAGCCAATCTTTGTTATTCATTATTTTAGGATGGGCACTGATTAATTGTTCGCATTCAAATCTCTTCGGTGCGGTTTTGTTAGCTATGTGGTTTTTAAAAAATTGTTTTTACAATATTTTTTGCTCGTCAGTCCACGGTGTAAGGACGCGTTTAGGTCCCGATTTTTCAGCTGGCTGAGAATGTGGAACCCGTTTTCCACATGGTTTAACAGCAGGTTGATGCATCTTAGGTGCCATGCTTTGTGTGTAATAATGTTGACTGTTCGGGATTAGTTCAGGTTCAGTATTGGATGTGATACTTTCGTAATGTTCCGTTGTTTCTTCATCGACCTCTTCGTCTGGTAGATGTTCTATAACTTCGTTTAAATCGAGGACTATTTCATCTAAAGTGTTGCCTTTATATTCCCCCGCTTCGCCTCTCTCCATCAACACGAGGAGTTTCGAAAGTTTAGCCGTTTGAAAAACATCGTCTGGTAGTCGGTATGAGCCGAAATGTATTTGCATGGAGTGACCCATAAATTTAGCGAGCTGCTCTACATCGGAGTTATTCATGTTTAACATCTGTGTTAATGTTGCTAAATGCTTTCTGAGTCTAGTGCAAGTGATAGCTTGTGGATTTTTAGCTTCACATTTCTTGGCATACTTTTGAACAACTTTATAGCCACACAGTGGAATACTGGATCGCGGCTTCGCAAATAAATAAGCGTTTACACTTGAAATAAAGTAAGAAAGAACTTCTAATAATAGTTGTATATGATCCTGAATATCTGCGCTGAACAGCACGGGTACCCCACGGTTCCTTTTTCCTTTTATTACTACGCGTTTGAATCGATCCATTAGAAACTTTTCTGTCGGACTAATGGATTCTAAGATTTCTTCGTATCCTTCACGTGGCTGGTTCCCACAACTTTCGTACACGTGCAGAGGTAACCTTTGCAGTTCACCTGGCCGTCTCCTGTTTAGTAATATTATCCTACAGTACACAGTTTCCACTAGTTTCATGAAAGCGCGCTCATCATCAGGATTTTCACGTAATGTAGAAGCTGCTGAGTTACCAGTAGTGACCAAATAGGATTTAAGTTTCTTTAAATCAGATGCTAGTGGCACTAGGGAGACCTTGTTCCAAGTCTTCACATTGAGATAGTCGGCAGCCTGGCTGGATACATCGTATCCCCAGTTAGTTTCAATAAAATGCTTTAAAGTCTTTAAGTTTGCTTCAACCTCTTCCGAGTGCAGATTGGAAATGATAGCCTTCTTCTTCAGAGCGAAATTGATGGCTATCACACAACAATTCTTTAGCGCAGTGCTAATATTCATTGCGTAGGTTGGAGATTTATACACACATTTTTGACGTAGCTTCAATTATAGTGTCGTAATGTTGTGGCTGTAGAGCTGAAAAGAGATCAGTAATGGATGAGTTCAAGGTTCGAAGTGTAAGTAATAATTTAGCAAGTTCTCTCATTTTCCGAGAAGTTACGTTGATGAATTGATTTCTTCTGTGGATTTTTAAGTACCGGGCACCATAAGCACATATGAGTCTGTCGGTTTTGGCTATCAGTGATAGATATGGTATCTGCCCTCATCCGTGGAAAAACTTTCTCTTTTAGTTGCTGATTATATTGATAGTTACGTAATAACAGAGTTTGACCATCAACTTGGTGACTCTTACTTCTACTACTTTCTACCTGAACGCATTTCTTGCGATGCCTCAACAGCTGCTTCCTCGAGTAAAAGCCTAAACATGAAGAGGAGGGCAAATACTTGTCGGAATCAATAGGACCTGAGAGCATTTTCATTGGTTTTGTGCATCTATTTACGTTTTCTAAAAAATTACCTATGTTTCGTAACAATGTCAGCAGCTGCTTACGGTCATTACTGAGTTTTCGCTTTGACAATATTTGTTGTACATCGATCTCCAGTTTATGATTACGGATGATGTGTCGAGAAAAATTAGTTACTGCAGTCTCGCAGTAGATACAGAAGTTCTTTTGTCTTTTCCGCTTTTTACCTACGGAATTGGAGTTCTTGTCGAGAGGTTCTCTACAATCTTTAGAATGAGTTTCTAAGATGCTGTCCTCAACCACAGTGTTTCTATATAGAGATGTAACTGTCGGCACCATTTGGTTTTTTTTCTTTGGAGCAAGTGGGAGGCTAATTAGCATACTGTGATACATCACTGCTGTCTTCATCGGTTCTATGGTTGCTAAAATCCTTGTCAAAATTTATAGAAGTGTTTTCTGCAACTGCTGGAGATTTATTTCCAATCGGGGTCACCTAAAACCAACGAAACAAACACTTTTTATTTCGTCTGCTTATTCATTATCGTTATCATTATCGAGTGCTAATGTTATTGTGTTATCTTTTTAATATTTGTTTGCAAAGCAGGGAGTGAAGCTTTGCAGATACCACTATTTTTAAGTTTATTGTCTGTATGACACTCTGATAATTTATCATAATGCCGGCCGAACACATAAAAACCCGATGCTCCTAATTGGTAAGTCAACAAAACCTCCGTATTTAAAAATGCTAAAATCTCGTTGAATTACAAAAATTATTGAAAGGCGTGGATGAACACCGAAGTGTCTGTCGACTAGTATGACAGCGCCTTCATACCCGAAGTGAAGAAATTTCGCAAAAATGTCGGCAAAGGAAACTGTTTTTGTCGCTCTTAACGCACAGGTACATCCTTTCATGGAACTGTTGGAGCGAAGAATTGGTTTACTCACTGTAAAAACGTATTAATGTAACGAAAGAAACATTAGCGATAGCATGTAATTTACAAAAAGAGATGTTAGCCTAACAAGATTTTGACAGTAGAAACTATATTAGGATTAAGAGATCAAGGTACTTATACCGACAGACCAAAATGTTTTAACTGTAATAAAATAGCACAAAAAAAAACTAAAGACTGTTATATACTAAACCAAAAGTAACAAATACTAGAATACACAAACACTACATTACAAATAGTAAGCTGTTTCATTTGTAATAATTTGGGCCACGTGCCCAAAGAATGTAGAACTAAAATAAAAAAACCACTTAACTTTGCCCAACGCGATAAAGAAATTAGACAAGGAAACAACAATCGCCTACCTTGTTGTTTGCCTACCTTGTTGCCTGAGAGTCGTACAGGCAGGCCAGCAAACGAATACAAATCGGCTTAATAAATCCACCTAACAATGAATATACTATGATTGCTGTAGAGAAAACAATAAAACCAACGGTGTCAATGATGTTAAGGACCGGACAAGAAATTTGTTTAATATAAAACTTAGTTGCTTTCAAAACGAAACGTTCATAGATGATAGTCATCTAATAGAATTACAAGGCATTCATGATCAAGTGATAAACACGCTGGGTAAGACAATATTAACGATACACTTCGGAAGCCTAATAAAGGAATTTTTTTCGTGTTGTTCCTAAGGAAATTAAACTAAGAGCCGATAAGTTAATGGGAAGAAATTTATTGTCAGAAATAAAAGTTAACATCGATTATGGTGATAGAATTTAAGAATCGGGTTGAATAAAATACCGTTAACTAGCCCCGATGTAAACTTTCACCTCGGACCGGAGCACACGAAAACACTAAATACTAAATACATTACTAAAATCGTAATGAAAATAGCCCATACTAAATCCCATGTTCCATTAATGAATACTACGAACCATGAAGTAATTGCTAGTAACATACATTGCACCCTGCGAAGTATTGAAGAATATGTAAAGCTAATCAATCAAAATAAAGTAGTAAAACACTTAAAAATAGATCACTTCCGGAAGAAAGAAAAACAACCAATAAGTAATCTTTGCGACGAGTGTAGAGATATATTTTATTTGCTAGCGGATAAATTAACCGGGACCACTAGAGTAAAACACGAAATAACCCTTATTAAAAAGTACCACCCACCTATGGACGTACGACCGTATAGAATTCCACAAACTCTAAAACCAGAGGTAGATCGACAGGTACAGAAAATGCTAGATGAAGAAATTATAAGACATGGTACAAGTCTCTATAGCGCACCTATAGTAGTAGTTTCAAAAAAAATTAGACAATGATGGAGAGAGAAAGTGGCGTTAGCTGTTGATTTCGTGATTTCAGAAAAATTAATGATGTTACGATTGGACACTCTTATCCGTTACCTAGTCTAATATCACGGAAATATTAGACCAGCTAGGGAACTCGAAATATTACACATTAGATTTAGCATCCGGGTATCATCAGATACAAGTGAAGGAAGAAGACCGACAACCAACCGCTTTTAGCACTAGCCACGGATACTTAGAATTTAACCGAATTCCCTTTGGTTTAAAAAGAACTTCTGCCATTTTTCAAAGACTTATGAATGCTGTATTAACAGGTTTAATCGGAAAAGTTTGTTTTGTCAAATTAGATCACATAGTGAGTCATAGTATGGCTGTAGAAGAACACTTAACGAAGGTGTAGAATCGCTTAAGAGAACATAAGTTACTGTTACAACCTGACAAGTCTAATTTCTTCATCAGACTTATAAATTACTTAGGACATATTATTAACAAAAATGGAGTAAGACCCGATCCAGATAAAATTAAAGTAGTATTAAAATTTCCACTACACCAAACCAAAGCAAATTAAGTCTTACTTAGGACTAGTAGGAGCTATCGGCGATTCATACCAAATTTTGCAGTCATAGAAAAACCACTAAACAATTTATTAAGAAAAGAAAGACTATTATTTATTTGGGATAACTAACAAACCGCACATTCGAAAAATTGA
This sequence comes from Magicicada septendecula, assembly GCA_034769895.1. Classification (NCBI taxonomy): domain Eukaryota; kingdom Metazoa; phylum Arthropoda; class Insecta; order Hemiptera; family Cicadidae; genus Magicicada; species Magicicada septendecula. The sequence continues at coordinate 354,055,157 of CM068373.1, forward strand.
AAAAATAGTAACGGAAGCACCCGTATTACAATATCCTGATTTCACCAGAGAGTTTTTTAACTACTGACGCCAGTAAAGTCGCAATTGGTGCAATCTTATCTCAAGAGGTCATTGGACAAGATAGACCGATTGATTTTGCTAGTCGCACTTTAAATAAAGCTGAGTCTAACTATAGGACCACGGAACAAGAATTATTAGCAATTGTGTGGGCTAACAAGTACTTTAAACCATATCTGTATGGCCGAAAAGAACCATATCTGTATGGTTTAAAATTGTAACTAATCATAAACCACTGTGATGGTTATTTAATGTAAAAGGCCCAGGGAGTCGTTTAATCAAATGGCGACTAAAATTAGAAGGATACGATTATGAGATAATATATAAAGCTGGATCATTAAATGTCAATTCTGTCGCGTTAATTAGCGTACAAATAGAACGAGTTACGGGATTTGAAAAGGAAGAACCTGAACAGATAAAATCTATTGTTTTAAATGATTTAGAGACAAAGTTGGAAATTATAAGCATGTAGTAAGTAAAGAAAAGGACCGATTACAGATATTAAAAAATTCAAACGACCTTGGATAGTACCTCATAAGATAATAGAAAAAGTGACTGACTATTGTAACTATTGTATACGAAAAGGTAGAAAACGATATGTGACACATGTAAATAGACTGAAACCATTCAGTCTCCGAACATTGGCCTAAAACGGTTGGTATTATGTTTGAGACGCGCACTATGAGTTGGAGTAGTCAAGTCTGACCTGTTTTTGGATTCGCATTAACAATGCTATTCGTAAACGCCAGAGGAAAGGAATTAGTGAAGTTAGAACCAATACTAGACTTCCCAGATATGTACTTCGTACCGGAATATTGGTTTACAATCAGCAGTAAAACTTGGACCGTGTTATATAATATCCCATTATCACCAATAGATCAGAGGATGGAATTAAAAGAGGACATCTGGAAAGAACTCTATGTAATGAAAACAAACTTTCCACTAGTATAGGCCTACTAGAACAACCCGAAGTGTGAACTGTTGTAACACGCGAAAATTAAACTTACATACAATTTAACCTGTTACTCGGACATGCAAAGAGAAAAAGAAGGGGATTATTCAATAAACTTGGTAGAGTCGTAAAAATAATAACCGGAAATATTGACGCGGGTGATGAGGAATATTTTGACGAGAAGATAAACAGAACTGCACTGGATAACAAACGAATATATCAGTTAGAGAAGGACCAGCTAACAATTCTTCAAAACACACTTTAGGCAATGAATAAGACTACTTTATAGATGCAAGAAAATGAAGAGATATTGTCTAAATTTTTACAATATCTTGAATGAATGAGTACTTACTAATGGAGAAAATTTTAAAAATTAACAATCAAACTGAATAAACAGAGTTAATAGAAGAATTGTCAGTAATACATGAATTAATTGCAAGAACTAGTGAATATTTACATATTCTATATGATGCTACCAGTCAAGCTAGATTTGGTAAAATTAGTTCGTATCTCATTACACCTGAGAGATTGTATTATATATTACAACATATAAAGAGTCATCTTCACTTTGGTAATAGTTTACCGATTTTTGTTACAAAAGAAATAAAATATTATGATATTGCAGAGTTAACTGTCTATTTGAGTAGCCTAATAATATTCTAAGTTACGTGATTAAAATACCATTTCGGTATAGGCCTATTGGACGAAAATGTGTTTTATTTAAGGTTATACAGATACCCGAACTAATATACGGTAGCGAATCAAAGAGCAGAATAGGCCTAAACACGTTTCTAGAGAAAACCACTGATTACATAGCACAGGCTATTCAGCAAATTTTTAATATTTGGCTACTCTTAAAGAAAATGAGTTACAAAAATGTACGAAACCTTCCGTAGTAATATGGAAACATATGCCTATTGAATTTCCTGTAAACCAAGATGAATAGACGTGAAGATGCTAGATGTGAAGTAATTTGTTTTTAATTCAAGTAAACCTAACTGTAATTATCGAATAAGTAAAATCATACATCCAGTTTGGGAACATATGCCATATAAAAATTCTGGGTTTTTGCTGCTATACCCGATAACGTAGTAGTTACAATAAACTGCAAAACAATAGAGGTGGCATGACTTTTGTGCAAGATGTAAGATTAACAAATAACAAAGCTTACGAAGCAGACTGTATGATCCACCTATAGCAGTAGGATCCATGTGTACTTTATTAAGTAGAGACAACCAACGAAAGGAAGTATCTAATGACCACGACTTTGATTTAATTATTCCAAATTTATATATGACCCCTAGTGGATTAGATAAGACACTTATTAATGATTTTGATAATCTCTCAAAATTGCATTCAAACTTACTATTGAATCATATAACTCACAAAATGAATGATTTAAATAAGCTAGCTTAAGAATAATTAAACTAAGGCAAATTATGGAAAATTATGAACCTACAAATTTTGGTACAAATAGTGACAACAGCATACATACAGAAAATCTATTGTTAGTAGTATTCATAGTCATTGTAATCGGTGTTAAAATGTGGCACCTTTAAATATGTAAAAACTAAATTAAATAAGAACTGTCTGAATTAACTAAACGTGTCAAGTAGAATTAGCAATTGAAGCAGATCAAAATGAGGAAGGTATTGAATTGACAGCGGCCTCCTCAAAAACCGAAACTCCAAACAGAAGACGAAGACTTAGGTTAATGAAAATTATAGCGTAAATTAAAAGAATTATAAACCTAGAATAAATTGTTAATGGTTTGTAAGCCAAATCATTTCATGTAGGGGGGAGATATTGTGACCTTATTAAACATTGAAAGTTTCCGTTCTTCAGAAAGTGGAATATTTGGATGACCAGAACTAAGTAGAATAGAACAAGCATGAATTGTAAATGGTAAATAAGGCACTTTCCATTTGAACTGTAAATAGTAAATAGTATACTTTCCACAAGTACGCCGAAAGCAAAACAATGTCCATCAAGACAACCTAAAGGTCACAAATTCTTTCTTCCATCTATGTAAAAAACCGCAACTGTCAAGCTCGTAAATTATCAGTCTCGTTAGGCTGCCCGACCAGTGTTATTTAATTATCAGACTCAAAGTATTGTGTATTATTAAGCATCACTAAAAAAGTAAAAGGTGATTACAATCATTGTATTCAGTATATTGACAATTTGTAAAATAAACTCTTTTGTTGAAAGAACTTCATCGAGAACGGACTCGCACCACCAACAAACAAACTCCCCTCGATACACGCTCGTACAACAGTATTTAAATGGTTTGAAAACCAAGTGAAAACCCACACCATCTAATTGATACTGATCAAGCGATTGTGAATCAGCGCTGACAAAACGTAAGAGATGTGAAAGAGTATTCCTTATTGATAAAATTGCACGAAAGTAGGGACATGAAATCTTATGATTAAGATTAAGCCCCCCCCAACCTTTTTAATTTAAAGCCTATCAAGCTGGTACGGGCTCGCTTAAAAGGAAAGTTGAGATGACAAAAATAAGACTGCAGAAAATGAGACTTATCACTTTTCCTTTGAATGCCGCTGTCCACTGTTTTACCGACGCGACTACTCGAATATCTTGATCCTGTTGACTCACTGTCTCACACTGCAGCCTTTTATCACAATGGAGTGCAGAGATTATGCATCTCATTTATGTACGCCATTAATTACTGTACATTGTAAACAATGGCTGTTTGCTTTACTTCCTAGAACACTTAGGCTGTATTAAACAGCAGTCTTATAAAGAAATTGTTATGAATGAAATTCATCTATAGGCCTCCTGAATGAAATTCTCTATAAACATCTTGCTTTTTAAAGTTTCGTCCTGTCCACTAGGTTCTAACTTACACCTATTCTCAGAATTTACGAAAAACTGGTGTAACAATTTTTTGTTTTGAACCACTCGAAAGTAACTAGTTAGCTGATGGCATTTGTGGTTTCTCGAGTTTCGGGTAGCAATGAGATTAGCGTTTGGAGTCTCTTTTGCCTGATGTAAAATTCACTAATAGTATAAGTAGTCACAAGCTTGCCAAAGGCGTCCACTCTTATGTTTAAACTAAGCTAGGAACTCGTTCATTTTGCCATCTTAAACTTCTCTCTCATTCTTCTCCCTCTTTTGCGATAGACGATAGTGTTCGGGTCGATATTCCAGCTACCACGGAAAATCTTTCAAAACAAGTTTACTGGAATTTAGATTTTTAGCTTCATTTTCCTAAATTCTAAAACACTTCACGTTATTTTCCGTTGCATATTAGGAAAAATATTTCTACCTTTCGTAACTGAGCTTTCAATGGGAAATAAGTCATTTTAACCGTATAAATGTCTAAGTGTATCAAGATAACATTGTATTACTAATTTTAAAGGTAACCACAAAAATTTAAATAAAAATAAACATGAATTATTAAATACAAACTACAAAATTAAATAAACCTTAAAATGTATTTAGATATAAATATGCAAAACGTACATAGTTAAAATAAGTATACAATTAATAATGGAATCGAATGCACTAGAGTAAGATAATAATATCAAAAGCACAAGTAACAAGTTAACTAGCAACGAAAGTAAATCGATACACTTATATTGGCATGATGTGCATGACACTGAATAATTCCTTATCATTTAAATTTTAGAATGCACTTGTCTGTGATAAACTCTGATCTGCGCACATATTGTTAACTGTTAATGTTACTGTACACAAGAATTCCGGAATATATGGGGTGTGGGATTTGACTTCAGGCACAAAGTAGTTTTGCGACACTAATCGAAATAGGTTCGTGACTAAAATTCTTCGGCTAAAGACAAGCATAAAGTTCCTATTAACATTCGGAATGGAAATACGTAAAATGTTGGTTAACAACTAACAGTAATTTGGAGGAGAAATGAAGAGTGGCTACTTTGAAACAGTTGTAAAATTTGGTCCCTTATAATTCAATTCCTATATTTTACAACACCACAATGACCAGTGGCGCAACGAAGGCTACATGGTTCCCAGCTAACTTATTAAACAGACCTCTCTAACATCACCACAACAGCTATTATTTACCGAAACTTTAAAGACAAAAATTAAAGATACAATTTCTGACTTAGGATTTTATACGAATGGGCACCTAAAGAATAGTTTTAAACAAATTACATTAAAATAAAAAAATAGCATATTTTTCCATGGATGGATTTGTATGGAAGCAAATTCTATTACTTAACACTTGTACGTTTACAATATAATAGTCAATTATACCAAAACTTTCAGATCCTGGTCACAACTTCCCGAAACGACATTCTTTAAAGTCTTATAAACAACTTTTCTGTAAACGGTCTCCTTAAATTTTCTAAGTGCCAATAATACAACAGAAAAATTTTGTAGACTATTCTCTAAACCGTAATATTACACTGATGCTATAAACACATCTTTTTAATTGATTTAGTTACGGAAAGTTAACAGATGCAATAAACAGTTTTATTTCCTTCAAAGTATTTTTTTTTGGAAGCCACACACTTACGGATAGGTTGTTCCCATTGATTGAAACAGTGATGGAAGTCTTAAACTGTTAATTCCTTTAGCTGTCTGTCAAAATGTTATGCATGTTCTCCACACTTCCAAAATGGCGGCCTCGGATTTAAACTTTGATTTTTGGAAATAGGAAATAATCACATGGACTAAGATCAGAGAAGTAAGGGGCAAGAGTACCACCAGTAATGCCCTTCTTGACCAAATAATCGTTCACAGAAAGTGCGGTGTGACATGGAGCGTTATCGTTATCATGATGAAGCATCCAAGAGTCAACAATCTCCGGCCGGACATGAATGGCCTTTTTTCTGAGCCTCTCTCAAGAATCTGACGATAGTAAGTTTGGTTGACTTTCTATCCGTAAGAAAGAAATTCCTTATGCACAATACCTTGAATGTTGAAAAACTAATGAGCATTGACTTGATCTTGGATTTGGTCTTTCTAGCTTTTTTTGGGCGTGGCGAGTGGCGAGTCTTTCGAGTGTCACGTTTCACTTTACCGTTTTGTTTCTCGATTATACTAAAAAATCCACGATTCATCACGTGTTATGACATTAAAAAAAAAAAAAAATCTGTGTCACTTTCAATGCCCCAAAAAGGTCAACACACACATTTTTTCGGTTGTCCTTCTGTTCCAGAGTGAGATTTTTTGGAACCATTTTTGCGCAGATTTTGCGCATTTTGAAATCATCCGTCAAAATTTCCTGAACTGTCTGGTGATTTAAATTTAGTTTATAAGCAATCATTCTCACCGTCAAACGACGATCAGACTTGATGAGATCTCTCACTTTCAACACATTTTCGTTAGTTCGTGTTGTGCTTGGTCGTCCAGAAGGGCGTTTCATGGCCATCCAAAAATGCTTTCTGCCACCTAAAAATCTAAGCCCAGGACATGGCTTCATCTCTGTAAGCTTGGTATGACTTGTTAAATGTTTCTGTTGGACTATCTTGGAGTCTTAAACAAAATTTGTTTGCATAACAATGTTTAATATTACTAAGCTCCATTTTTGTGACATGAGAGAAAAAGAACACTTACAAAAACTATGTCACAGGCAAATCTGTTAAAGTTCTTAACATTTTTAAATACGTAGGATTTGTTGACGTACCAAATAGGAGCATCGGGATTTTATGACTTCCACCTGCATTATGATAAATTACCAGAGTGATCCGTTCCTTATTCATTTTATACTCTGTGGCCAAATATTCGTTCAGATGCCAACGTGTTAGATGGTACAAAGTTCCTAAACAATACCCGCTTCGTCCCCATTGAACACAAGGTCTAAATCGTATCTATCTGTTTTTAAGAATTTCTGCGAAATTGTTGACGAAAGAGTAATTTTTCGATATGCACTTTCGTCCCCACTGTGCCTACTGTCTACATTGTATGCAAATTGCATCAACGACTCGGAATTCTTATTTGTGTCTGAAATGATGAAGATTCATTTGCCGTACCGCTTACCTAAAAGACGAGCGGATTTGTCCATTTTATTACAATTTGTCCAGCTGAAGACTTTACAATATCCAGTTTATTTTTAAAAGAGGCACAACTTACTTTCTTTTTGGTATTCTCAAGACAAAATGTCAAACGCGTGAAACCAGACAGACCAAGTCAAAAAATTGATGACCTAATGTGCAAAAAACGACACGTTTCCTGTACACTGAGACGTTTAGAGGCCCGGATTTAGGTGTCTTGCCGCCCCTAGGCACTATTGTTAGCCCCCCCCCCAAGAAGTAACTTTTATATATTCAATTCTCCTTGACTGCTGAAAATAGTCATTTCAACTATCTCTATTGCAAATATCCCATTTGATCTTAAATCTAAAAGGTAAATGTGATGGAATTGTGAAAAAGACTACATTTTATTAACTTTCATTAACATTTATTTACGTGTACACTTTAGGACAAGAATTTCAATGGAGTGTCCAGACCTGTATACACGACCGTGCTACGCTCCGACCACCGCTATTCATAGGCCCAGTGTCAATACCGTGTTATTCAATGATATAATTAAAGGTTATTTCAAAAACATTTTCTTCAATTTGGCCATAATGCTAGTGTCCAATACAAATACTGAATTAAAAACCGAAAACATGAAATTTTAACAAATAATTGTTCACCTCGTGCCGCCCCCCTGAGTCTGCCAAACCTAGGCACGTGGCTAGTGTGCCTAGAGGGAAATCCGGGCTGGACGTTTATGATAAGCACTTGAGGAAAGCGAAGGAGAGATTGATCAACTGAATGTGATAGACCATTGCTGTTACTAATGTTGTGATCACAAGCTGATAGCCGCAGTTGTTTGTCGGAACAAAATATAAATAAAAATTTCTTATCGGGAAGGTTTGCAAGTATAAAGAGACAACAGATAAAAAGCAACTGTAAAGATAAATGTAGCTCAACAATATCTCTACATTGTAGCTCAACAATATCTCTACATTATCTTGGAAATCGAAACAAAAGCTAATTTTGGCACTGCTAAGCCCTGATAGTGGTGTGACAATGCCGACAATAAAATACATATAATAATTTTATAAACATTATATAACTTCAAAATGCCTGCTGATATGAACTTGGCATCTTTATTGACGAATAGTCAACGAGCGTTGGCATTCCCATTCAGCATAAACGACAGCGGCGACTCTCATGATATGACAAAGATTAAGAGTAATACAGGGTCAGTATCGTCTATGATACTCCCCGTTTAAAAAGAATGACAGTAGGCATTAAAATAACTGTTCACAAAAGTAGGTTCGAAAACTGCTACACAATTAAGAGCTCATTGTGACGTCAAATGCTTCCGAATATTAGGCTAACATTCTGACTGAACGAGTTGTGTGTGCGTGCGCGTGCGTGTGTTTGTGTGTATCTACATCGTTTTTTATGAGTAACGTTTTAAACATTCTTTCGTTCGTTCCATTTAACTATATAATCTTTTCGGCGTAGTTTTCAATGTATTATATTTTCAAAAACCTTCCCTCTTTCTTTCAGCAATTATAACACAAAAATAACATATACAAACACCCCCTCATCAAGACCTATCACTGTCTATGGACACGCGCACTCACCCTTCTCAGTTCATTACCCTTATTTCAAAAACATTCCTTGTGCGTGACCTTGACAATAGTCGATGTTAGGACTGGATGAAAGGGTGTTTTCACATAACGTTAGAATTATTAAACCGAAAGGGGAAGGTTTTGACATCATAATACATAGAAAATTATGCCTAAAAGCATCCTATAGTTAAAGTAAAGATTGAAAGAGATTTTAAAACGTTACGTATAGGAAAGAATTTTCACACACACACACACACAATGTACACACAATGTAAAAATACCTACATGCTTGAATGAACCGCCAGTTACTAAACAGCCACAAAGGGCATTTAGTAGGGTTACCTCAGTAGGACTGGTTGAAAGGGTGTTTTCACATGTTTATATTAGCATTATTGAAAGAAAAAGGAAAGGTTTTGACAATGCATTGCATACCAAACTACGCCGAAAGGGATCGTATAGTTACAGCAATGAATAAAATAGGTTTTAAAATGTTACGTACAGGAAAGTCCTTTCACACACACACACACACACACACACACACACACACACACACACACACACACACACATTGTACTAGGACAGAAGTGTGAAAATACTGACACGGTTGACTGAACCCGCCAGTTGCTTAATAACCAGACAGAGCATTTACCTTTAAGCTGTTTGCGAAAACGAGTAGGCCCTGCTCGGTTTGTTGGGTTTGAAAGATGTGTCATTTCATTATTGTGTATTTCCGATTTGAGTATAAGCTGTGAAGCTTGACGTAGGTTGTGTAGAGTTTCTATAGTGTTATTTCTGTTTGTGATTATAACGACTAACACACCTTTATTCATTACAAAAAGATACACTCAAAAATACTGACATAACCTGTACCTATTACTATACATTTTCACCTACCAAAAAGTTATCAAAGGTCGTTTGGCCTAAACACCTCTCACATCTTGACATTGAATCATATGCCGACTGGAAATCCACAAAGAGATGGTGAGTGGCCACTCCATATTTCAACGTATTTTCCAGGATTTGCCTTAGCGTAAATATTTGGTCTGTTGTTGACCTATTCCTAGTGAATCCACATTGTTGTTCTTTTATGTTTTCCTCAGAGTAGGGAACCAGCCTAGAAAATATGATTTTGGACAATACCTTATATGCTGTATTAAGTAGAGAGATGCGCCTATAATTTTTACATATGAGCGGATCACCCTTTTTATGTATTAAACACACCACCCCATTGTTCCACTCATCAGGCATTACCTCCTCCAGCCATATTCGCTCTATGAGATGGGCAAATTCCTTTATGAAATCTCCTCCTGTGCTCTTTAATAGTTCCCCTGGTAAACCATCGGAACCTGCTGCCTTGTTATTTTTAAGCTTTTCTAGAGCTTCGTACACCTCGTCATAGAATGGCACAAACTCCTCTCTATCATCCTCGAATTCTCCTGCTTCCTCTTCATCCTCAGGTGCCTCCATCGAAGCCTCCCCAACTGAGCCTAGCAACTCTTCGAAGTGTTCTGTCCATCTCCTGACTACACCAGCAGTATCACTCACAAGGCCACTATTATTATCCCTACAGGCATTTGTTCTAGGCTGAAATTCCTGTCTCATATCATTCACCTTCCTATACATATCTCGGCTCAGCCTTTTACTCTTATATTCCTCTATCTTTTTCATCTGTCTCATCATATACTCCCTCTTTTTTCCTCTATGAATCTTCTTTTCCATCCGCCTGGCCTTCCTGTATTCCTCTTGAACAACCCTAGTGCATTTCCTTTGGATCATTAATTTGTATGTCTTGTTTTTTAATTCAGTTGCCTCTTCACACTCCTTATCAAACACTCATCTCGCCCATGTCTCTTCTTCAAACCAACGATTTCTTCTCCCGTGGTCACTAATATGTTTTTTAGACTAAGCCAGTGGTTTTCTGTATCTTGTTCCTCTCGGCATTTAATTCTCCACTGTCTAATTTTCTCATTAGTAACTACCTCGAACCTCCGTTTTATTTCTTCTTCCTTTAGTATTTCTGTATTGTATCTAACAGTCTTTACTCCTTTTTCATATCTATTATTGGAGATTGATTCTAGCTCTCAGTTTTGCAACTACGAGATAGTGATCGCTATCCATGTTGGCACTCTTGTAAACTCTAACATCTTGTAAGTCTGACTTATGGCGGCCATCCAATAGAACATGATCTATTTGATTGACTGTTCTCCCGTCTGGAGAGATACTTGTGCCCTTATGTATGTCTTTGTGATCGAAGAAAGTCCCTCCTTTATCATATTTTGACCAACTGCTAAGTTCAACAGTCTGAAACCATTGTCTGAGTGTTCAGAGTGTAGACTATACTTTCCTATATTACTGCAAGCATGGCTGCTTCCCACATTGGCATTTAAGTCACCTATGATTATTTTTATGTCATGTCTAGGGCTTCTGGCATACGCATTCTCCAGCAAGTCATAAAAATCATCTTTCTCCTCCTCAGGCTTATCATCAGTTGGGGCATGTACGTTTATTATAGTATAATTAAAGAAGATTCCCCTAAGTCTTATTTTACACATTCTAGGTGTAAGGGGTTTAAAATCAATGATGTTTTCTTTCATTCTGCGGCTTACCGAGAAGCCAGTTCCAAGCACACGGTCCCGGTTCTGACAGCTGTAATACACGAGTAGTCCCTTCGATCCATGATTCCAGCGCCAGTCCACCTCATCTCCTGCATAGCCAAAACATCTATCTTATATTTGAAAACCTCTCCTGTTAATATCTTCAAGGCTCCAGGTATGTATAAGGAACGCAAGCTCCACGTCGCAAGTTTAAAATCTTTGTCCCTTTTCCACGATCCAGTCCCAATTCTATTAATCCGTCCGGCTTTTCCTTTTCCTCTTAGTTTCATAACAATATTTTTTATGGGGTGGGTTGTTAACCCTACGCCCAACCCCCAACCTGGAGGATCAGGGGTTTTATGTTTAAAGTTCCCGTCTCTTAGATGAGTTGCCTTCACTGAGCTAACGAGTCTCATCCACCCGTCCGCAGTAGACCATACTCACTAGATCTATGGGCAAGTATAAAGAGACAACAGATAAAAAGCAATATAGAGATAAATGTAGCTCAACAATATCTCTACATTTTCTTGGAAATCGAATCAAAGGTTAATGTTGACACTGCTAGGCGCTGATAATGGTGGGACAATGAGGACAATAAAATACATACAATAATTTCATAAACATAATATAACTTCAAAGTGTCTGCTGATATGAACTTGGCATCTTTATTGAAAAATAGTCAACGAACGTTGGCGTTGCCATTCAGCATAAACGACAGCGGCGGCTCTAATGATGTGACAATGATTAACAGTAATATCGGGTCAGTACCATCTATGACACTCCCCATTTAAAAAGAATTAAGTGGGCATTAAAGCAACTGTTATTATGGTAAATAATTTTTTATCTGGCATCAGTGTATAAAATTGTTGAGTTACGTTGTTGAGCTGTTTCTGCATATAGATTGGTCCGTTCCATTGAAACCGATAAGTTGCGATTGATTGATAATAACTGTGGACTTGAAACAGTAATCTCATCTTAGTAACGCCGGCATCCGATTAGTGCACAGTGGCAGGTTCGAAAACTGCTACACAATTAAGAGCACACTGTGACATCAAATGTTTTCGAATATTAGGCTAACATTCTGACTGAACGAGTTTTGTGGTGTGTGTGTGTGTGTGTGTGTGTGTGTGTGTGTGTGTGTGTGTGTGTGTGTGTGTGTGTGTGTGTGTGTGTGTGTGTGTGTGTGTGTGTGTGTGTGTGTGTGTGTGTGTGTGTGTGTGTGTGTGTGTGCATCGTTTCTTATACGTAACGTTTTAAAACCTCTTTCATTCATTCCTTTTAATTATACGATCCTTTTCGGCGTAGTTTCGTATGCATTGTATTTTCAGAACCTTCCCTTTCTTTCTTTCAATAATTATAACGCAAACAATAAGATATATAAACACCCTCTCATGAAGACCTATCACCGTCTATGGGTACGGGCACTCACTCTTTTCAGTTCATAACCCTTATTTCAAAAACATTCCTTATGCGTGACTGCGACCATAGTCGGTGATAGGATTGGACGGAAAGGTGTTTTCACATGTTGTTGTTTACGTTAGAATTATTAAACGGAAAAGGGAAGGTTTTGACAATATAATGGATAGCAGACTATACCTAAAAGAATCATATAGTTAAAGTAATTAATGAAAGATGTTTTAAAACGTTACGCATAGGAAAGGATTTTCTCACACACACACACACACACACATCAACTGCTTCTGACTAAGTGATTTGTGTGATTTTCGTGCAAATTGTGGAATAACGTAATTATCATATAATAAAATATTTGCGCGGGAAAGCCATTATTTTAAAAAACTGACACACACACACACGCACTCACATGCACAATCTCTGTCTGTCTGTCTCTCCCCCCTCTCTCACACACACTCTCTCTTACTCTCTCCAGACTTACTGCAAGTTATTAAAGATTCTAATACTAAAAGAGTATTCCTTATTGATGAAATTGGACTAAAGTAGGGACATGATGTCATGATGCCCCCCCTACCGTTGTAATTTAAATCCCATCAAGCTGGTACGGGCGCGCTTAAGAGGAAAGCTGTGATAACAAAAATAAGACTGCAGAAATTGAGACTGATAACGTTTCCTTTAAATGACGCTGTCTGCTGTTTTACCGAGGCGACTACTCGAATATCTATGTTTTATCTTGATCCTGTTGACTCACTGTCTCACACTGCAGCCTTTTATCACAATGGAGTGCAGAGATTATGCATCTCATTGATGTACGTCATTAATTACTGTACATTGTAAACAATGGCTGTTTGCTCTACTTCCTAGAACACCTGGGCTGTATTAAACAGCAGTCTTATAAAAAACACTCGAAAGTAACTAGTTAGCTGATGGCATTTGTGGTTTCTCGAGTTTTGGGTAGCAATGAACTTAGCGTTGGATGTCTCTTTTGCCTGATGTAAAATTCACTAATAGTATAATTAGTCACAAGCTTGCCAAAGCCGTCTACCCTTAAACCGCGTCCACACCGGCCGCGCTGCGCTGCGCCGAACCAAACAAATTGGGGCGGCGCGGCCTGTTCTGACGCAACTTCGAGCACCAACGAAAGCGATCCAGATAGTGTCGGTACATCAAAGGAAACTGTTCGTTCGTGACCGTTCTATTTGGACAGTGTTTCTCATTTACTGAATCTGAGCTGTAGAGACTGTTTTTAGTTGACTGTGATTTTAGTATTTTTTACTCTTACTTTTACAAAAATTGTTTTTTACTCTTAGTGTATAATATGAAAAAATCATTTAAATATTTTTAATTAATCTATATTTAAATCTAAAACATGTAAAAATATTATTTTTGCACCAGCTCAACTTAATACTTTCTAATAAATTTTTACAAAATGTCATAAATAATGGCAACTTTAACCTACCTAACACTGGTAAACGGTCAACAAAATACAAATACAAATTTTAATAATGTCCTGTGGATTTACTTTTCATAAATGTGTTACAGATATTATAAAATTATAACTTCTAATTTCACTATTTCTTAGAAAATAATAGGTATAAATACAAAAAAAAAAATATTCTGTACAGTTTTCACAAGGAATTACAAAAACCAGATTATTGACAACAGTGTTAACACAAAAAAATCATCTTCTTCGTCGCAGCCAACACTCTTCGTGTGCCACTTAAGGCATTCAGGCATTGTTTCCATTCGTCGTTCGACTGTCATTTTTAATACAGTACACTACAATAAAAGCAATCTGAGCCATTATCTTCATCTTTCTCAGGGTCCTCCACAAAAAGCTTCCGCTTAGAACTGACAGGAGGTTTGTTAGTTATATGAAATTCTCCCTTTTTTGGGTTTAGGTTTTATTCTTGTTGATATCATACTTTGGCTTCCTTGAGCTTGTATTTTTATTTTTATTTTGTTTTCTGGCTCCTTTTTATACTTTTTCTTTCAAAAGTTCGTCCTTGTAAGGCCTGGATTTGTAACTGCCGCTTTGCCTTTCTTGCGATTACCTTGATGTTTCATTAAACACGTATTTAATTCTGCAAAGGGATAATTTTTCACACCGATATCCACACCAACCGCGCAGCTTTGGGTCGCGTAACAATGCTCGGCACAGCTCGGTGCAGAATCATGCAAAACTGCGCAGAGCAGTGCAGAACGGAGCTTGTTGTTTGTGGAAGAGCAGCAGGTTCCACTGTGAGCGCGTGGACAATTGAATATGAAGCGTGAAAATTTAAAATTTGCAAGAGCTACTTTCATAGTTATTTATCTACTCTTGAACGACAAACAAAGAAAAATTTCTAGAAAACATTGTGTTACATTGGGTGACACGTACTGAAAAGTCGGGAATTATATAGTGAAAATAATTTTTTAGTGAATTGCTTATTGTCAATAATGGACAGTTTGAAAATTTTTGTCGTATGTCGTCGGAAGGCTTTCAATATCTGCTTTTATGATTTTTATAAACATGTTTTTTTATTTTTTTATGTAATAATTATTTACTTTTGGATCCCCCAATTCCGGTTTCTCTCGGTACAGATCAATTACTTTTCAATCTCTTGATGGCTCCACTCGAAACTCATTTTTAACTTAAATCAAGATGAATATACTAACATCACAGTCAACTAAAATCAGTCAGTACCCCTCAGATTCAGTAAACGAGAAACATTGTCCAAAGAGAACGCGCACGAACAACTAGTTGCCTTTGATGTACCGACACTGTCTGAATCGCGTTTGTTAGTGCTCGAAGTTGCACGGTATGGCGCGGCCGGTGGTGAACGCGGCTTTATGTTTAAACTAAGCTAGGAACTCGTTTATTTTGCCCTATTAAATTTCTCTTTAATTCTTCTCCCTCTTCCGCGATAGACGATAGTGTTCTGCTCGATATTCCAGCTACCGCGGAAACACTTTCAAAACAAGTTTACTGGAATTTTGATTCTTTAGCTGCTTCATTTTCCTAAATTCTAAAACACTTAACGTTATTTTCCGTTACACACTAGGGAAAATATTTCTACCCTTCGTAATTGAGCATTCAGTGGGAAATAAGTCATTTTAACTGTACAATGTCTACTTCTACAAAGACAATATTGTATTACTTATTTTAAACATAACCACAAAAATTAAAATAAGAATAGACAGGAATTATTAACTAAAAAATTAAATAAACATTAAAAAGTATTTAGATATAAATATACAAAACGTACATAGTTAAAATAAGTATACAGTTAATTAATCATGGAATCGATTGCGCTAGAGTAAGATAATATCAAAAGCACAAGTAACAAGTTAACTAGCAATGAAAGTATATCGACGCACTTATGTTGGTATAATCTGCATGACACTGAGTAATTCCTCTTATCATTTAACATTTTAGAATACACTTGTCCGTGATAAACTCTGATCTGCGCACATGTTGTTAACTTTTAATGTTACTGTATACAAGAATTCCGGAATAGATGGGGTGTGGGATTTGGCTTCAGGCACAAAGTAGTTTCGCGACACTAATCAAAATAGGTTCATGATTAAAGTTCTTCGGCTAAAGACAAGCACGTAGGTTCTACTAGCATTCGGAGTGGAAATATAAAATTAAACGGACCTCTCTAACTACATCACAGCAGCTATTATTTACCAAAACTTTAGAGACAAAAATTAAAGGTACACCTGTCAATATTTATAAATAATATCTGACTTCGGATTTTATACGTGTTGGCACCTAAAGAATAGTTTTAAACATTTTACATTTAAATAAAAAAACAGAATGTCTTTAAATAGGTACATTTGTATAGAAGCAAATTGTATTACTAAGATTTTTATGTTTACAATTATTGTTATTATTG
This sequence comes from Magicicada septendecula, assembly GCA_034769895.1. Lineage (NCBI taxonomy): Eukaryota > Metazoa > Arthropoda > Insecta > Hemiptera > Cicadidae > Magicicada > Magicicada septendecula. The sequence goes on from CM068373.1 coordinate 354,071,633, forward strand.
TGTCCTTCAGTCTTTCTACTTGTTTGAACCCTCTCCGCATATACCCGCGGTGCGTGAGTTACGGAGTCTCTCACATGTATATGGGACCTACAGTTTAACGCCGGATCCGAACGGCATAGTTGGGGAGGGCTTATACTAGGCGGGATACCTCTCGCTGGTTTGCCATCGTCTCGCGAGGGGGAACGGTCGTATGTAAATCAGATGGCCCCGGCGATAATCAAACCCGCGCCGACAGCGTAGTAGCGCCACACGCTAGCCACTACGCCATGACCGCTCCACCTTTACAATATAATGGTCAATTATACCAAAATTTCGGAACATGCTCACAACTTCCCGAAACGACATTCTTTAAAGTTACGGAAAGGCAGCAGATGGGAATAAACAGTTGAAACTGTTCGAAGGAAATTTGCCTGTTTTTCATCAGGAACTGGCTGTCACTCACTGGCTTATCAATTAAGTAAAATGTTTCTGACCGCCGCCGCCTAGCACACGTAAGAAAAGTAAAATTTATTTTTCTTTCAACACCTTTTGTTTTAATTGACCTGTTGAATTTTAATGATTTACAGAATATGACTTTATCTTTTCCTACCACGGGGAAAGTCAGTAAGGCAGAAAAAGTTTAATTGACAAAGATAATTTATAAATAATATTACTTATAACAATAGAAGAAATAGTGTAAATATGCTTACCTTTATTAGAAGAGCATTTTTCTATTGCAGCTTTAACCATCAAACGGGTTCTTTGTTTGATGTTACCAATCATTGTAAACGACGACGATCACTCAAAACAAAATACAGTCAAATTTACATTTTACACATAGCGACGTGCTAGGAACGTAACAATAGGCAGGCAACCGAACGTACTCCCCGCAGTGCTGCCAGATCTCACGGAAGTCACTTACGCGAAAGTATGGAAATAAATATACACTGCTCTGATATACTCCACGTTTAGAGCGCACCTAGTGGCAATTTGGTTCAACTACTAATATTCGTGACACATTCATTCCACCTCCAATCTGACTTCTGACAAAAAAATTGAAAACACTCCAATGGATCTTTGAAACAAGATGGTGGTCAAACAAGGGGATTGTAATCTGACTTCCGTATATGGATGCCATGATGCGGTGGAAGCCACATTCAATGCAATTTTTCAATGATCGGATGCCGGGTTGGTAGTGATATAAATATAATGTATTACATAATGTATATATAATATACGTCTCTGTTATACAGGTACCAATTTGGTCACACACAATAATACAACTTTAAAATACCAGAGACCAACAAGAAACCTTAATAGCATCCAGCCAACACACAAATACTTTACCAGACGCAAGATCGCGAAGGCTGAGGATGAGAGCACGGGAGCTCTCGAAACATGTTCCAACTAAGGAAAACTAACATCTTGAGGTGATATAAATATAAATTTTAAATACTATATATATATATATATATTGTCACCGGACAAAAGGCTTGCCGCATGACAAATGGCGCCAATCGTACACTCTCGTGTTTTTGGTGGCCCTAAAAAGGACCTGGTAGCCAGAAAGTTGATGTTGGTCGTGCCGCGCTCAGATGTTCGGCGGCTGGTGCCCGCTGTTCGTGGCGCACTGCAGTCCTCCTCTTTCGGCATCGTTTGTAGAGTCGGCTGCCGGCCCAGCGAAATCCATCGCTGGCGCGGAACTGGAGGGCGAAGACGCAAGAACGTTCTGCCGGCCCGGGTTTTATGCACTAACCGGGATAGCTGATTGGTACGCCCCGAGCACGTCACTGGTCACGTCTCGGTTGCTGATCCATGATAGGCTCGCTGTGTCCGTCGCTGGTACCGGAGAGCAGATATTCGCATACCGCTGCCGTCACAATATACAGTATATTGCGACAGTACAAATAAGTGATGTACTGAGCATGAAATATAAAAATTTAAATTTACTTAATAAACTGTAAATAATTAATAATATATTAGAAATAAGCATGTTATGGATTCAAGCTTAACTCAGACAAAAATATGAACAGGTGTTTCGACCTGAATCAACGTGCACACACACACAAATGTAACTGAAAGTGTGTACACCAGTATTTTGCTAGTGTGTGTGAACGCAGGTCTCTGCAGGCAAGTTTGCCACCCCAGTATGAATAATTGCACAATGACTGTTTTTCCGTAATTATTCATAAACTAGAATTAAGAATTAAAATCCAAAAGCACCATAAAATGTAAATAAATTTAATAAATACTGTGTGCGAAAACCACGCGAAAGTGACACGCCGTACAAGTGCAATAGTGAAATAACTGTGTACAAATCAAAAGGGTCAAGTTGCAATGTCCAAAATTACAATGAACATGTGTTGTAAAATTAGTTATAAGATAAGTATAAAGAAATACTTACAGGACTCTGCAATTCGCAGAAATATAAAAAATAGTGAATTTGACAAAGAGTGGGGGAACTGACGCCAAAGACAGTTTCTAACATGTCGATTTTGTATCACTGAAGGGTGTCGACCAAGACATGGGTATAAATAGGACACGCAAGCTTCAGTGGTTCTCTTTCTTGAATCATCCACGATGCAGCGGGAGCTTATGCCCGTCAGCACGGCATATTTATTAATATTTTTATAAACAGTTTAAATTGCCAGTTATGTACAAATACGTAACCAAGCTATAAGACAAACACTGTAATTAATAACAGCATTACTGAAGAAATTCCATAGCGATACGACGCTGGACAAGAGAAGAAGTTCTATAGCGATACGACGCTGGACAAGAGAAGAAGTTCCATAGCGATACGACGCTGGACAAGAGAAGAAGTTCCATAGCGATACGACGCTGGACAAGAGAAGCAGTTCCATAGCGATACGACGCTGGACAAGAGGAGAGGACGAGAGAGTGAGAGACAGCCGACGCTGGACAAGAGGAGAAGAGAGACAGCCGACGCTGGAGGCGAGACGAAGATGAACACCGATGGAACAAAAATGATCGAGTATGATTGACGACAATAAGGTGATAGACAACTTATTCATATCTTAATCATACACAGTATACAAAGACAGTTAAAGACATTAATATTTTATTTAAAAATAAGAGTAATATTTCTTGTATAGTAGAGTTAAAAATCATAGATGTTTAGAAATACGATTAACGTAACAAGTATCAAATTAATATGATATAAAATGATTACAAAGAATATAAATATAAACAATTAGTATTTGAGAAAACAGTACTGAGAAGTAATAACTATTAATCTTTTGAGTACGTACCATATATAGAAAAAAGATTTAAAAATTGATTTGAAACATATTAATAGACTGAGTAGTCTAAAAATGAGATTTTTCTTTTATATACTATTTAGTAGCATAGAATGTTTAGTTAGTAAGGATGTATATATCTTAAGCCTTACGGCATTATAACAAATAATAACTAATGTTTTTTAAATCGAAGTCAGTGCCATGTGCACATATTTTTTTATAGTATCAAATAAATTTTAATTACTGTTTCAAGTTTCGTAGAGTTCTTATTGCAGATACACCTGACCCCCTATTTAAATGTTATATGTTTAAAGAATTTGTCAATCTTGAACGTGAGACCGTTCACACCTATTTATGTATATGTAACGTTGTTTAAATTTGGTGCTCCAAGATCGAAGGACTCCACAAATTTAAATTAAATTAAATTTGCCAAATTGTAATGTTGCATAAAAATGGCGCCCAACGTGGGGCCCAACATGCCTAAATTTATGTACAAAAAAAATTTGTGACATAAATTGTAGATCATGAATGTATGACCCGATACCCATCATTTGACTATTAAAATTTTTTTATGTAGCTAAATGGTTGCTCTAAAATATATAAAGAGTGTTAAATGAAAAATGTATAATATGTAATTATTATTTGTAGTAAACAGTAACTGAATGTAATGTTAATTGTTGTGTAATCACACAGCTGGCGCCCACCACAAATAATATTGTTGTCTATGTAACAGGTGTAACTGTAATGAGTATTAATAATAACTATTAATAAAAATACAGAAATAAATAAATAAGTAGGGAACGGTTATCAATAATAATTTTTAAAGAAATACTATTAAATAAATATTTGTATTTTAATTATTCAACATGGCAGAACCAGGAGGGTTGAATTTAGAAGCATTTAAAAATACGATACTCGCCATGATGGACGAATTAGTCATAAAACAAGCCGAAAAATTTAAAGAGGATGTGAAAGATGAGAATGTCAAACAAATAAGAAAAATAGATGAAATAAATACAAAACAAACAGAAAGTTTAGAAAATAAATTAGCAAAACAAACAGAAAGTTTAGAAAATAACTTAGCAAAACAAACAGAAAATTTAGAAAATAAATTAGAGCTACAGTCCGAAAATTTTAGACAGGACACCATAAAAATTACAGAGAGTCTAGAAGAGTTAAAGATTGATAATCTTGAAATAAAACAAAGTATAATTGACAGTAATGCGCAGTTAACCGAAAAAATTAATGACACCAACATACGTATTGATACTCTAGAGAATAATTTTAAACAAGCCTTACATGAACAAGTTGTACGGATTGAAAATAAACAAAAAGAATTACGTCTCGAGTGGATAAAAGATTTAAAAGAAACGCATAAACAAATAAATGATACTTTAACTACTATAACGCGAGAACATGATGATAAAATCCAAGCTATTAATAATGTATCCCAAGTAAATACCAGTAAACTTAGAGAAATAGAAACACGTACTGTAGTTATTGAGAATAAAATTGAAGAAACTACGAAAGACCGTTCGGGAGACGTATCACATATGAAAGAAGAGATTCAAGAGGAAATGAACCAACTACGAAGTGAGTTAAGAAGACGACAGAACCAAATGACCATATTTCCTACACCAACAGAAGAAAGGAGCAGACTTAAGTTCTCAGGTGGTAAAGGGGAGAACAGTATGGAATTCCTAGCAAGAGTAGAGAAGGAAATAGAAAAAATTGGGAGTGCAATAAATGACGACGAGAAGATAGACTTCGTCACGCGATATCTTAGAGATTCAGCCAGCCAATGGTACTCTATTATTAGAGATAACGTAAGTACATACAGCAGTTTCGTGAAGCATTCGAGAACCGATACTGGAATCTACATACCCAACGACAAGTACGGGATCAACTTGAATATGGAAAGTTCAATCCACAAGGACAGCAGAGTATTGAACAATACACAATTACACAAATAGAAGGTGTAAAGCATCTCAAACCTAAATTCTCAGAGTATGAGTTTGTTTCAAAATTATCTTACCATTTTCAGCGAGATATCCAGTTAGCAGTTTATACACAAGGGATCAAAACCATAGAAGAATTTTTAATCCTTGTAACACAGTCGGAGAATATCAATAAAGGTAAGAACACACAACACTGGGAACAAAAACACGCAAATCATCACCATAATTATCACAGAGATGACAAGAAATCAATACAAAACACTACACCGCAACGTGATAATTATAAAATAAATTATTCGCCACCAATGTACAACACTACAACACGCACAGCTAAAGAAACTGAACAAAATAATACAGCTAGACGACAAGGAGACGTTACATGGTCATCCAATCGTAAACAGTTTTCAAAACCAGCTGACAAACGCGTTGCCGCAGTACGAGGGGACGACGAAAAGAAATTGAAGAGAGAAGGCCAAGGAATGAATGAGACAGTAATATTCCGCAGCCGACCGTCTACATCAAAGGCGTCACAATTACTGAATAAACGGAGAAAAATTATGAAATAAACAACATATACCCCTGCGATATTAGGGAACACTTATTAAGCACCGAACAGGATATAAAGCGAGACGCCCAGCAAACACAATGCCCTATTGTGACGGTGAACATAAACAGGTGTAAATTACGAATGCTTGTTGACACCGGCAGCCAGCTGTCTGTTCTTAACGCTGCATGGGTTCAACGTAACAAGAAATATTTTAAAAATACTGCAATTTTGCCCGTAAATAATTTACATATTACAACAGCTACCAATAAAAAAGAAAGAGTTAAACAACAAGCATATGTAACTCTAACATATAAAAATCTAGAGTTAGAACACCCTATGATAATTATGCATAAATTGATTTATGATGGAATTTTAGGTATCGATATACTAAATACAATAAATGCTAAGATTAATATTAATGATAATATAATTATGTGTAATTATAAAAATGTTCAATATGAAATAAACCTGAACAGCGAAGAAGAAGAGTGCAAGGTAAGTGAAACACCTATTACTTTGTACAAGCCACAAATACAATATGGTCCAAATCGACATGTGAATGGGGTAGAAGAAGGGATGACGACACAGGAAGAAGAGAAACTACACGAATTAATAGAAGAATATAGTGATGTATTTAGTGAAGTACCGACGCAGACGACAGTATACGAGCACTCTATAGTTGTGTCAGACCCAACAAAAGTCATTAGGAAGACATACCCTATCCCAATGCGATATGAGGAAGAGGTTGAACTCGAAATTCGGCGTATGATCGAAAGTGGAGTCATAGAGCGATCGAACAGCAACTTCCTGAATCCTCTAGTGGTAGTGAAGAAGAAAAATGGAGAGATACGTCTATGCCTTGACATGAGGGAGCTGAACAGCATTGTATTAAAGGAGTATGACTGTGCACCAACTGCGGACGAATTATTTACTAAGTGTGAAGGAGCAAGGTATCTGACAAAGCTAGATTTACGCTCAAGTTTCTGGCAGATTCCAATTCGTGAAGAGAATAGAAAGTACACTGCTTTCCTGTATAAAAATAAATGCTACCAACACAGGGTAGTACCCTTCGGATTAAGCACGAGTTTAGCAGCCATCGTAAAGTGTCTAGAAAAAGCCCTAGGACCTGAAGTGGAACCCTACACCATGATATTTGTAGATGATATCTTAGTTGTATCTAAAACGTTAGATGAACATATAAAACATCTAAGCACGATATTCCAAAAATTTAGGCAAGCGAACATATCCCTTAACCTAGACAAATGCGAATTTATCAAAACCTCTATCCAATTCCTAGGTCACATTATTTCATCCTCTGGTATTCAACCCGATCCTATCAAAATTTCCAGCATAACTAATTTCCCTATACCCGGAAATCTCAAAGAGTTAAGAGCATTCTTAGGACTCACAGGATACTACAGAAGATTCTCACCGTTATATGCAAGATATACGCAACCGCTTCTAGAGTTGACGAAGAAAGAAAAAAAATGGAAGTGGGAGGAGAAACATCAAGATGCCTTTAACCAAGTGAAAGAGTTGTTCATTGAAAATATTATGTTACATCACCCTCAAAGAGAAGGAAAATTCGTAATATACTCCGATGCTAGTGACTACGCAGTAGGAAGTGTACTGTATCAACAAGATACGATGGGAGAGCACCGAGTTATTGCCTACGCCAGTAGAGTCTTCAAAGGAGCTGAAAAACACTACTCCACATCAGAAAAAGAAATACTTGCTATAGTATACGCTCTTAAGCAATTCAGATATTATGTTTATGGTACTCATTTTGAGATACATACTGACCACCAAGCATTATCATTTTTATTAAAATGCAAGGTAACAAATGCCCGATTATTAAGATGAATTTTAGCCATTAGCGAATACTCATTTACCATTAAATACTGTAAAGGTAAAGACAATATTGTAGCGGACACACTAAGCCGATACATCAAAGAAGAACGTGAAGAAGTGTATGTGAGCGAAAAGAAATAAGTACGATTGTTATCAATGAAATTCAAAGAGAATGATGAAGTAAAACAAATGCTGAAAAACTTAGCACATCAACAAGATTTGGATATAACGATAAGGGAGATGAAGAACCAAGAACAGCTACCAAATCATTATAAGGTACTAAATGGAATTCTTTTCAGGTTAGTAAGACAAGACTGGAAGATAGTACTAACGAATGACATGCTACAAAAATTAATTCGACCAGCACATGAGAGTTTAGCACATGCTGCCGCTCTGAAATGTTATTTGAGTCTACGAGAAGATTTTACGATCAATAATATGTATCGAAAGATAAAGAAAGAAGTAAAGAAGTGTTATGAGTGTCAAACGGCGAAAGGACCGAATTTACACACATATGTAGGAATGCAGAGTATACAGAAGGAAAACAAAGGAGAGCTAATTGCAGTGGATTTTCTGGGACCATTACCACGATCAAGTCGAGGTGTGAAGCACATATTGGTATGTATCGATGTGTTTTCCAAGGCAGTCCGACTGTACCCAATTATGCGACCCACAACCAAAGTTGTTCTAAAGATACTACTGCAAAAATATATTCCGTTATATGGAAAAATGAAGAAGATACTCAGTGATCAAGGTGTGCAATTCCAAAGTAAAAAATGGGAGAGGACGTTAAGGGAAAATTGAATACAACCAGTACTCACATCCATAAGACATCCTCAAGGAAACCTTGCTGAGAAAGTTAACAAAGAATTAGGTAAATATTTACGAATATATTGCCATAATCAACACAATAAATGGGCAGAATATTTACCATTTATTGAAAAAGCCATTAACGAAAATTATAGTGAAGCAACAGGATACACTCCAATGGAATTAGAAGAAGATAAGAAGCCAACCAGATTTTGGACTAAATATCTAAACAAACCTAATAACCAAAATGTACCTGTACCAATAAGTGTGAAAATTGAATACGCAAAGCAACGAATAAGAGAGAGAGGTAACAAGAGAATAGAGAGATTTAATCTAACTCACAAGTTACAACAATTCAACGTGGGAGAAAGTATACTACTCAAAGCAAATCCAGTGGGAAAAAGGAGTGATAATACGGCGAAGAAATTCTTCAGACTTTATAATGGACCGTATACGTTAAGACAGCGAGTGGGACAGAACACTTTCATTGTATACGATGAGATACAGAAGAAAGAAATTGGTAAATTCCACGCAACGTAATTTAAGAAGTTCTACACATAAAACAGAGGTCATTAAAACCAGTCAAATCAGCTGTTTGTAAAGCCACCCTAATTCAAGGTCGCGAGCAGTAAGCGTACGAAAGAGGGGAGGTAAGACATTTGTATACACTCCTATTAAGGGTGAAATGACGAATATTATTCTTTATTATTTGTTATATTTTTTTTCAAATAATAATAATAAATAAATATATTAAAAAAAAATTTATAATAAATAAATTTATTAAAATTTTTTTTGTTACCAAGCAGAGGAATAATGCGACAGTACAAATAAGTGATGTACTGAGCATGAAATATAAAAATTTAAATTTACTTAATAAACTGTAAATAATTAATAATATATTAGAAATAAGCATGTTATGGATTCAAGCTTAACTCAGACAAAAATATGAACAGGTGTTTCGACCTGAATCAACGTGCACACACACACAAATGTAACTGAAAGTGTGTACACCAGTATTTTGCTAGTGTGTGTGAACGCAGGTCTCTGCAGGCAAGTTTGCCACCCCAGTATGAATAATTGCACAATGACTGTTTTTCCGTAATTATTCATAAACTAGAATTAAGAATTAAAATCCAAAAGCACCATAAAATGTAAATAAATTTAATAAATACTGTGTGCGAAAACCACGCGAAAGTGACACGCCGTACAAGTGCAATAGTGAAATAACTGTGTACAAATCAAAAGGGTCAAGTTGCAATGTCCAAAATTACAATGAACATGTGTTGTAAAATTAGTTATAAGATAAGTATAAAGAAATACTTACAGGACTCTGCAATTCGCAGAAATATAAAAAATAGTGAATTTGACAAAGAGTGGGGGAACTGACGCCAAAGACAGTTTCTAACATGTAGATTTTGTATCACTGAAGGGTGTCGACCAAGACATGGGTATAAATAGGACACGCAAGCTTCAGTGGTTCTCTTTCTTGAATCATCCACGATGCAGCGGGAGCTTATGCCCGTCAGCACGGCATATTTATTAATATTTTTATAAACAGTTTAAATTGCCAGTTATGTACAAATACGTAACCAAGCTATAAGACAAACACTGTAATTAATAACAGCATTACTGAAGAAATTCCATAGCGATACGACGCTGGACAAGAGAAGAAGTTCTATAGCGATACGACGCTGGACAAGAGAAGAAGTTCCATAGCGATACGACGCTGGACAAGAGAAGAAGTTCCATAGCGATACGACGCTGGACAAGAGAAGCAGTTCCATAGCGATACGACGCTGGACAAGAGGAGAGGACGAGAGAGTGAGAGACAGCCGACGCTGGACAAGAGGAGAAGAGAGACAGCCGACGCTGGAGGCGAGACGAAGATGAACACCGATGGAACAAAAATGATCGAGTATGATTGACGACAATAAGGTGATAGACAACTTATTCATATCTTAATCATACACAGTATACAAAGACAGTTAAAGACATTAATATTTTATTTAAAAATAAGAGTAATATTTCTTGTATAGTAGAGTTAAAAATCATAGATGTTTAGAAATATGATTAACGTAACAAGTATCAAATTAATATGATATAAAATGATTTTTTTTTTTTTTTTTTACGTGGGAGGAAAATGCATTATGCACCATCAGGAGACACCCGACTGGTCTCCCGGTGTGTGGGACTCGCACCCACTAAAAAACCTCCACTTTACAGGCAGGGAACCCCCCTGGAACAACTATTCGTAAGGCTTCAGGGTGGCACCTCGTATTGCGCCTACAAGGCTTCTACAGCTTTATCTATATCATCGACCTGTGAGACGGTCCAGTTCAGGCTTCTTTTGCCGCAGGACCATCCTCACGAAGGTCACAACCATGTCCCAGTTCTCTTTGCTGTTGAGCATGACGTCTATGATGTTATCAGGCGTCATGGGGCCAATCTCCGATTCGAGCCCTCGCCTCTCCAGCACCCACCGTTGACACTCGAAAAAAGTGATATAAAATGATTACAAAGAATATAAATAAAAACAATTAGTATTTGAGAAAACAGTACTGAGAAGTAATAACTATTAATCTTTTGAGTACGTACCATATATAGAAAAAAGATTTAAAAATTGATTTTGAAACATATTAATAGACTGAGTAGTCTAAAAATGAGATTTTTCTTTTATATACTATTTAGTAGCATAGAATGTTTAGTTAGTAAGGATGTATATATCTTAAGCCTTACGGCATTATAACAAATAATAACTAATGTTTTTTAAATCGAAGTCAGTGCCATGTGCACATATTTTTTTATAGTATCAAATAAATTTTAATTACTGTTTCAAGTTCCGTAGAGTTCTTATTGCAGATACACCTGACCCCCTATTTAAATGTTATATGTTTAAAGAATTTGTCAATCTTGAACGTGAGACCGTTCACACCTATTTATGTATATGTAACGTTGTTTAAATTTGGTACTCCAAGATCGAAGGACTCCACAAATTTAAATTAAATTAAATTTGCCAAATTGTAATGTTGCAATATATATATATATATATATATATATATTGTAACATTACATTTGGAACAACATAATATCTTACCTGATTTAATGAAAACTTTGGTTAAGAAGCTAACAAGAAGAACAATATCTTCAAAGATGATAGTGAAGAAGAACGACTAACAATTTTAGACTGACTAGTAAGACAACTGACCGTACCCAAATTAATGATTTAGGCTAAGTGATGCAGATATCTTCAAACCCCAACTATGACATGAATTTTCAGTACTGACCAAACAAAGAATTGTAAAGACAAACAGTTTATGAACCAGAACTATAAAGAAACAAATGGTTTCAGTTAATGTATCATTATATCCAGATAATCAAAATACAAAGTGAGGGATAATAGGCCCAAACATGTAATATTATGTAAGAGAAATATTAGTAAATAATTAAGTTAATTGATGTAACAAAAATATAGATACACATGATTATAGATACAAGAACCATACAAAAAATTGTCACATATAGAGTTCATAGGGTTGTCCAGTAAACAACAAATTATAACATGGTCACAATAACATTTATAACAAGAGTAAAACCCAGATAAACAGTAAATGTAACAAGATTATTAGAACTGTGTGTGAGGTAGAGCAACAGTGTTCACTTTATTGTAATTTTGTAAGTCAAACATCAGCAAGTATACGGATGTTTAAACCCATATAAATAGCAAATATGACAGAGACAGTGTCAGAATAATGAGTAAATTAGTTGACAAGGGACTAACCAATTAGTATAGAATTTGTTTAGTAAAATGTGCATGTTTTATGTTATAGCACAGTGTTTTATATAATAGTATTTGTGTTGTGTTTTTTGTATGTACCAGGGGATACAGTTAGTTTAAAGGAATGTCAATTTAATGATATTAATTCAATTTTTTTATGTTGTGTTAATAAATATAACAACAGAGCTGATGTTAAACCATGGTAAATGAATTAACCAAGCAGAATGGACTATACAAAGATGTTTTGTTAAGTGTCAAACACCTATACAGTTTGAGTAGAAAACAACTATTTGTGCAAGGAATTGGTATAATCATAGCCATGTGGACATGAATTTAACTATTAGAATAATATATATTTTGTGTTGTTAAAATAACGTTATATGTTAAACCATTTTGATGAATGTTAGAAGCTAATTTAATTGTTAGAGATGTTAAAACATGATGATGAAAATAATACTATTACATAGGCCAGGTGAAACCAACTTTAGTAAATTTTGAACAATTATGTTAGAAATTTTGTAAAGCAAATGTGAAAAGGTAGATGTATTTATAGGTAATAACGTGTACAAGGAATGTAGAAACAAAATAACACATATCAAGTTATTTAAGAAAATTCCAAATAATAAAATTGTAACATCCATAGTTTTTAAGTAAAAATAGGCATGTTTGGTGTCTAAATATAACAAATGTGAAGATCAAAATAATGCTGATAATGGTTTTAAACTCCCATTCAGTATAGAAAAGTTATGTTAAATTAAAGATTTTGAACGAAATTTAGATTCTGAAATAATAAAAGTATATGACAATGTAGATCCGGATTAGCCAACCAGGTTCCAAGTTTACCCTTAGCAACCAGAAATTTCGGATAAATAAAATGAGACTTCTTTGACAACGATCTTAGCAGACAGACGCGTTTTTAAATCGTCTTACATTTTGTGTTATAAAGTGTGGAAAAACTATACAACCAGATAAATACAGTTAGATGTACACTACACGAACTTTTTTCAACTACAGAAGAATACCCATTACATGAAATAAAGGACATAATAACCAGGAAGAAGATTTGAAGTGGACGAGGGACGAGAAGGACGATCTGACGTGTACGTGGGCCCTATTTTCAACCAAGAAGAGCACAATAAGAGGATTTGGTGATCTGACATCTCATTATATCGTATTTCAACACACACCTTTGTATACACGTATTTTAAGTAATAATCAATTTATCTACAGACACCATATAACACAAACACTAAAAACAATCACTAATAACACCATATAAGACTAACACCTTTTTAAACACAACGAGAACTTGTAATTTACATAACAACGAACAAAGCCTGAAAAGGACATAACCTTTTTAAGACTGGTAACCACTATACGATTTCTGTGTGCAACTATCACTCTAACGTTGTAATATCCCATAATTGTAAACTTGTATTTTGATTAATAGTGTAATATTTTGTTTAATTTATAATCCCCGAACCATATACGCCCTGAGATAATATTTATTTTTATTTAAAACATTAACAAAAAGCATTGTTTTGGTCTCAAGAAATACTGAACGTTTGGCTACTACTGCTGCCAACCGGTAAAGAGAAGATTTATAATTTGTACTACAATTGCGATTATTCTGTTTAAAATTATTAAACCATTAACCAGTGTTGTTTTCGAATAAAAGATTCCACCAGGATATATGTTTGATGGTAACTGTGTGTCGTTATTATTGCTGTTGTATTTAGTAAATAAAATTCGCAGATTGCAGTGAACCCGATAGTTGGTATCGCTGAGTGACGTCACGGAAAAGAAGCAGCGTAGTGGGAGTAAGCGGCAGTTTACAAAAACCATTCGCCGTTCAACATAACACATTTATAATTACACATAGACGACTCCAGTGCGAGTTTGTCGCTACATTATTTATCCATATTCCAAGTTGACACTTCTAACGGACGGTGTAATTCAAGTGCACACGACATATATACAAGTAAACCTATTCACAGTAACATTGAACGTAACGAAATAAAATCTGATTACCAATAGGCGAACCTGAAGTGAGGCTACAGACATTACGTTTCAATAGAAGTAACCCTAAATCCTCTATTTTATCGTTACAATATTTATATATATATATATATATATATATATATTACAACGATACAATGTTATTAAATGTAAGCGTGTCGTGCCACACGTCAAGGGCGACAAAAAGTGTATCAAGTTATATATTCTGTGCAATTTAATTGGTACATTACTTGAACTCATACACTTTATATAACATTACTAACAACATGTACGTGTATTTGGGGTTCAGGTAAAATGTAATAGTAGTATTTTTATTATCAACATTAAAAACACATATTTATTATTTTTTCATTATTAAAATTATTCATAAACATCATTAATTTGTCGGTCACGATATTGCTCAGTATTAAATGTTTATATCTTACGATCTGCAATATTACGCATATTTAAAAAATTCTTATATCTAAACATGTTAATCTTATATCTAAACATGTTAAACAATTTTTATTAATTTATTATAAAATTAAAACGTTCTTATATTGAAATAAATTGTCTTATCTCAGATCTGACCTCTACTCACTCAGTCTATACCAATGTTTTGACTTCAATTTAACTTTATCTTAATTTCTTGTACACTAGCTTTTGTTTTAATATTCAACTTTAAATTAATCTTTCTATACTTCAAATATCTAATTACTTTACTATTTATTTTGATAATAAACTCTACTCTCTTTACTTCAAATTCTCTTTCATTTATTACTGCTTTTATGTATATGCGATTGCTCATTCTTACGACTAACCATTTATTTACATTTTAGCATATTATTACTAAATATAAACTTTCTTTGTTTCAATTTACTGTCTTTTGAAATCGCCTTTATGAGCTCTTTTGTTTTTATAAATCATTTCAAAATGCATTAAGCATGTCACCTCGATTTCTGATGATCTTACGACTGTTGTCAGGGGTCCAGCGTTGTCTAGAGTTAATTTTCCATTCCTCTTGTCCTGGCGTGGTCCTGGATACGTCTAGGGTCCAGCGTCGATCTACGGCAGCTTCTCTGGATACGTCTAGATGTCCAGCGTCGATCTACGGCAGCTTCCCTGGATGCGTCTAGATGTCCAGCGTCGATCTACGGCAGCTTCCCTGGATACGTCTAGATGTCCAGCGTCGATCCACAGCATATTTCCTGGATATACTCTTGATAGACTAACTATTGCTGTATTTACTTTTCCCGTAATATTGTCGTGACTTTAATAAACGTCATTTCGTTTGTTACTGCGACTTGTAATAGGATAAAAATATAAACTGTTTTGCCGACGGACAGCATGTCCGGCTGCAACTGAGTCTTGAAATGAAGAGAAGGGTTTTTGGTCGACCCCTTAATTTATACCCTCTCGAGATTCCGCGCTGGTCGGTTCCAAAATCGTCCTGTCGATACCTGCGTACCTCGTGACAGCCCCCACTACCGTACCTTTTCATCTATTTGCAATTATTAGCAAATAGCACTGTTTTGCACAGAATCGAGATAGCACAAATCGTAGCTACTTCGATTAATCACACATTATATTAATTTGAGCGTCTTAGGGTAATTGGCGTATTTTTTAGCACGTTTATTTTGCACTGTCTTCGCATAACGTGTTCTATTAACGTCATCTATTCACTGGGAATAACTATAATTTTTACCCACACTTTGGTGCCTTTGGTTTGATCATACATTAATTAGTTTTCTCACAGTGAATTAAAACAATTATTTTATTAATTACTTGGGGCGGGTTGCTGAGTTTCCTGTCTATGCCTGATTCACTCACACACACAAGATACACGTGTAACACACATACAATTGAGCAGGTGTTCACTACGTGTCGGAACAGGTTAATTGCTACCCTAATCTAACAATGAAATATTTCTGCAATCTCAGACTTGTTCATTTACCAGTAACTTATACAAATTATACAAAATTTACATTTATTTAATTTAATGCCTAATACAGCTATGGCTGTATCGTTGCATTATTCCTCTGCCTGAGAGAAACAATTTAGTAAATATATATTTATTAAATTTTTGTCTATTTGTTCTACACAAATACAATCATGTTATATTAACTTAAATTAAGTTTACATTGTTAAACAAACACATAATAATGAGTAAGTCAGCCTAACGTTCACCGTGGTGGTATGTAGTATTTACCCCCATTACACAGCTGATCGGTGCGTTGACCTTGTCCTGCTTCAGTGGCCTTGTCCCACTTTTACTCTCTTCTCATTATTTATACGTAGAATTTCTTGAATGACGTCGCATGATATTTGTCAATGTCCTTATCCTTTCTCTCAACGTATATGAAGAATGTGTGTCTTCCTACGCGTTGTTTCAACGTATAAGGTCCGTTGTACAATCGGAAAAATTTCCTTGCTGTATTGTCACTGCGTTTTCCTACATGATTAGCTTTCAACAGAATTTGTTCTCCTAAATCAAATCGTTGTAATTTATGTGTCCTATTGTATTTTTCTATCCTCTTGTTACCTTGTTCTATGGATGTGTTGTTTAGCATACTCCACCTTTACACTTAATGGAATAGGTACGTTTTGATTCTCTGGCTTGCTTACATATTTGGTCCAGAATCTGACAGGTTTCTTGTCTTCGTCTAGCTCGATTGGTGTATAACTCGTTGCTTCGCTATAATTTTCATTTATTGCTTTCTCAAAGAAAGGTAAGTACTCTGCCCATTTGTTGTGTTGATCATGACAGTAGATTCGTAGATATTTACCTAACTCTTTATTTACTCTTTCCGCCAGATTTCCCTGTGGGTGTCGTACTGATGTGAGTACAGGTTGGATTCCATTTTCACGAAGAGTTCTCTCCCATACTTCGTTTTGGAACTGTACTCCTTGATCGCTAAATATCTTCTTCATTTTGCCATATGCAGGGATGTATTTCTGCAAGAGTATTTTTAAAACAACTTTAGTTGTGGGTCGCATAATTGGATACAGATGGACGGCTTTGGAAAATACATCTATACAAACAAGTATGTGTTTCACCCCCCGACTTGATCTCGGGAGTGGTCCAAGAAAATCCACTGCAATTAGCTCTCCTTTTTGGTACTTTTGAATACTCTGCATTTCCACATAGGTATGTAGATTCGGTCCTTTTGCTGTTTGACACTCATAACATTTCTTACATTCGTTTTTAATCTTCCTGAACATATTATTGATGGTGAAATCTTCACGTAGGCTTAAGTAACATTTAAGTGCAGCAGCATGTGTAAACTTTTGTGTGTTGGTCGAATTAATTTATGCAACATATCATTTGTTAATACTACCTTCCAATCTTGCCTCATTAGTTTATATAAGACTCCATTTTGCACCTTGTAATTGTCTGGTAGGTGATCTCGTAGCTTAAATTCCCTCGTAGCATCATCTAAGTTTTGTTGTTGAGCTAGATTCTTCAACACGTGTTTAATATCATTATCAATAGTAAATTTAATAGGTAACAGTTGTAACTCATTATGGTTTTTTTCATAGACCTCTTCACATTTTTCTGTGACGTACCTACTCAAAGTATCGGCTATAATATTATCTTTCCCTTTACAATATTTTATAGTAAAGGAATACTCACCGATTGCTAGGATCCATCGTAACAATCGAGCATTGGTTACTTTACATTTTAATAGAAATGATAACGCTTGATGGTCCGTATGTATTTCGAAATGCGTTCCGTAAATATAGTATCAAAACTGTTTCAGATCGTAGACTATAGCAAGTATCTCCTTCTCAGATGTAGAGTACTCCTTCTCTACTCCTTTGAATACTCTACTAGCATATGCAATGACACGGTGTTCTCCTGTAGCATCCTGTTGAAACAGTACACTTCCACACGCATAGTCACTACCGTCTGCGTAGATAACGAATCTTCCATCTCGCTGTGGATGATGAAGCATTATGTTTTCCATGAATAAATTCTTGACTTGGTCTTGATGTTTCTTCTCCCACATCCATTTGTGATTTTTCCTTGTTAACTCCAGCAATGGTTGGGTTTTCTCTGCGTATAGTTGTGAGAATCTTCTATAATACCCTGTGAGTCCCAAAAATGCTCGTAACCCTTTAATGTTCTTAGGTATAGGAAAATCGGTAATACTGGATATGGGATCGGGTTGAATACCTGAGGATGAAATAATATGACCTAGGAATTGGATTGAGGATTTTATGAATTCACACTTGTCTAGGTTAAGGGATATATGGGCTTCCTTAAACTTGTGGAATATAATGTTAAGATGTTCATTGTGTTCGTCAAGTGTTTTTGATACTACCAGGATCTCATCCACGAACACTATGGTGTACGGCTCCACTTCTGGTCCCAATGCTTTCTCCAGACATTTTACAATTGCAGCCAAACTCGTGCTCAAACCAAATGGAACAACCTTGTGTTGATGGCATTTATTTTTATATAGGAAGGCGGTGTATTTTCTATCTTCTCTTCTAATTGGAATTTGCCAGAAACTTGACCTTAAATCCAACTTAGTCAAATATCGTGTTCCTTCACACTTGGAAAATAACTCGTCCGCAGGTGGTGCACAATCGAATTCACGTAGAATAACGCTATTCAAACTCCTCATGTCCAGGCATAAACGTACTTCTCCACTCTTCTTCTTTACTACAACTAGAGGAATAAGAAAGTTGCTGTTCGACCGCTCAATGACGTTATTTTCTATCATCCGTCGTATTTCCAGTTCAACTTCTCCCTCGTACTTCATGGGTATTGGATACGTTCGTCTGACAAATTTAGTAGGGTCTGATACTATAATAGCGTGTTCGTAGACTGTGGTCTGCGTCGGTACTTCGCTGAATACTTCATTATACACTTCTATTAATTTAAATAACTTCTCTTCTTCCTGAGATGACATTCCTTCTTCGGCTGAATTAGCATGCTGGGTAGGTGTATATCGTATACATGGCTTGGACATGACAATAGGGTTTTCACTTACCTCACCATTTTCTTCATTTTCATTCATAATTAATTCATATAGAACATTCTTATAATTACATAACATTTTATTGTTATTGATATAAATTCTTGCACTTAAAGTATTTAATAAATCCATTCCAATAATTCCATCATAAATAAGTTTATTCATTATGATCATAGGATATATTATTTCTAAGTCCTTACAATTTAAAGTTACGTAAGCTTGCTGTCTAACTTTTTCTCTCTTATTCATGGCTGTAATAACATTCATATTACTGACAGGTAAAATAGCCGTTTGTTTAAAATATTTTTTATTTTGTTGTACCCACTTATTACTTAGTACAGTTAATTGACTACCTGTATCGATAAACATTTTAATTTTACTTCCGATAATTTGTACATTAATTAGCGGACATTTTATTTCTGGTTGATTTAGTGTCACCCTTCTGCCGGTGTCTAATAATTCATTTCTCACATCACACGGAAATATATTGTTCATTGTGGACTCGTACGTCCTGTTTTTCAGTCATTGTTCTGTGTCATGTGAACAGGATGGTTGCACAGAGCTGTGTCGCGGATTCGCTTTGATTTCTCCCTCTGCACGCCCTCTCTTGCTCTGCACTGTAGACACGGAGCGATCATGTGTATTCTGCAATCTCTGCTTCCAATTTGTATCACGCACGTTTTTCGCTGAGTGTGGTTCCTGCTGTACGTTTCGCGTGTTATTCACAGCTGTGTGTTGTTTTAGACTGTGCGCTGGCGGTGTGAAATTTCGCCTATAATTATCACGATTTTGCGTATCTTCACGTTCTCGTGCTTTATCACTACGTTCGTAATTATTGTGATAATTAATCCGTGTTTGTTGATAGTGTGGTGCTGTGTTAATCTTGTTAATATTTTGTGATTGAGTGACAAGTATTAAGAATTGTTCAATCGTTTTGATACCCTGCGTATATACAGCTAATTGGATATCTCTATGAAAATGGTAAGACAACTTAGACACTATTTCATATTTAGGAAATTCTGGTTTTAAATGTTTTACACGTTCGATTTGCGCAATTGCGTACTGTTCAATACTCTGTTGTCCTTGTGCATTGAATTTTCCATACTCGAGTTGATCCCTCGCCTGTCGTTGGGTATGCACGTTCCAGTATCTGTTTTCGAATGCCTCACGAAACTGCTGATATGTACTGACGTTATCTCTAATAATAGAATACCATTGACTGGCTGAATCTTTAAGATATCGCGTGACGAAGTCTATCTTTTCGTCATCATTTATTGCACTGCCAATCTTCTCTATTTCCTTCTCCACTCTAGCTAGGAATTCCATACTGTTCTCCCATTTTCCACCTGAGAATTTAAGTCTGGTCCTTTCTTCCATTGGTGTAGGAAACATGGTCATTTGATTCTGTCGTCTTCTCAACTCACTTCGTAGCTGGTTCATCTCCTCTTGGATTTTTTCTTTCATATGTGAGACGTCTCCCGAACGGTCCTTTGTATTTTCTTCAATTCTATTTTCAATGACTACAGTACGCGTTTCTATGTCTCTAAGTTTACTGGTCTTTGCTTGCGACATATTACTAAAAGTTTGAAATTTATCATCCCGCTCTCGCATCATAGTAGTTAAAGTATCATTTAAATTTTCATTTATTTGTTTATGCGATTCTTTTAGATCTTTCCTCCATTCGAGACGTAACTCTTTTTGTTTATTTTCAATCCGTACAACTTGTTCATGTAAGGCTTGTTTAAAATTATTCTCTAGCGTGTCAATACGTAAGTTAGTATCAACAATATTTTCTGTTAATTCTTCTAACTCTCCGTGATTTTATGGTTCCTGTTTAAAATTTTCAGTCTGTTGTTCAAGTTTATTTTCTAAACTTTCTGTTTCGATCTTATTAAAGTCTTTTAATTTATCTATTCTAGCATTTAAATTTTCTGTCTGTTTATTTAAATTTTCTGTCTGTTTTGTGCTTAATTCATCGACCCAGGCACGCATCATTGTCTGAAATGCCTCCATGTCTAAATTTCCTGGAGTCGTCATGTTGAATTATTTTGTATTTAAATATTTATTTATAATTTACGATTATTAGTGAACCGTATGCAAGCTTTTATTTATTTATTGTTGAACTGTTATTATTTATTTATTTTTATTTACTCATGTTACACTTACACCTGTTTATTTTGTTGAGCGCCAGTTGTGTTTTAGTACACAACAATTAACATAACATACAGTTAATATTTACTATAAATAATTATTACATATAATATTAGTTATATCATATAACTCATCAAACATTGGTAATCATAGAGCATACATTAATTATTAAATGTAGGCGTTTTGCGCCCCACGTTCATGGGCGACATTTTTATACAATGATACGTTATTAAATGTAAGCGTGTCGTGCCACACGTCAAGGGCGACAAAAAATTTATCAAGTTATATATTCTGTGCAATTTAATTGATACATTAATTGAACTCATACACTTTATATAACATTACTAACAACATGTACGTGTATTTGGGTTTCAGGTGTAAATAAAATAGGAGTACTTTTATTATCAATATTAAAAACTCATATTTATTATTTTTTCATTATTAAAATTATTCCATAAACATCATTAATTTGTCGGTCACGATATAGCTCATTATTAAATGTTTATATCTTACGATATGCAATATTACACATAATTAAAAAATTCTTATATCTAAACATGTTAAATAATTTTTATTAATTTATTATAAAATTAAAACAATCTTATATTGAAATAAATTGTCTTATGTCAGATCTGACCTCTACGCACTCAGTCTATACCAATGTTTTGACTGCAATTTAACTTTACATTAATTTCTTGTACACTGGCTTTTGTTTTAATATTCAACTTTAAATTAATCTTTCTATACATCAAATATCTAATTACTTTACTATTTATTTTGATAATAAACTCTACTCTCTTTACTTCAAATTCTCTTTCATTTATTACTGCTTTTATGTATATGCGATTGCTCATTCTTACGACTAACCACTTATTTACATTTCAGCATATTATTACTAAAAATAAACTTCCTTTGTTTCAATTTACTGTCTTTTTAAATCGTCTTTATGAGCTCTTTTGTTTTTATAAATCATTTCAATATGCATTAAGCATGTCACCTCGATTTCTGATGATCTTACGACTGTTGTCAGGGGTCCAGCGTTGTCTAGAGTTAATTTTCCATTCCTCTTGTCCTGGCGTGGTCCTGGATACGTCTAGGGTCCAGCGTCGATCTACGGCAGCTTACCTGGATACGTCTAGATGTCCAGCGTCGATCTACGGCAGCTTCCCTGGATACGTCTAGATGTCCAGCGTCGATTTACGGCAGCTTCCCTGGATACGTCCAGATGTCCAGCGTCGATCCACAGCATACTTCCTGGATATACTCTTGGTAGACTAACTATTGCTGTATTTACTTTTCCCGTAATATTGTCGTGACTTTAATAAACGTCATTTCGTTTGTTACTACGACTTGTAATAGGATAAAACATGTAAACTGTTTTACCGACGGACAGCATGTCCGGCTGCAACTGAGTCTTGAAATGAAGAGAAGGGTTTCTTGTCGAACCCTTAATTTATACCCTCTCGAGATTCCGCGCTGGTCGGCTCCAAAATCATCCTGTCGATACCTGCGTATCTCGTGACAGCCCCCACTACCGAACCTTTTCATCTATTTGCAATTATTAGCAAATAGCACTGTTTTGCACAGAATTGAGATAGCACAAATCGTAGCTACTTCGATTAATCACACATTATATTAATTTGAGCGTCTTAGGGTAATTGGCGTATTTTTTAGCACGTTTATTTTGCACTGTCTTCGCATAACGTGTTCTATTAACGTCATCTATTCACTGGAGATAACTATAATTTTTACCCACACTTTGGTGCCTTTGGTTTGATCATACATTAATTAGTTTTCTCACAATGAATTAAAACAATTATTTTATTAATTACTTGGGGCGGGTTGCTGAGTTTCCTGTCTATGCCTGATTCACTCACACACACAGATACACGTGTAACACACATACAATTGAGCAGGTGTTCACTGCGTGTGGGAACAGGTTAATTGCTACCCTAATCTAACAATGAAATATTTCTGCAATCTCAGACTTGTCCATTTACCAGTAACTTATACAAATTATACAAATTTAACATTTATTTAAATTAATGCCTAATCCAGCTATGGCTGTATCGTTGCATTATTCCTCTGCCTGAGAGAAAAAGTTTAATAAATATTTATTTATTAAATTTTTGTCTCTTTGTTCTAAACAAATACAATTATGTTATATTAACTTAAATTAAGTTTACATTGTTAAACAAACACATAATAGTGAGTAAGTCAGCCTAACGTTCACCGTGGTGGTATGTAATATTTACCCCCAATACACAGCTGATCGGTACGTTGACCTTGTCCTGCTTCAGTGGCCTCGCTCTCTTCTCTTTACTTATACGTAGAATTTCTTGAATGACGTCGCATGATATTTGCCAATGTCCTTATCCTTTCTCTCATCGTATATGATGAATGTGTGTCTTCCTACGCGTTTCTTCAACGTATAAGGTCCGTTGTACAATCGGAAAAATTTCCTTGCTGTATATATATATATATATATATATATATTTCAACGATACAGCCATACGCTGTATTAGGCATTAATTTAAATAAATATAAAATGTGTAGAATTTGTATAATTTACGGGTAAATGGACAGGTCTGGGATTGTAAAAATATTTCATTGTTAGATTAGGGGAGCAATTAACCTGTTCCGACACGCAGTGAACACCTGCTCAATTGTATGTGTGTTACACGTGTTTCTTGTGTGTGTTAGTGATGCATACAAAGTCAGCAACCCGCTCATGTGTGGAATCTCAGCAACCCACCCCAAGTAATTAATAAAATAAATATTTTAATTCACTGTGCGAAAACTAATTACTGTATGATCAAACCAAAAGCACCAAAGTGTGTGTAAAATTTATAGTTATCCCCAGTGAAAAGATGACGTTAATAGAACACGTTATGCGAAGTCAGTGCAAAATTAACGTGCTAAAAAATACGCAAATTACCCTAAGACGCTCAAATTAATACAGTGAGTGCTTAATCGAATTACCTATGATTTGTGCTATCTCGATTCCGTCCAAAATATTGCTATTTGCTAATAATTCCAAATAGATGAAAAGGTTCGGGAGTGGGGGCTTTCACGAGATATGCAGGTATCGATAGGACGATTTTTGAGCCAACTGGCGCGGAACTCGAGACATGCTGTCCGTCGGCAAAACAGTTTATTTTTAATTCTATTACAAATCGCAGTAACGAAAGAAATAACGTTTGTTAAATTCACGACAATATTCCGGAAAAAGTAAATACTGAAATCATAAGTCTACCAAGAGTATACACACTGCTGGAGAGCGACGCTGGACTCTAGACGTATCCAGGAACACTGCTGGAGAGCGACGCTGGACTCTAGACGTATCCAGGACCATGCCAGGACAGGAGGAATGGAAAACTAACTCCGGACAACGCTGGACCCCGGACAACAAGTCGTAATATCATCAGAACTCGAGGTGACATGCATAATGCATTTTTTAAAAGATTTTTTTAAAAAAAGAAAAAGAGCTCATAAAGACTATTTCAAAAGACAGTAACTTAAAATAAAGAAAAATTTATACTTAGTAACAATATTTTAAAATGTAGAGAATTGTGTAGTAAGAATGAGCGATCGCATATAAAATGAATTAATAAATGAAGGTTAGTTAAAGTACAGAGAGTAGAATTATTATCAGAATAAATAGTAAATTGATTTGATATTTGAATCATAGAAAAGATTAATTTAAAGTTTAATATTAAAACAAATGCCAGTCTAAAAGCAATTAATATAATTTTAAATTGAATTTTAAACTTTGGTATAGACTGAGCGGTTAGAGGTCAGATCTGAGTTAAGAAAATTTATTTCAATAAAAAATATTTTTCATTTTTATATTTAATTAATAGACCAATTTATAAACATGTCTAGATATAAGATTATTAACATGTTTAGATATAAGAGATTTGTTTAAATGTGTGTAATGTTGCATATCATAAGATATAAACATTTAATAATGAGCAATATCGTGACCGACAATTATTAATGATGTTTATGAATATTTATAATATTGAGTAAATAATAAATATGAGTTTTAAATACTGATAAATAAAATACTCTTATTATAGTTACACCTGGTATCATTATGCAACCTGCATATATAAATTCGTTGTATAATTTTGTCGCCCTTGAACGTGAGGCCCGACACGCCTACATTTATGTATATGTATCGTTGTATAGAATGGCTCCCAAAGAACGTGGGGCTGTACAAATTAAATTATATATAAATTTGTACACAAATATCGTTGTATAGAATGTCGCCCTTGACGTGAGGCACGGCACGCCTACATTTAATAATTAATGTATGCTCTATGATTACCAATGTTGATGAGTTATATGATATAACTAATATTATATTTTAATTAATTTTGTATGTTAGTATTTTAAAATTGTTGTGTGTATTGTATGTAATAACGCTACTGGCGCCCACCCAAAATAAACAGGTGTAATTGTAATATCAGTAGATAAAAATAAATAATAAGTAAACCATAAATAAATAAAAGCTCGCATACGGTTCACTAATAACAATAAATTATAAATAAATATTTTTTAATAATTCAACATGACGACTCCAGAAAATTTGGACATGGAAGTATTTCAGACCATGATGCGTGCTTGGGTCGATGAATTAAGCACGAAACAGATAGAAAATTTAAATAAACAGACAGAAAATTTAAATTCTAGAATATATGTATTAAAAGAATTTAATAAGAACCAAACAGAAAGTTTAGAAAATAAATTAGAACAACAGACTGAAAATTTTTAACAGGATACCATAAAAATAACGAACAAAGTGAAAGAATTAACGAAAAAGGTTGGTGATACCAACGCACATATTGAGACTATTTAAAGAATTAACGGAAAAGGTTGGTGATACCAACGCACATATTGAGACTATCACAGAAAATGTATGTGAAAGAATTGTTAAGCAAACGGAACAAATATGTGAAATGATGGTTTCTGAACAAACAATTGTAATTGAAAGTAAGAGACAACAGACTTTCTTAATTACTGATGATAATTCTAAAACAATAATTAACTCTAAAGAAGAATGTAAAATACATTCAATTAAACAAACGTACCGTGTTAGCGAAAATATCCAAAGTAGTGGTTACACTCACACACTAATAAAACAATTCAAAAAGGTAACACGATTGAAACAAATCACACGCGACAAGGGTACGCACAGTAAGTATCGATAGAACGATAATCATAATGATAAGCACAATAAATATAAAAACTATAAAGGTTATCATAAACAACGAATGAAAAAACTGTCGCGCACAGCTGGTCAGGTAAGTTCACTCAAACGAACTAATGAGAGAGAGAGAGAGAGAGAGAGAGAGAGAGAGAGAGAGTGAGAGAGAGAGAGACGTTCGTCAGGAGAGGGGAAGCAGAAGAGAATGCATTTTGCCGACGGCTAAGAGAAAAAAAGTTTTAACATCAGGTGACTCCACGGTCAAACCAAACGTCGCAGTAATACAATGGAATGCGGACGTTGTTTACACGTTGAGGTACAATGAATTTCCTGTTGACCGACCCAATGCATTGTTAGCTTTAAGCTGAGGAGGGTGTAAATTGAACCACACTCGATACCCAAATGTGAATGAATAATTATTTTTTTAAAAGAAAAATATTACTGTTAATTATTATTAATAAGAAAAGAAGTTAATTAATAAGAAATAATATGTGTAAAAAGATGAAACTATTAATAATAGAAAGAATGTTATGTTGTAAGAAATGGTAAGGAATGTTAGTATTTAAAGTAAAGAATGGCACGAGATAATATGTGTAAAAAAATATTTAAGAAATGATTGTAAAGGAATGTTATTATCGATGTTGTTATTAACATGAAGAAAGGATTAGAGAGGAGAAATCAATGTTAATTGTCAGAATGGCTGATCAAGCGAAATCTTCATACCTTAGTGGAAAGGCAAGGACACAGAAGATAGCGATAGTGAAAGTCAAGGACAGAGATTATTTAGAGCTCCAAATACTACGATTAAAACATCGAGTAGAGTTAAGCACATAAAGTCTGGATATAGACGTGTTTCTACGGTAGTCATCTGTAACCGATAATGACTCGCTACGAAGCTAACGAAAAAGGTGTATTTCAGAAAGTAATGGTAAGGATGAAGAAAATTATTAGCGATCAGAAAGGTAATAGTAAAGAAATGTAATAATTGAAGGTAATGAAGGTTAATGTATTGTATAAGATTAATGTAAGAATGTTAATGTATTGTATAAGTAATATAAGAAAAGTTAAGGAAGATAAAGTAATGTTCATGTTAAGAAAAGAGTTAAGAAGCGTAGGTAAGAATGTATGAGTAAGGAAATGTAAAAGTACAGAGCGAATCTACATACCTATGTGGAAATGCAGAGTATCCGAAAGGACCAAAAAGGAGAGCTAATTGCAGTGGATTTCCTTGGACCACGTCCAAAATCAAGTCGGGCAGTGAAACACATACTTTTTTGTATAGATGTATTTTCCAAAGCCGTACATCTGTATCCAATTATGCGACCCACAACTAAAGTTGTTTTGAAAATATTCTTGCAGAAATATAATCCTGCATATGGTAAAATTTCAGATTGAAGAATGGCATAATATGTTAAGATGCAAAATGTTTACCAGTGCAAGAATGCAAACTCATGTAGGAAGTGCTACACGTAAAAAAAAAATAAATAAATTGGTCGATGGGACCACATTAAAGGAGAACGATGGAAAAAAAATTTTAGCTACGTATGAATAATGAGAGAGAAGAGAGTGAGAGGGGAACAATGCCACTGAATGAGTACAAGGTCAACGCACCGATCAGCTGTTATAATGGGGGGTGAATATTGCATACCACCACGGCGAGTGTTAGACTGACTTACTCAATATTATGTGTTGTTTAACCGATGTAAACGTAAGTTAAGATAATATAACATGGTTGTATTTGTCTAGAATAAATAGACAAAAAATTTGATAAATAAATAATTATTAAATTTTTTTCTGAGGCAGAGGAATAATGCAACGATACAGCCATACGCTGTATTAGGCATTAATTTAAATAAATATAAAATGTGTAGAATCTGTATAAGTTACGGGTAAATGGACAGGTCTGAGATTGTAAAAATATTTCATTGTTAGATTAGGGGAGCAATTAACCTGTTCCGACACGCAGTGAACACCTGCTCAATTGTATGTGTGTTACACGTGTATCTTGTGTGTGTTAGTGATGCATGCAATGACAGGAATCTCAGCAACCCGCCCCAAGTAATTAATAAAATAAATATTTTAATTCACTGTGCGAAAACTAATTACTGTATGATCAAACCAAAAGCACCAAAGTGTGTGTAAAATTTATAGTTATCGCCAGTGAAAAGATGACGTTAATAGAACACGTTATGCGAAGTCTGTGCAAAATTAACGTGCTAAAAAATACGCAGATTACCCTAAGTGCTTAAATTAATACAGTGAGTGCTTAATCGAATTAGCTATGATTTGTGCTATCTCGATTCCGTCCAAAACAGTGCTATTTGCTAATAATTGCAAATAGATGAAAAGGTTCGGGAGTGGGGGCTGTCACGAGATATGCAGGTATCGACAGGACGATTTTGGAGCCAACTGGCGCGGAACTCGAGAGGGTATAAATTAGGGGTTCGACCAAAAACCCTTCTCTTCATTTCAAGACACAGTTGCAGCCGGACATGCTGTCCGTCGGCAAAACAGTTTATTTTTAATTCTATTACAAATCGCAGTAACGAAAGAAATAACGTTCGTTAAATTCACGACAATATTCCGGAAAAAGTAAATACTGAAATCATAAGTCTACCAAGAGTATACACACTGCTGGAGAGCGACGCTGGACTCTAGACGTACCCAGGAACACTGCTGGAGAGCGACCCTGGATTCTAGACGTATCCAGGAATACACTGCTGGAGAGCGACGCGGAACTCTAGACGTACCCAGGACCACGCCAGGACAGGAGGAATGGAAAACTAACTGTGGACAATGCTGGACCCGGACAACAAGTCGTAATATCATCAGAACTCGAGGTGACATGCGTAATGCATTTTTTAAATGATTTTATAAAAAACGGGAAAGAGCTCATAAAGACTATATCAAAAGACAGTAAATTAAAATAAAGAAAATTTTATACTTAGTAATAATATTTTAAAATGTAGATAAATGTGTAGTCGTAAGAATGAGCGATCGCATATAAAAAGAATTAATAAATGAAAGAGAAGTTAAGTAGAGAGAGTAGAATTATTATCAGAATAAATAGTAAATTGATTTGATATTTGAATCATAGAAAAGATTAATTTAAAGTTGAGTATTAAAACAAATGCCAGTCTAAAAGCAATTAATATAATTTTAAATTGAATTTTAAACATTGGTACAGACTGAGCGAGTAGAGCTCAGATCTGAGTTAAGAAAATTTATTTTAATAAAAATATTTTTCATTTTTATATTTAATTAATAAACCAATTTACAAACATGTCTAGATATAAGATAATTAACATGTTTAGATATAAGAGATTTGTTTAAATATGTGTAATGTTGCATATCATAAGATATAAACATTTAATAATGAGCAATATCGTGACCGACAATTATTAATGATGTTTATGAATATTTATAATATTGAGTAAATAATAAGTATGAGTTTTAAATACTGATAAATAAAATACTCTTATTATAGTTACACCTGGTATCATTATACAACCTGCATATATAAATTCGTTGTATAACTTTGTCGCCCATGAACGTGAGGCTCGACACGCCTACATTTATGTATATGTATCGTTGTAATATATATATATATATACCCGACACGCCTACATTTATGTATATGTATTGTTATATATATATATATATATATATATATATATATATTACAACGATACAACGTTATTAGATGTATGTGTGTCGTGCCACACGTTGACGGGCGACAAAATTATAACAATATAAATAACGTGTATGTGTAATTGGGGTTCAGGTGTAATTATAATAAGAGTAATTCTTTTTAGGAATCGTAATATGTTTCATTTATTACATTAAACAAACATAAAAAATAATAATATAAAAATAATTATGAATTCGCCATATGATATCCATTATCTATGGTTTCAAAGTTTCTTTACTTGCCGTGTTATCATCACAAACATATATCTTAAATTCTAGATATTATATTATAAATTGTATTTAAAAACTTTTCTTCATTATATTAAGATTACTTGCCTACTCAGTCTAAATGTGCTTTTGTTAACAATTATTAATACATTCTTATTCTATATTTTCTTTATACCTTTCTACAGCTTTATAATCATTTTAGCACACTTAGTTGATTATTTTCAATTATTCTACGTTATGTGCTTTTACTAAGAAAAAGTTAAATAAATTAATTACTTGTTCATTTTTCCTGCAAGGATTTAACTTATCGTTTCAGTGTCTGTTCTTTCATTAAAGAAAAATAATTAAATAATTTTCTGATTACACATGAATTACATTGATTTTATCTCTATCTACATACTTATTATTTGCTCTTACAAAAATGTTTTGTTTTTGTTTTTCTTTTTTTTTTATTAAAGTCTGTTAATGTCTTTCTCTTTGATAATTATGTATTGGTTTTTCGTCACCTTAAATTCCGCAGAGTTGTCCCATGTCCTCCAGTGATTCCTTCGGTTCGATCCTCCTGGATGTCCTCTTGTCCTCACTGCTCGTCCTCTCGTCTCTCGTCCTTCATGGTATATTGGCTGCTGTAGACTATGATGACATGTTGCTCTGGATCTGTAGCTGTCATGATAGAAACGTCTCTAGTTCTCTGCATCTCGTTCCTCTGCTAGTCATGCTCTCGTCCTCTGTCAGGAGTTGATGTTCTTAGCTGTCGACTGCTTGTAGACGTCCGACGATTTCTTCGTTACGGTACTTTTTTAATTATTGTTTTCATTAATACTTTAAATTAAAACATTACCGTAATACTTTATAAGTATACAGTAAGCATACTGTATAAGTAATATTTTGTCTACAAAATCATACTGATGTTAGATTTAGCGTCTACCTTTGTCCAAACTAGTTTAAAAAAATTCGCGTCTCGGACGGCCATAACGTACTGTGAATGTTAGAAGATAGAGATTAGCTCTCCTGGACTTCTATTTATATCCACTCAGAAAACTGCACCTGTCGATTCAGGAATCAGCCTGTCGACAGTTGAAACATGGCATGATAGCCCCCACTCTCGTCTCATTTCATGGGCGTGGGTCATGACAAAAAAGGACAGCGCTAAGATTCAGAGTGCTGAAATGCAGTTTCTTAGAAATATTTTAAATAATACATTGCAAGATAGAATAAGGAATGAGGACATCAGAGCAGAATTCGAAGTAAATGATATAAATGAAATTATTGCAATTTACATAAGACGATGGTGGGATCATCTGCAAAGAATGACAGAGGATCGATTCCCAAAAGCGGCACTGAACTACAAAGCCATTGGTAAAAGAGACGTGGGTCGTCCGAGGATGAAGTGGGTACCGTAACGGGTTTATATAACCTAATCCTTGAATAGGAGGAGGAGAAGAAGAAGAATAAGAAGAGATACGTTTTGGTGGCTACAGAGATATAAATAAATAAGATATAAAAATTGCTGTTGATTTGTGGCATTGTTAATTGCACTTTTAAGAAGAACGCATTTAGGGCTGCCAAGATACAATTTTTAATAAGATACTGGCAGCTGCGGTCCAGCTGTATACGAGTGAGACGCGGGCAGTAACAATTGTAGCTTCCGAAATAAAAATCTTAATCAGGGGTAAAGTTTTCCTGTTGAAACATACGAGGTTTGATCAAAAATTAAGCCTTGGTTCATCTACACTTACAATCCCCCCTTCAACGTAGCATCAATCGATTATAACACGACTATGCCAACATTTTTTCAGTCTTAAAAACAGTTCTCGAACGCACTTTTTGTGTAGCCTTCAGATCGCTCAGTCATTTACCTTTTACACCTTTAACAGTCGCGAAACGTTGTCCTTTCGTGGTGCTTTTCATTATTCAGAAGAAGAACGATCGTGTTGGAGCGAATACGCCGGTTGCGGAGTCAGTACAATGACTGGTGCATTATCGGCGTTACTGCCCTTCCATTTCGCCTTTTTTCTAAGAATAGACGTAAAATCCCACCATAGTGGATTTTCTATTTATCGTTTTACCCAATGATAAAAATTAATGGAAAACAAAACCTACACTCTTCATATGATTACCATGATCTTCAATTTGTTCAAGACAATCTTTGAAGATCTGAACTGCTTGTTCATGCATAGCAGGCTTGCCAGAAGCCTTCTGCTACACTTTCCCCACGACAGAACAGTTTATCTAATTCTTTACGCAAAATTTACTCCATGTTTTTCAATTTTGAGTCGTATAATGTCACAAAATTGCTAAATCGTTAAGTATTAGATGTCAAATCTAAACTGTACGTCCAATAGCGTAAACATTTTAGGAGATTGTGACTAAAGTGGGTACAAATGTCATATAAAAACAATGTTTTAATTGGACATTTATAGCGCACGAAATACAAATATCTGTATGGAAATCTATACATTAATTCCATGTTCTAAGATTAATATTTAAAATCATTTTGGAAATGAAATATTTTTATAGAAACTACTTCTTTCCTCAACCTTAACCACAGTATTGAGGTCACTAACGTATACCACCTCACGTTAGCACACTCGATTTTCACTGGTGATGGCAGTCGATGGCACTGCCTAAACGTCTGGTTTTGCAGAAAATATTAGACCAAGGCCAAATAGCCCGTGAAAGAATGTTAACAACAAACTACTTCTTTGTTGCCGATAACGTAGTACACATATAAAAATCGGTATGGAGAACTATACATGACTTCCATGTACGACTTCCAAGACATGACAGGTGCAGAATTTTACGTTTGTGTTTATAATATATATTTGACAAGAAGCAGAGCTAGATATGGTGACAAAACATCAAATAAGTGGATGCTTGAGTTGTGAAGAAATGACGTATCAGCTAAAATATGGGTGACGTATCACCCATGTCAGGTGGGTGAAACCTCAACCTTCGTGAGGAAGGACTGTACTTTTGTATAAAATGTTTGTCGGTCGAACGAAGAGCTGGCCAAAGGGAGTTGTGATCTGATTCCTGTAATGAAATTGCACTCTCGCTACGAGTTATCGGCCGAGGGTGAATGATGTCTATAGTGTTATCAAAGTATTTCCTGTCGATACTAGTCTTTTTTTTAATCGAGTCTTTCTTTCTTCCATTCGTCTTCTGATTTCCTGAACGACGATTCTGTTCACCCGTATAATTATAAATTTATCAGCAAAACATTTCTTCCTTAATACGTTTGTGTCTTCTGTTTAACACCCACCATTCTGATCCATGTCATAACGCTATATTCCGCACAGGCTAGTAAATAACTAGCCATCAGGGAGGTCAAAATATTTTTCCAGGAGGGGCAAACAATTTTCCAGAGGAGAAAAATATTTATATATTTTTCATACATACACACATGCACATATTAGTTTGTAATTCATATATCATAATAGAAATAAGTACATAGATTGTACATACTTATTGCTTCAAAATATGCATAAAATTAATGGCTTGTAAAAGTTAATGTTTAATCGCCATTAAGTAGTGCTCAAGTTTCAAAAGTTTTAATATTATGATGTCCGAAATCAAAACATCAGAGCAGGTTTTAGTGTGTATGAGGGTACACCGTGGACAAACATTTTCAACATTCCCTATGGAGGGTTGCTCAGAGTAAAGCTACGAATCTACAGTGCACGTTTCACAGAACAAACACGCGAAAAACAAGGAGCGCTCCCAAGTCTCTCATGGACCCTGAGCATCTTGCAGAGGGTTCATTCCCTAAAGACGAAAAATCAGTCTATGAACCGTTCCTCTGTAAGCACGTACAGTTACACTGGCCAGCGATCAACAGGAAGCAAATCGCTGTCCACGCTGGAAAACGTTTCGGCTTGAACGGGTTGTGTTGGTGTGGGTTTTGGCACTTTCCATTTAAAAAGCGTGCAAACGTAAGAAAATAAACATGAGTGAAGCCAGAAATAACGCGAATTGTGTGTGTGTGGGGGGGGGTGTCCTGCCTGCGTTTTATTGCGGTAATCGTAATAATAAAACTTTGGAAACGTAAACATTTCATAATTGAGATATTCTTGCCTGCCAGGAACGATACCCTATATTTTTACTCATACATGATTTAATTTAAAATGAAAAAATTATAATTTTATTGTCTGCCAACAAAATTATTTTATTTTTTACAATTTTCATTGTTTGAAAAAGTTTAAATGAATTTTCAAGTACTTTACTCTTGTAAAAACGTAAAATGTTGCAAGTAAACTACCCCTTCCCCTTAACTGATCGTCACCAAAATCAATAGACCTTGAGTGCTTTACAATTCAGAGCTGCATGCAAAACATTATTCGATTCTGTTTGAATTTGCTGCAGTTATCGTTTGCCATAGAAAAAATTCTACACACAGACACTTTTCGATAAAATCGGTATGGGGAATCATACATGACTCCCATGTTGTAAGATTTATGTTTAAAATAATTTACTTGAATTCGGTTCAATAATTCCTAAAAAAGTATCGCCTCCCCTCAAACTAATTTCACTATTTATAGATATTTTGGTTATTATGGGGTAGTCGTTTAATATAATGTTATTTTCGAATTACTGTATCTATAAATAACGGTAGAATACGGTATATATATAACCATACATGCCTTCCATGTTCTAAGAGTTATATTTAAAATCATTTTCGAAATGAAATATTTCCATAGAAACTACTTCTTTCTACTTACTGCTTCAGCCTTAACCACAGTATTGTGGTCACTAACGTATACCACCTCACGTTATCGCACTCGATTTTCACTGATGTTAGAAGTCGATGGCACTGCCGAAACGTCTGGTTTTGCAGAAAACATTGGACTACGGCCAAAGAGCCGGAGAAGGAATTTTAACAACAAAATACTTCTTTGTTGCCGATAACGTAGTACACATATAAAAATCGGTATGGAGAACCATACATGACTTCCATTTTCTCAGATTATATATAAAATCATTTGGTACTGCCTTTATGCGTACCCGCAGTTATTTCTATAATGCGATTTTCGGGCTTAGATGTGTAGTGAATATCGCACATAATTTTATGTAGTGGAAGAATTATACAAATTTTAATTTTATATGTTGCAAAATAGTTGGCTGGTGATTGCAATTGATTTCGTTTGTCATTTTATTTCCATGTTCCATAAGGAAATTAAAGTATGGTGATGCCAAAAAAAATCGTGCTCAAGATAATTGCAGATTCTGATTGTACTACCCTCAAAACATGAAAAAAAGTTATTTTTCGAAAAATGTCTGTGTGTGTGTGTTTCTGTCTGTCTGTGTGTCTGTGTCTTTGTGTGTCTGTAGATTTTTTTCTATGGCAAACGATGAGAGCCGCAAATTCAAACAGAATCAAATATTTTTTTCTATACAGCCCTGAATTGTAGAGTACTCAAGATCTATTGTTTTTGGTGAAGATCGGTTAAGGAGAAGGGGTAGTTTACCGGCAACGTTTTTTTTTTTATTAAGAGTATTTTTTTTCTGTGGCAAACGATAACAGCCGTAAATTCAAACAGAATCAAATAATGTTTCGCATACAACCCTGAATAGTAGAGTCCTCAAGACCTGTTGTTTTTAGTGAAGATCGGCTGAGGGAAAGGGGTAGTTTACCGGCTACATTTTATGTTTTAACAAGGGTAATTTTCCTATGACGAACGATAACTGCCGTAAATTCAAACAGAATCAAATACTTTTTTGCACACCTTCCTCCATTATAGAGTACACAAGGTCTGTTGATTTTAGTGAAGTTCAGTTAAGAGAAAAGGGTAGTTTACCTGCAACGTTTAAGTTTTAAAAGGGTAATTACATTTTTATGACGAACGATAACTGCCGCATATTCAAAGAGAATCAAATATTTGTTTGCATAGATTCCTGACGTTTTAAGACTCAAGGTTTGTTCATTTTGGTGAAGATCGGTTAAGGAAAAGGGGTAGTTTACTTCCAACGTTTTATGTTTTAACAAGGGTAATTTTTCCTATGACGAACGATAACTGCCGTAAATTCAAAGAGAATCAAATAATTTTTGCATACTTTCCTGAACTGTAAAGAACTGAAGGTTTATTGATTTTGGTGAAGATCAGTTAAGGGAAAGGGGTAGTTTACCAACAACGTTTTATGTTTTAACAAGAGTAATTGTTTCTATAGCGAACGATAACTGCCGCACATTCAAACAGAATCAAATAATGTTTTGCATGAATCCCTGAATTGTAGAGGACTAAAGGCTTATTGATTTTGGTGAAGATAAGTTAAGAGAAAGGGGTAGTTTACCTGCAACATTTTATGTTGTAACAAGAGAAATTTTTTCATGACGAACGATAACTGTCATAAATTCAAACAGAATCAAATAATTTTTTACATATGTGTCTGAGTTGTAGAAGACTCAAGGCCTATTGATTTTGGTGAAGATCGGTTACGGGGAAAGAGTAGTTTACCAGAAACTTTTTTTGTTGTAACATAGTAAAGTACTTAATTTTGATAAATTAAGTATCCTGATAAGAATAACTTAATAATCCACTGTAGAAACGTAGATGAAATATCTATAAATGAAGAGGCTAGTTGAACGGGGTGGGGGTAATTTTCTATAAATGAAAATTATAATTGAAGGGGAGGGGATAATTTTTATTTATATGTCATGTGTACTATGTTATCGGCAACAAAGAAGTAGTTTGTTGTTAAAATTCCTTCCTGGGCTGTTTGGGCTTGATCCAATGTTTTCTACAAAACCAGACGTTTCGGTAGTGCTATCGACTGCCATCGTCATTGAAAATTGAGTGCACTATCGTGAGGTGGTATACGTTAGTGATCACAGTACTGATGTTAAGGCTGAAGAAAGAAGTAGTTTCTATGGAAATAGTTCATTTCGAAAATGATTTTAAATATAAATCTTAGAACATGGAAGTCGTGTATGGTTCTCCATACCGATATTTCCAATTTGTAAACTTAAAAACGTTAGGTTCTTTATTTTAAGTGTTACTTTGTTATAAGCATTGTATTACACGTTTACTGTTATGTTTTCTCAACCACAGCTTTTATTTATTTTAGCAGTAAACCAAAAACCCAAAACCATTATTACCTAACTACCAAATGAAAACAACAAGTATTTTTGTTTTACATTACGAAATAGGACAATTTACAATTAGTACACTTCTTTTTTCCACACCGAAATATATCGATACAATCGCATATTAAAAACATCGAAATGTATTGCGGGTACTCATACAGTTCCAATCATTTACTTGAATTCCGTTCGATAATTCCTAAAAAAAATATAGAATTTTGTCAAAGAGAAATAAAATGTTTCCATAGAAACTACATAGAAACTCTTATCGTTTGCAATAGAAAATACTCTTGTTAAAACGTAAAACGTTGCAGGAAAACTACCCCTTCCCCTTAACCTATCTTCACCAAAATCAATAGGCCTTGAGTCCTCTATGACTCAGGCAGGTATGTAAAAAATTATTTGATTCTGTTTGAATTTGCGGCAGTTATCGTTAGCCATAGAAAAAATTCTACACACACACACACACACACACACACACACACACACACTTCGAAAAATGACTTTTCTTCATGTTTTGAGAGTAGTACAATCAGATCAGCCCTTATCTCAAACACGATTTTTTTTCGCCATCACCATACTTCCATTTCCTTATGGCACATGGAAGTAAAAAATTATCCCCTCTCCCTTCAACTATCATTTTTATTTATAGAAAATTATTCCCTCCCCCTTCAACTAACCTTTTTATTTATGGCTATTTCATCTACTTTTCTACAGTGGATTATTAAGACCTTGTTTTCAGGATGCATTATTTATCAAAATTTAAGTACTTTACTCTTGTCAAACATAAAATGTTCCAGGTAAACTACCTCTTCCCCTTAACCGATCTTCACCAAAATCAATAACCATTGAGTCCTCTACAAATAAGTCACATATGCAAAAAATTGTTTGATTCTGTTTGAATTTGCGACACTTATCTTTCGCCGTAGAAAAAATTCTACACACAGACACTTCCCGGAAAATTACTTTTCTTCACGTTTGAGGGTAGTAAAGTCAGAATCACCCCTTATCTCGAACGCGATTTTTTCGCGATCACCATACTTCCATTTCCTTACGGAACATGGAAGTAAAAATTGCACGAACCTTTTGAACAAACCTCTTAGATTAAGATACGATGCTCAAGGGTGCCCATTATCACTTTCCCTTGTTAATTTGTGTACAGGCAATGTCATGCACAATTGGCAGATGAATCTTCAGGAGTGTTTTATGACTGATAACTTTATTGCTGACATGTTGTCCTTTGCTGGTGACCAGGCTATCCTGTCAAATTTGGAAAGCGGCTTGCAGATGCCTGTACACTCATTAAGTCGAATCTGCATTGATTTCGGATTAAAATTAACCGATGAGTGATTTCTATCAGAAAAATTCTCTTTATCCGAAAAAGTTGTAACATTTTTTGATTGACGTTTTGATCCCTGAAATCTGGGATCATCCTCAGACTTTGTGAGGTTTGGTTGAAAGACCTTGTTGAAAGACCCTGTTTTTCGGTCTTTCAACCGCCACTCACAGCTTTTAGCTTCTGATAACGATCACAGATTCTAGGGACCGAAAGGTCAAGCGAAAATTGTTACAATGGAAGCAGTCCGAATGAAGATTCTGATTACAGATCTCAACACTTAAGGCCAATGTGGTTTCACTTTCACGGAACTGATCCCATACGGGCAAAAATTGTTGTAAATGGTACTGTTCTGGAGCACGTTAGTAACTTTGAATATCTGGGCTATAACGTGTTTTACATTACAAACAATGACGCGGTGAATAAACTTTACAAGTTGGACCACATCAGGACATGTTGTGTGGGACATCAGGAGAAATATAAAGTCAACGAATACAGAAACAAGCCTGACGTTCTACAAGGGTCTGATGCGTCCGAAGTCCTCTCCGCACTTCTCTTTGGATCTCAGAATTGGACTTTAATGAAATTCCAGTCCAGTCATATTCAAGCGGCCGAAATGAGATTCTCGGGCACGTGGCAGGACATATTCTTCAATACCGCAGAATAAATGCAAATATACAACAGAAACTGAATATTATTAGTACAATGGATAGAATTGCCTGATATTGCCTAAAATGGTTGCAACATCTTATCCGAATGAATGACAACTATTGAACAAATGGATGGACAACTATTATCTGATGGACAACATCATTAAACAAATATTGAATTATAAGCCTAAGGGACGGAGATGTGTGGGACGTCGGAAAAAGCCTTGGAGCAACCAGCAGCTCTAGTCTTTTTGCTTTGGTTTAATCCTTTCTAAAGATGATGACGATGATGATGAATTTCAGAGCCGTTGAAGACAAAACGTTCAAAGATACCAGGGTATACCAACTTGTTGGTTTGTCTGTTATATTATCACTTCAAAGTACTGAATTCAGCTGTTCTATTACCACCTTCCCTTGTTCTATTCTAATGCTGATATATTTATCATTTCTATTGCCTTTTGTTTTTTCACACCAAAATACTTGAAAATCCTGCTGTATTTTGCAGTATGTAAGTCTAGCGTCATATCGGCTACTTCACTTTCAGTTTATTTCGGCTCCTTTGGCTTTGTCAAGACCCTGTGGTTCTTAATTTTTATGGAGATTTTGGGCCATATAATTGGAGTGCTGTTCGTACGACGTTAAAAGACAAAAGCTCCATGTGGAGACTGTATCCAAATGCAGTGGCTAGAAAACTACGCGTTCTTCCGGTCACCAGAAGAAGATTTGAAAGCAAATGACCAGCAGATAGACGGAACTTGTACTATAGAAATTCAGATTTACTTTCTGTAATTAAATTTTTGGAATGCTGTCACTTGGCGCTTTTTTGCCCAGCACCGCTGGCCCTGTGCTGTCCCGCTCAACAAGATGTTGCCAGTTGTCTCTCTTGTCGCCACTTTTCCACTTCACAACTCCATTATTTTGAAATTTTTCAGAATTTCGTCTGTCCATTTTTAGAGCTGGAATAAGCCATTATCGGTTTAATCTCTGCAGAAGATACCCTCAAGCAGAAGATCCCTGTGGTATATACTCTCGTACCATATATTTAAAATCTTATGCTACCAGTAACTAATACATCGTGCGGTAATGATATGTGTATATGTAATATATAAGATAGGTTCATATCTTACTCCACAGCCGAGATATTTGAAACGGCTCACTTGTTCTAAAGTGCTATCGTTTGTAACTATCTTAGTCCTCACTGGATATTTACCTTTAAAGGCCATGGTTTTGGTCTTTCTTACTGAAACTGTTAGTGAGTACTCTTTTGCTACTTCTTGTAATTGAAACATAGCTCTTTTTAAATCATTATCATTCTCTTGAATAAGAACTATGTCATCTGCATATAGCAGAGAACCAGTACAAATTTGTTTTGTTATTCCCGAAGTCACTCGGTATTTCCATGCCCTCAACATATTGTCAATATATATACATTATAACATAACAAATTTCAATGTAATAAAATATGTGGAGCCCCACGCTTTTGGAGCGCCAATTTATATAACAACACAAACATTGATGTATTGAATTCATGGGTGTAATCGTAATAAGAAGATGATGCGTTATTTAAGTTTAAAATTGTTCCATTATTTATTTTTTATTAAACAAAATCTTTCATTTCGCATATTTAAATAGTACTCATTATTAAATCGTTTGTACGACTCTTTCGCAGACAACTTATAGCTAACAAATTACATACAACAGGTTATACATAAATCTTATTACCTAATTTTAATTAATTTTTTGTTGCTCTCGGCTTACTCATTGTGTGGTCATCTTTTGCAATTGCTGATTAATTTACTTCAATAATGAATTTACTTGTATTCCAATTTCTTTAATATTAATTGGTTTTAAAACTTTCTACTGCATATGCATTCTCCTTTGTCAACAAAGACTTTATTAATTACGTTAACTTAAAAATCAAATATTTCTCTTATCATTTACCTTACTCTCAATTACTAAATTTTATACAAGAGATATTATTCTAAATTTCACTCTGCTTTTACATTTATGTACAATTTAGTTATTTTAATACTGGTTGAATGTCTTTCATTCTAACTTTAATTAGTGTCTTTCAAATGTCTGTAATTACAATGGTTTTGCATCACCTCGTTTGACGTGGTTAATCATCTGTACGTCCTCCTTTGGTCCTCAGTCCGTGTCCTCCTGGTCCTCTTCCCGGATTCCACTGCATGTGCTGTTTAATAGTCGTCTCGCCTCACATCATATGCTGCAGGTGTATACATAGACCTCCTGGTATGTGCTCTGCTGCTCTGGTTGGACTTCCAGTTTGTCCTGTGACTCTTACTATAGATTTAAAAATAGCGTCGTCGACTGACAGCCTCCTGTGGCAACGGTTGAATAGAGAAGAAGAAACTTTATTAGCGCGACCTGGTATTTATAGCCAGGTCGTGCAAAAGCTCAGGTCCGAACAATTTTCAACTTGTCAGATTTTCCCCCACTCTGGTTCAATTCAATATTTTCGCCTATCTTCGCGAATTACGAAGTCTGTTTCACACCACTCGATGCTCAATCGATCGCTAATTTTTATATGTTTACTATACGTAAATTACACTTCTTTATTGTAATTACAAAAAGAGCTATTCACTTTTTACGTATAGTAATTGCACTTTTCGTAACATTGGCATGGTCGTTTAACCCTTCGTTTACCTTTAATTTCTATACACTTTGGTGTCTTTTGTTTTACCATATCGGACATATTTTTCTTATAATTAAAATAAAACATAAAAACTATCCTACATGAAAAGGGTTGGTTACATTTCAGAAACGGACAGGCTTCACACACACAAACAAAATACACGTGTACACAACGCTAGCGACAGGTGTGCCAGAAATGCGTGTCCATGCATGAATCGTGTGTTCCCTATTTAGCTACGATACAGATTGCAATATGAATCATGTTTATTAATCCATACTTATTAATTTTTATTATTTATTTATATTATTTTGGCAATGCACAGTACCGTTGATGGTTATACTGTTGCAATATGTATATAACTTTGGGAAAATACGGCATCCCTACCTAACACCCTTATTTATTGGAATGTTACCTGAGAGCTTACCATATAGATCCACCTACAGATATACTTTTGTAAAGGATCTTAACTGAGTTTATTAAATGGTGTGGCTGTCTCTTCTATCCATAATATTTCATAACTAACAAGATTTCTGTATGCACAATTATTTATTCTTAGTTTTAATAAATAACTTTCAAGTAAGTATATGAAAAATATAAATCTTAAGGTGTAAAGAAGTTTGTATAATTTCCACGTTAACTTTGCACTTTTTATATACTATTTTCTCAGCTGCTCTTAGATACAGAGGTTTCAAAAAACAAAAATAATTCAGTTAACGTTTTTTTATAAAGTACATAAACAATTTTTCCTCCACGAAAAAATTTTTTTTTAATTTGACGTTAGTGCACAAAATGTTCTCTAATATTTGTAATTTTTGAGTTCCTATCTAATTTAATGATAAATATATTTCAAATTTATTTTGAGGATCTTACGAATATAATGTGTCAAAGAATGTCTTGTATGGTCTTTGGGAAAAGGTACCGGAAGGAATAGGTAAATCTTGAAAAACTATGTAATGATTTCGATGTGTAATACCGGTAAGTAAGAAAAGTAATAATTACCGCAATAAGAAGAAGTAATACAGCAGTTCCTGGGAGACTAATCATTGTGACTGACTCGACCAA
The DNA here is from genome assembly GCA_034769895.1 of Magicicada septendecula. NCBI lineage: Eukaryota > Metazoa > Arthropoda > Insecta > Hemiptera > Cicadidae > Magicicada > Magicicada septendecula. Next base: position 354,114,862 of record CM068373.1, read on the forward strand.
CGAGATGTTAAACGCCCTTATATGGAGTTCAGTATGAAAGCATTCCAACAAACAGGCATGTAACTTACAGTATATCATGCGTGTAGATTACACGCGTTTGCTTTTTGTTCACGGCCAAAGTATTTTTTTAAAATGCGTATTTGTATTAATACACTATCATTATCTATTCATTGTCATGTATTCTTATTATTTAATGTAATTATTATTGCAGGTATTATTAACAAACACACAAACTGATAGTGAACGTCTAGAAAATGTTAAAGAAGCCGCTGTATTGGAACGTTGCAGTAATGATATCAACCTTCGAAAAGACAAAACCATCAAAAGAATATAATGAATACTTTTATTGACCTATAATCTTTTTAAAAACAAATCAACCTCTTCAAGTCCGCCTCAAATTGTGTACCGAGTTTATATTATTGTAAAATAATAGTTGAGACTTTACTTGCATGCTGTAAGGGTTTTCTAATTACTACTTATGGCACAGGTCTTCTCTTTAAAAAACTCAGTTGAGAAATTTTCAATTCTTTTTTAATTCAGTTGAGAAATTTTCTATTTTTTTAAACTGTTTCCAATACGCCAGAGGTATTAATAAAAACTTTTACATCAACTGTTTTGTTTATTTTACAGTGTCATAAAAAGTTTTAATACCACCCATTAAAAATAAAATTTATTCTAATTGTATTATTTTCATTCAATCAGAAAGTTATACAACATTTTTTGAGTTAAATTACCATGTCTAATAATCATTGGGTGGATCAAGTTACTACACGCATCTACATGTTTAGACTCATCTGTAGAACGATTCGTAGGTACCTGAACAGTAAAACACGGAAGGATACCCGAATTAAATTTTATAAAACTGTGGCTGTCCCCACATTCCTGTATGCTAGTAAGACATGGACACTTGGTAAAAGGGACGTGCAGAGGATTCAGAGAGCCGAAATGAAATTTCTAAGAGGGACGTAAGGTTGTTCTCTCTTGGATCGGAGGAGGAACGAGGATATTAGACGCGATTTAAACATTGTATCATTTCACCAGAAGATTGAAGACTACAGAAGGAGATAGTGCCAACACTTGATTCGTATGCCTGATATCCGTCTACCTGCGGCTGCCTTGGCTTATCACTCTACTGGGAAGAGAGATGTCGGTACACCGAGGAGGAGATGGGTTCCGGAATAGGTCTAAGGCCTAGTCCTTGGAGTGATGATGACAATGATGATAAACTTTCTACACTCTTCGTGCGTGACCTGTTGCCTGTTACAGATTACCCGTCGCAATTCCCCTCCGTTCCTGGGCTTCTGCTTTGCCAATCGATAAGTCATTGTGTTCTAAAGATTCTCAGTTGGCTTGAGGCCTGGACTGGGTCGTGGCCAAGAAAGCGGCTCAATATCTTTGACAAACCATTTTCTGGTTGGATCTCTGGCATGAGGTGTTTTTCTCTATGGAACCCCTGAGCAGGAGGAACCAACACTTCCTCCGAAGTTTCACAGTATTTGTCACTATTCATTGCACCACTAACTACCTTACACTCTCCAGACCCCTCAGATGTGATACAACACCAGACCATTACATCACCACCTTGTTCGACTGCCGGAGCGACACAGGCTGGCAAACATTTGTCTGCTTTTGTCATGTGAACTCTGACCTCACGTCGAAGAAATAGCTCAAAATGACATTTGTTTGAAAAAATTACCCTCATTACTGTATATTTCCCATATAGGCTATAACACAAAATGCATGCCAAATAACCTCAAAATGGGTGGTAACAATAACACGAAAATCAGCTGACTTGAGGGCAATGAAAAAGTGGGAATTCCTATCCATTTCCATGGACCATGCAAAATAAAAGATTGGTACCACATGAAGAAGGCAGAATATTGTTACGACGGTTTACTGATCGTTGTATGGTACAGTGGAAAACAAAATACAAGACACCAATTAAGTCACTAATCACCAGCTTTAATTATCACAATTAAACACTTTGTAATCAACAAGATAGTCTCTTACAACAAATCAAATAAAAATTGTTCACATGCAATAAAAAATGTCAACTAATATAAAACACAATTGTGGGGTTCTTTTTTATTAGCAGTGGACTGTATATTGTAAAACTAAAATATTTAAAAGGATTTATTCTCATGTAATCAACAATGCATAAATATTAAGCGTTTACTGACCTTGTCCTTGTGCGTTGTAAATGTCCCGTTGTAAGCAACACTTCGCTGATTTTTTAGGCAGTCCTAAACTTCACAATAATATTCTAATAAACGTTAAACACATAAAATAAACACATGAAATAAGCACAAAGTAAAATAACAATAGCGGTGAATAGACTTTCTGTTCTTGCGGTATGTGTGTATAAACCAAAAAGAACTGAACTGCACGATATGCCTTACACTACAGGAAAGAAAACGCTCTAATTATGACTGTTGATTACCGTACTAGGTGAATTGTACTTTGAAACAGTTAATGGGAGTGCACTCTATTAGAGAACTAATGAAGTAGAGATAGGGGGAGTTTTATTATTGTTATGAAAACAAAATATCTGACATACCGGCCCCTTTGAACCAACTGGTTCAACAAGAAACATTAAAAGAACATAAAAACAATTTTGATCCTTCGGAAGAGTATAATAAAACTATTTATAAGGGGCAGTAGCCAGTTGACTGGTCAAGGATTTTAGTAAATGGGAAGACGGGATACCTTATCAGAAGGACGGGTCAAGGTTCCACCGGCAGTCTTCATGTTGACGACACGTACCACTCCATCATTCCCTGGAGATACTGAGATGACTCTCCCGAGCTTCCACTTGAGGGGTGGCAGGTTCGTTTCTTGAATAACGACTAAATCTCCTATTTTGAGATTTTCTTGAGGTCTGATCCATTTGGACCGTTCTTGAAGTGTGTGGAGGTACCCCATTTGCCATCTTTTCCAGAGATGTTGTGTGAAGGCTTGAACCAATTTCCAGCGTTTTATGTGATTAAGTGGTGCATTAGTTAGTTGAGGTTCGATCAGGGCATTAAGAGGTCCTCCAGTTAGAAAATGTCCTGGTGTAAGAGGTTAAAGATCTGAAGGGTCATTAGAGAGAGGAGCTATCGGCCTCGAATTAAGGATAGCTTCAACACGCACAACTAAGGTGCTAAATTCTTCGTATGTTAAAATGTGTTCACCTATGACTCTGGTGAGATGATATTTTGCACCTTTAATGGCACGTTCCCAAAGTCCACCTTGGTGAGGTGCACGCGGAGGAATGAAATGGAATGTGATACTGTTGTTCGTAGCAAAATCTTGCATCTCTGGTTGCTTCATGAGATCTTGAAAACATCTTTTGAGCGAAGAAGCAGCTCCTATGAAATTAGTCCCACAATCAGAGTACAGGTGTGATACAAGACCCCTCCTAGAGATGAATCTCGTAAGGGCTGCAATGAAGGCGTCTGTAGTTAAATCAGTAACCACTTCCAAGTGTACAGCTTTTGTTGCAAAACAGATGAACAGGCAGAGGTACACCTTTATAGGCTGTATCCTGCGAAGTGTAAAAAACTTGACCGTGTAAGGGCCAGCATAATCAACTCCAGAAGCGTTGAAACAACGAGTAGGGGTAACACGACCGGCTGGTAGATCACCCATGAGCGGAGACGTGTTTGTTGATTTTGTACGAAAACATCGTACGCATTTAAATATTCTTGAGCGAATAACACTGCGGGCGGAGAGGATCCAAAAGCGTTGAGATAGTGTTGCTTGGAGGAACTGGGGACCAGCGTGCAGGTACATGCGATGATAGTAATCGATGAGTAAATGAATAGCGACATGATTTTTTGGCAGAAGAATAGGATGTTTGGCATTGTAAGTAAGCGCAGAGTTCTTCAGTCGACCTCCGACACGGACTATTCCTGCATCATCAATAAAGGGTGCTAGACGTTGGATGCGGTTTGAGCATGTCCTTTTCTTGGAGAGTAGATCTATGTCTTCTGCAAAGTGAAGTCTCTGAATGAGCCAGCAAATGCGGTTACAGGGGTTATTTAATTCAGTTACTGTAAATGATCCACTTATGGTGGTTTTAACTTTCAAACTGGTTATAAAGCGAAGGACATAAGCCATTACATGAAGAAGAGTCTTCCAAGAAGAAAACTTTGTAAGAAATCCAAATGTTGGGACTTCTTTTGTGGTCATCATAAGATTAAGCACATTTTGGATGAAGGATAGATTGTGGCCAGGTCTGCGTTGATTTAGCGAGCCATGGTGGTCCTAGCCACCACTGGCTATGTTTCATCAAAACTGTGGGTGTCAAGCCTCGAGAAGCACAATCAGCAGGATTGTCAGCAGTTGAAACATATTTCCAGACGTGCGGTGAAACTAAGTCTTGTATTTGCGCCACACGATTAGCAACATACACCTTGAGACGAAAAGATAGAGTGCGTATCCAAGATAAAACTACTGTAGAGTCGCACCATGCTGAAATTTTGTCAATCTTGTGATGTTGTGAGAGCTGTTCTGTACAGTAATGTAGCAATTTGGCTAACATGTGCGCACCACAAAGTTCCAAGCGGGGAATAGTCACACGCTTCAGTGGAGCTACTCTTGATTTTGCGATCAGCAGTCGTATGCTGACATCTCCTTCTGCGTCCTCTGTGCGCAGGAAGACACAAGCTGCATATCCGGATTCACTTCCATCTGAAAATCCATGAAGCTGGATATTGACTGCAGTTGCTAAGGATATGAAACGTGGTATCCTTAGCTTTTCTATTTCTGGAAGTTCTTTCACGAATCGTGACCACTTCTCGGAAATATGATCAGGTAATGGAGAATCCCAATCTAAGCCTAAGGTCCATACATGCTGCATTAAGACTTTAGACCAAAAAACTATTGGGGATATCCAACCAATATAAATCATATTGATGAAACCAGTCATAAATCTGAGCAATTGATGAAAGTAAAGTTCTTTTTGTGTAATTACTTGAAGGTGTGTGCATCAAATATAAAAAGACATCAATATCTGGGATCCATTTTAGCCCTAAAAGACTTGAAAATGGCTGTTCCGACGTGCGTAACATGAGGGGTGTCTCATGATTATCTTGCATGACATTTTCTAAGAGTTTAGAATGGTTTGAAGACCACTTGCTCAGTTCGAATCCACCCTTTTTCAAAAGTAAAACAACATCCTCTTGAAGGTGGAGAGCTTCTTCCAGAGAATTGCTCCCTAATAGAGCATCATCAACATATATTTGCTGTTGGAATGCTTCAGCAGCAAGTGGATGATTTTTTCCTTCGTCCATAATGAGCTGTTGTACTACTCTATTAGCAAGGTAAGGCGAGTACGTCATACCATAAGTGACAGTAGTCAATTGGTAGACCTTTAGCGGGACTGAAGTGTCTTCTCTCCAGTATATTAACTGAAAGATCTGATCATCTTTACGGATGGATATCTGCCTAAACATTTGTTTTATATCACAAGAGAAAACAAATTTATGTTGGCGAAAGCGAAGAATTATATCATTGTGCAACTTTGGACCCTGATGTAGAATGTGGTTCAGTGAGACACCTGAAGAAGATGGTGCTGATGCATTGAAAACAACACGGATTTTCCTATCTTTAAAAACGCCATGATGTGGCAAAAAGTAATGCGGCTTGTTCAGAGACGGCACAGATGTGCACAGTTTCATGTGCCCACATGCTAAGTAGTCATTCATAAAATTGACATACTTCTGTTTAAACTCAGGTTGAGATTCAAATTTGCGTTTAAGTGTATTAAACAGGCGTTTTGCCAAAGTTGTAGAGTCACCTAGTTGAGCAGGGTTTCCGCTGAAAGGCAAGTGACAAACATATCTGCCGGAGGCATCTCTCTTATGAGTAGAGACGAAGTGAGCTTCACATTTTTCATCTTGTGGAGCGAGTTTTGTAGTGTGAGGTGGTTCCTGTATGGACCAAAAACGTTGCAATGTTGCGTGCAGATCACGATCATTCGTCGATAAAAGAGTCACTAAGCCTAAGTAAGGCTTAGACTTAAGTGAAACAGGTGTCGGACCAAGCACAACATAGGCAAAGATTGTATTGACAGCGTATGGCATATTCTTCTCGAGATTGATAAAGGTACCATTAAGAGTCAATGCAAATAAATCTGCTCCAATCAGAAGGTCAACTGGACCCGGAACATCAAAAGTGGGATCCGCTAGCATATAACCTTTGAGTCGCTCTTTAATTTCTGGTGGGAGCTGAACACGAGGCAGACTGCATGATATTTTATTAAGAATCATGACTGGGTGAGATTTTGCTAAAATATTCGCACTGAGCGAAGACAATGTCACAAAGGTAAGTCCCTTTGTTTTCACTGGGGCGTGTAGAGATGCCACTAAGTTCTGGAACATCTGTTTGAGAGCGGTAAAAACACAAAGTCTTTGCACAACTTTCTGAAGTAATTGTTGTTTGGGATGCACTATCAAGCACAGCTCGTACAACTGCTGCATTTCCATTGGCAGATGTGATATGCACCAAAGCGGTTGCGAGTAACACAGTGTTATTCTGATTGCAAGAAACACCTATCAAGGTAGTATCCTGGTGACACTCTGCAGAGTGGTTTTGCTTATGCATCGTCGTTTCAACAGAAGGGCACAAGGTAGGTCTATTTGACTGAGTCAATTTTTGTTGCGGTTGTGCGGAGCGGTTCTGATCAAAAAAATGTAGTAGGCTATGGTGACGCCTATGACATACATTGCATGTGTGGACGGACTTACAGGTGACTAACTTATGTGTTCCAAAACAATTTTGACACAAGTTCTTTTTTTTATCAAAAGCTTGTCTGTCTTGTACAGTAAGTGCGGAAAAATCTGCACATCTATATATGTTGTGTGAATTTGATGAAAAGAAGATACAATGCTGAGTGTGAGTAATGAGTGACCGACGCTATTTTGTGCGGTTTAAACTGGTTTGTATTCATTTTAAAGCCACTGATTTTTGGAATTTTATATCAGAAAAATAAGAATGGTGATCTTAAAGTCATCGCCCATGTAAATCGGTCATTAAAAGACGCAGAGCGAAACTATTTTACTGCCGAAAAACAAATTTTAGCTATAGTATACTGTGTTAGTAAGTTTAGGTATTATTTAGTTGGTAAGCATTTTGAAATTTTATCGAATAACCAAGCTTTGTCGTTTTTATTAATGTGTAAACTTGCAAATGCCCGAATGTCACGATGGATAATGGCTATGCAGGAATATGATTTTAGCATTAAGTACTGCAAAGCTAGCGACAAGTTGGGGGATATTTTGAGTCGTTATCCACCTGTTCATCAGGAGACTCATTCAGCAGATAAGAATGAAATACAAATCTTGGCGGTAAAGTATGCTTTACCAATTGAAATTAAAAATTATTTAAGAAACATAAATGTGGAACAACAACGTGACGACATAATTAGATACTATTTTACCTTGTGCTTATTTCATGTGTTTATTTTATGTGTTTAACGTTTATTAGAATATTATTGTGAAGTTTAGGACTGCCTAAAGAATCAGCGAAGTGTTGCTTACAACGGGACATTTACAACGCACAAGGACAAGGTCAGTAAACTCTTAATATTTATGCATTGTTGATTACATGAGAATAAATCCTTTTAAATATTTTAGTTTTACAATATACAGTCCACTGCTAATAAAAAAGAACCCCACATTTTTGGTCCGTCCAGCCCGGATAGCATCTTTCATTCAGAGTCCAGAACGTTGGAAAGCAAGATTTTTATTAATTATTACTTTTATTGAATTATTGTAACGCTTAAATATAAAAAAAAAAAAAAAAAAATTATTTACTACTGGCAAGTATTGCCAATACTCAGTGCTCTTTTCATTTTGTTATGATTATTTCATGTTTTTTCACCCAAGCATAGTTTTATTGATTCATTGTGCAGCGTGTGTTATTTCATGTTTTATCTAGCAAGCATAGTTCTAAACTGTAGTGTGTTTCTTCAAAACCGACGGTTTTCACCCACTTCCCACGGTTTTGCAGTTCGGTATCCTGTTTCTACACTTGCCCAGCAGGTTTCCATCAATCCTGACTAGTGACCGACAATCTCAACCTCCATACTTTTATAAACTCTGATAGTCTATGAGTAATTTCTTTTACCCATTGCATTATTCGTTATTAAACTTGATCCTCCAGGCTCCACTATACTTCATCGGTCCTAACATTATTCTACGGAGTTTTCTTTAAAGCTTCCCTTACAACCTTCGCTCAGCACCCATATTTTGTAGTTATGACAAAGAATTGTCCATACTAAAGATTTATATCGGTTTTCTTGTCCTCGTCTTTGGATTCAAACGTTTGTAGCAAGACAAAGTAAGATTTATTTGCCACACCAGCCTAATTGTTCTTCTTGTTTCTAGACAAGTCTAATCCAACTATAGTAATAATAACTTTCAAGTATATAAAGCCGTCTACAATCTCATTATCTTAATGTCCTAATAAAACTACTAATCTTACCAGGCAAAAATAGCATCACTTTCCATCAATAGGATTGTGTTAAAATTTTTTTAAGTTGCAGGCAAAGTTTAAATAATTTGCCCTCGCATAAATCCATCCTGTTAGTACAATAATTATATCTATTAGTCTCTGAGGATACCTAATAATTGTAGATTGAACGTAACACTTGACGCCCCAACAAAACTCAGCACGTGTTTAGTTCTCACGATAAAGCACTGGGTAGCAGGATCTCAGACAGACTAAGATGGGGGAAATTCCACATTTCCTACCCTGAATACTATTTTGATTTTAGAATTTTTCTACATAAAAAAACTTATTAATATAACTGAATTTTTGAGGCAAGAAAATATTTTTCGTTACAATTTCCTGTGCTGTCGAGTAATATAAATACAGATTGGATACCCGTCGTTTGAAAATATACGGAAGTGCATGCGCGCGACTGTGGAAGAATGCGCGAATATTGTGTGCGTGGGGGGCAGAGGAACGCGGGCGCCGTCATACGTTAAACTTTGTATGTTTTACGTTAAATTTGTAACGGGTTTTATAATATCGTAGTATGCGCTCGTGCGTGTACTTGAGTGTCAGTGCACGAGCTTTCGCGTATGTTTGTGAGTACATACGGTGAAAACATTAAAGATTAACTTCCGTCAATGCAAAGCGGAAAAACTGATTTACATTCGAGCGCGCTCCTGTGCGTGAGTCGTCTCCCACATGTGTGAGATATAACTGTAATTATAGTTTGCCCCCGAATGTTGATGAATTTCGACGTAAAATGTGCACACACCTAGTTTCTAAAACTGACAAAACCTAACCTCAGCACTGCTTCCGAGCGTCAAGAGATGCCAAAGAACTTTTACTCTTAGCCAACTCTCACAATCTTCTTCCACACCATGCATTTTCATGTTCCTCTGTGTGTGTTTTCCTCTTCACTTACTGTCAAATCTTTACTGAAAGATATTCTCTAATTATATTAAGAACAATTCTCTCTTCTAGGTTAGCAGCCCATAGGCTGGTTGGCAGCAGCTCGCCATTCTTCACGGTTCTCTGCTTTTCTTTTCAACTCACAATATGATGTGCAGTTCATATCGAGCATGACCTGTTTCATGTAGTCTAAACGGGGTCGTCCTCTGTGATTCTTCCCATCAATTGTTCCTTCTATTATTCTCTTAACCAACCCATTGTGTCGTAGTATATGCCCTATAAACTTAACTCTTCTGCCTTTTAAATTTCGTAGAAAGGTCTTCTCCTCCTGAGCTCTTCTAAAGACTTCCTCATTCGTTATCTTCTCCCTCCAGCTTATCTTGAATATTCTTCTGTAGCACCAGGTCTCAAATACTTGGAGTCTTTTCTTGTCACTTTCTCCGATTGTCCAAGATTTTTAGGCGGATAGTGTTTGAAATGAAGAAGTTTTTCTGTTTGTTTAAAGCAATTTTAGCCTGATTAATACTGCTTATAATTTCCTTACTGATACGTACATCACTTGTGATTTTACTTCCTAGATAGTTATATTATTTAACTGCTTGAAGAACATTATTTCCAAGAGTTATCTGACTGGATTTTCTTCCTTCCGACTACAGACTAGGGCTTTGGTCTTTTGTTCATTTCAAAACAATTTAAGAACTACTAAATAATTATAATAATTTTTAAGGAGGAGGGGAAGTGCATTTACTCAAGACGGATGGACTCCCGTCTTAAGTGGACTACCAATTAAAACCTGTCCATCGTCGAACAAGCACTGGCCTTGGGACCGTTTATCACACTACTTCAGACTATGCCATTTTGCTCACGTCTACATTGATTGATCTACTTTACAGATGGTCCAAGTTTCTCTTCTTCGACCGAAGGATGTCCTCTGAGTAATCTGCTATGTGGTTCCATATGTCTTCCCCTCTTAGCGTAGCTCCGACAACGTTTTCTGGACCTTTCACTGCGATATCCGCAACAAGATAAGCTCTTCTCGTGGCCCACGTGTCACAGTTGAAGGAGTGTGTGCACCGCGTTATCCCCGGGCAGCAGGGATAGTCTGCACACAAGACTTTGCCTATTTTATGGTGGTATGTTCGGAAATATCTAATGATAGTGTGATGTATTTATAATATACACACACTTATTGCTTACTAATGGTACCTATAAACTTAATCTTCTATTGTGGTGTATTCATCGTTCATAACCTAAAGGTTATGAATACATAACATATGATTTACAGAAAAGTTTTAATTACTCACATAAATACTCATACGCCCACTCACACTCATACACACACTCATATACCCAGAATCTATTAACATAATTAACAAACTTTTCAAAAATCAGATCTAAAAAAGGGGAAGAGAGAATCGTTGAATTTGTCATCTGTGAAGCATTGCCTGAAATTACAGCTGTGCTTAAAAATCTAATTACAGCAAAACTATTTATGTAAGTTTAGTTATATATTTGTTTTAGTATTTTAACCTGTTGTTCTTTAACGATTATAATATTTAAAAAATGTTGTCCACACATTCCTTTATGCCTGTGATACGTGGATCTTTGGGAAGAACGGGGAAAGGAAGACTCAGCTACAGAAATGGAGTTTGTGAGAAGTGTTCTACGGCTACTCCCTCGTAGACAAGAAGCGAAATGAGGAAATCAGACAGAAGTTTGGTATCCAGTGTTTCAGTGCGATCATTAAGGATTATAGGAGGGAGACGGTGTGTCACCTAAAAGGTTACCAGTATCAGTTTTAAGGGACGAGCCACCTGGAAGGAGAGACTTCGGTAGACCGAGGAGGATCAGACCACTAAGGACCTATTCCTTAGTGGAGATGATGATGATGATGATGATGGTGGTGGTGGTGTGTAGTGGTGTCGCCATTCAAGAATAGTTCAAAACTTTACTTCAATGAAAAAAATGTAATTTCTTGAAAGCAGAAATTTAATAAAATAACCACGTTTACCACGTTACATTTTCGCTCACCACACAATACATCTCAGAATGTGCTAGTAGTAAGACACTCCTTAAGCTCGGGTGTAATGGGCAACCAGAAGTGTGTTACTAAAATACAAAGGCTATTGTATGTTGTTTTCATTTTTACTTTATTCAGTCTACAACTACTATGTAATACAACAAAAAAGTAAAACTCAACACCCAGAAAATACAGTGGTTGAAAAGCGTAGTTACGTTTATAAACATATTCTTATTGATCCTGTAATTGGTTTTCCTTATCGTCTGCTTCTGAAAACAAAATTAATTTTTTTAATAAATCAAATCATTAAAAAATTATACACTCTTTATATATTTACATACCAAAGAATTCCATATTTACAATAAAAAGTGCATATCTAAAAATGCGAATATATGGCATTACAGTACAGTAGTGAAGCCAGAATGCCTATATGCAAGTGAATGTCTAGCATTGAATTATAATTTAGACAAACTAGAAATATTGGAAAGACAAATTATTAGGAAAATATTAGGCCCACAAAAACTTCAGAAAGTTGGAAATTAAGAAGTAATGATGAAATATATCAGAGTATAGAAAATATAACAGACAAAATAAGAAAAAGAAGACTAGTATTTTGTGGACGTTTATATAGAATGGACGACAATAGGTTAACAAAGCAGATCTTTAAATATCTGTGGGAGAAGAAGTCAACATCAAGTTGAATTAAAGAAGTCCAAAAGGATTTAGAAAAAATAATATAAATGCAGAAGAAGCAATTGAACGAGAAGTTTGTCGAGCAAAAGTGTTAAAAATGGGAGGAATCTTGGGTAGGAGAGAGAACAACGCAGGTTCAAAGTGGACTGAAGACAGGAACAAGAGGCACAGTGAAAAGATGATAGAATATTGGAGAAAAAGAAAAACAAACAAAGATTAAAGAACTGAAATTGGTATGTGGTCCTTGGATGGCCGATACAAAAAAAATCATCAAAAATTTATACACTCTTATTATACACAGATTATTAAAAAACAACAATTTTACTTTTAAAATAATGTTTAATTACTAAAATAATTGTAAAACAAATTAACCGATAGCCGTGATTAGAAATAATAACATCAGCAAAACATGGTTTTCGACTAGAAAAATATTGTTTGTATTTTGTAAACACTATCGTTTTTGGTATTAATTTGGATTTGTTCAGGTGTTAATAACAACGAATTAATTCAGGTTAATTCAACGAAGGCCCTCCGTATAAATTATGGACTTGGAAGACACGACCGCGTTCCTTCTAGTAATTCCGTCCTGTCGTGGATGAATTCCTTCAATGTCATGGTAAGAAAAACAATGGAATGGTTGCGGATAGTCTTTGACGGGAAGCTGATCTCAAGATTTGATGATTTATAGTGCCTCGCGGGAACTCCTGATATAGCTCCTACAAACTAATTTCTCTTTAGCTACGTAAAAGACAAAGTTTACAAAAACAGACTACAAACAATTCAAGAACCGAAGGACGATATGCGGGTTAAGACAGATGATTGAAACCACCACCTTGAATGCTTTATGGGGTCGTGAAGAATTTCCGCCGAAAATTGCAGGAAGTTATAAAGCGCAGTAGTGAACACCTGTAAATGTAATCTCTAAGAACTAAAATTTTAGACTTTTTAAAAAATAACTGTAGGTTATCTCAAAAAATATCTGTCAATCAAGGTGTTAGATAAGGGTGCAGTATATCACCTATTCTTGTTAACATTTATATTGACGATCTGGTAAGGAATTGGAAGCGTCTAGTGAATCCTGGTATTCAGATGTCACGAGGCAGATATTTGAATGTGCTGTCGTTTGCTGACAACTTTCTTGTACTTAAAAATACGGAATCTGATTTGCAAGAATCTGTTTTTAAGCTTCATCAGATTTGTACAACATAAAAATCTCCATTATAAAAAGAAAGGTAATGGCATTTCGAGGTAAGGAGCCAATAAGAACAAAAATAATGATTAGTGATCAAATTCTACGAGAACAGGTGACCCAATTTAATTATTTGGTAAATGATGTCAGTTATGATAGAAATTATGATATTGATGTTAAGTTAGGTAAGTTTCAGATGATCTGTGGAACAATCAACCGTATTTTTAAAAACAAGGAATGTCGAGATACAAAATTAAAGTTTCACAACGTTATGGTAGTCTCTGTATTGTCTTACTGGTGTAAAAAACCAAGAAACAAGACGGTAAAATACATGTTTCGGAAATAGCTTTCTTAAGAAGAGTTAAAAAGTGCTCTACTAAACTTGATTTTATGAAGAATAAGGCCATAAGAGAAGATTTACAAGTTTTCAACTTGAATGAAAAATTAAAAGAATATAAACAACAGTGGAAAGAGGACTTAGAAGGAATGTCAGATTCAAGACTGCCCAAATAAGTCTTAAAATATAAACCTATAGGACACAAGTGTGTGGGGAGACCCAGCAAGAGATGGCTGGAGAATAATTGAAGGCGGAACAGGCAGCACCTTCCCTATGCCGCGTTGTGAAGATGATGATGAAAAATTTTCGAGAAATTTGTAATTTTTAAATATTTTATTTCTTTATTTTCATTTCTACGTTATTTTTTAGCATTGCTCTGCGAGCCTTTAAACCGTGAGATCCTGTTGTCGGACACTACACACTTACACAGAACAGCTGTTGTGGGGAATCTGTTCAGCCCGCAGGTGCCGTCTCCTCGGTAAATTTTGAAGTAACCCTGAAACATAATACAAGTTCAATATAACAACGGCAAAGAGTATCCATCACTACCATCAGGTGAACTGCCTCCACTCAGACTGCCTATTTCGTAATATTTTTATAGTGATATTTTGATTTCTTCAACACTTGACGTGCTGTATTTCAGCTTCACCGAATGAGCCAGGAGTAGGCCTATAACACAGAGAATACCAAAGTGAAGGCATTCCGTGGCTGTTATCCAGTGCGGATGAAAGTGGTGGTAAACGATTGCTGTTTGGACCGAGTACGGGATTTGGGAAGTAATGTTTCGCGTGGTCTAGACAGAGCTGTGAAGAACAAGTTGAGAGCAAAGTTCGATCTGTCTGTAGAGGTATTCAAAAAATAAAGTTAGACCAGAAACCTAAATTAAATTTTCTAAGGTTATGGAGGTACCCACATAGCTGTATGGTGCAGACTCACGTCACTGCGAGAGACGCAGAGCATGCCCAGCGCAAGCTTAACCAGGTCATGCAAAGGAGTCAGCTGCTGAGTCTCGCGAAGGAGAAAATGAAAAAACAGCTCACGAGTCTTGCAGTTCATGGTGGGGGACAAGCCGATTACATCTAACCCGTCGCGGCGGTGAAATATCTGGCAGCACTCTCTCTAGGCTCTGGGAACAAGTCCGGCACTCTTCGGAGTTAGCCGCTAAGACTGATGGCGAATGTGGGAGGACCAGCTGCCGGGAGATGGCGTCTTCTGATGTCGTTCATGCGGGTACAAAGTGTGCGTCGACGCAATCAAGAAAGAGAAATACCATAAGCAGACTTCGGTACAAAGGAGGGAAAAACTTAAGATCACTAGCTCCTGTAGAACGGTTTCGGACGAGAAGGATCTCGAGACCGTAGAGACAAGAAGGGTGGCCAGAGAACACTCCATGCGGTGTTGACAGCTGAAGTAGGGACATGGGTGGGTTTGAGAGAGACAAAGGGTTGACATGACGCCCATGACACCCAATTACATCATAAGCGTCATGCTCAGGAGTATAATTGCCTGGAACAAAGTGGCTAGCTTTGTGAAGACTGTTCTCCGATTAAGAGGACGGCATTACACTGACTCGCAGGGTGGAGAAGAACAACGAGATGTAGGAGCCTAGTAGGAACCACCCTGAAGTAATACGAACAATAGTCCCGTGGAAAGTTCCCTGCCTGATAAGAGGAGATTTCTTAGTGGCCGAGAGTCCCACATACGGGAAGACCAATCGGAGGTCTTCTAATGATACATAATGCACTTTTCCTCATCCGCAAAAAATTACTCCTCCTCCTCCTCCTCCTCCTACTACTACTACTACTATTATTACTATTATTATTATTATTATTATTATTTAATAAATCTTAAATACGGATTGCAGGTTAAATGCATTGTAATCATTTACAAGTCCGTACAAATGTATACAGACCATTCAAAAAATTAGGAAATTTTTAATTTTAGTAATTTCAAAAATTTACCTTTATAATTAAATAAAAATATTTAATATGTAAAATGATGTCTACACAAAGTACCATCTCAGATTTGTAAAGTAAGGCGCACTTACCTCTTCCCCAACACCTGTACCCCAACTGTTCTTTATGATCCAGTAAGGTATTCCTCCCCGTCGTGATGCTGGAACACGTTGAATTAAATACGTCAATTTTAAATTACTGTATCTTTTTAATCATGTTTTTCTAGTTCATTAAAGTTTGTGTACGTTTATAAAAAAGTTGATTAAAATTATTATAAAACTGTTTTACTTGATAGAACATTTTTTTAAATTACTTATTCTATTAAATATTCATAGAAAACCTAATCAGATAATAAAATTATTAAGTAAAATGAGATTCACTCATTAAGTATCAATATAATAAAATTGTTATAAAATTTCAGTTTTTCAGATAATTATTAGATAGCAAAACATGTACTTGGCCAAATTTACAAATGTCTAACTTTAATATTTATGTTTTTCTTTCAGCGTTTGTTTACTAATTGCTTTTCCGTACACAAATAATTGATGTTAATTATAATAGTTCTATTAATGTATGTATAATTAAATATTCCATTAAAAACTAATAACAACATTATTATTTGGTGTTCTGCCCTAAGGCAGGTCCTCAAATGGTAAGAGCTCTCCAAGCTGTCCTAAATATATTATATATAATCTGTTACTTTTAAATACTCATATAGAGAACTAGTCAATGGACTAGCTCTCTTTATACCATGTATTTTGTAAAAAAGTGTGCTTATTGTTATGTATTAAAAAATTGTATAAACATAATTTTAAAAAATTATCACAACCACAGAAGGACATAATACTCTGACACGCTCTGCCGACCTTTTACATGGTCTAGCTGGATGTTGGAACCGGAACATTTGTCTGGTTACCTGCTCGAAGTTATACAAACATATTTCGAAACACATATACAAAATTCAGCTTTACTGCTACAACTTTAATAATACATTTACTTCAGCGCTTTAAAATCGCCTGTCAGCTATTTGGAACTGACAAAAGTGTCTGGCAATTGTATTTTTTTATTTACTATCAAACTAAATATATCATTAAGTCAGACGTACTGTTATAACGTTTTAATCATTAATTTAATTGGTTACCCCTTCCAGGCGTTGAGGGCGGCAAGGGAACCTGTAGCAAGTCTCCACTCCGTTTCTAGCTAGTCAAGTTGAAATTCTATACAAAGTATCAAGCGTACTGAAATACAGTAATCATTTTCGTCGCCAGCTCTTCCTCTAACATATATATTGCTATAGGTGAGATTTGCATATAAAATAATAATTTCACACTCAACACACTCGTATGATAGCACGTTTCAATGAGAATTGGTCAAAGTAAAAGTTGCGTGTTGGAACATTGTAATATAGACAATAAGAATCATATCTAAATTGTTAGATTAAGTTGATTTTTGACTGTATAAAAAACATGGGTGTTGTGAAGTAGTGCAAACATATGCATAGGCATATGCCGAGCGCGCGTGTGCTCGTGTGAATAACTGTGTTACGAAATAACAATAAAAAAGGAATTAATAAAATAACTTTTATGTAAACCAAATGTCCGAAGTACAAGACTTATACCAGAAATAAAAATAAGACCTATCTGGTAGTAATATTTGTTAGTAATATAAAGAACAAAATATATGAGTTTTTTCATAAAAAAAGGTTTAATTACCCACAAGAAAAGCAATAAAATTATACTGGTTTTATTTGCTCGTTTTACATTGTTCATATACAATTTTTTACAAGTAAAATGTTATTTAGACTGTAGCGTAAGGGTGAGGGAGCGTTTTGACCAATGAGATTTGCTAATATATTAGTTGATATTATTCGTGACCAGAGGCGCAACCAGGGGGGTTTGGGGGTTAGAACCCCCCCTGAAAATATGAAAAATCAAATTTTGTAGTCAATGAACGTACAAATATACAAATAGTAAGCTGTATTAACGATCTCTGTAGGCTACATGACGAAACACTTTTACGTCATTTAGCGTCGGTAGTTCGAAATCTTTCCGTACGAGCTCTCCGTACAACGCGTTAATTTCTTCTATTTTCAGTGTACCTTGTGACCTTTCGTGTTGTTTATAGATACGTATTTCACTGTTAAGTGTATCACTAAAGATCGCTGTGATTTCATCCGTGTTTCTTCACTCACTTGAACAGATCAACATTACAAGATCAACAGAACTGCAGCACTACAGAATATGTCAAAACATCAGCTTGATTTACTAGACTTTTTTTCCAAACGGCCGAAGCCAGGAACTAGTAAACATGAAAGTAAGCAGCAACACGACTATATTGATGTAAATGCCTTTTGTTTTTAAATTAGTTGAAGGAATTATTTTGTTACAAAGAACGGTAGGCCTACTTGTCTGTTAGCCAAACGAACGACATCATATTTTACAATTAATATTACCAACCTAAAATGTAACTGTATTCACGTTCTGTCACATGGCAAAAACGAGGTTAACAATCGAACCGATTGTTTTGTTTAATCAGCGTAAATGCAACAAAAAGATACCAGTAATCAAAATGTTCTAACATCTACAAACGTATGTAAAAGATTTAAAGCTTTGTAGGCTTACTATATTCGAGTGCTTTTTTGTGCGGCTGTTTGTGTTGGCAGTGGTTTGTCTGTTTTACGATTGGAGTGTATTTTCTAAGTAAAATTTATTTAATTATGGAAAATACGTTTTATTGACACACGCGATTTCATTTAAGTTATTATTTCATATTCGTTTTCTCTTTTTTGTCTAGGGAACATATTTAATTTATCTCTTGGAAAATGTACACCGTATTTTTTTACGTGAGTCATAAATGTATAGACCTATTATATACAGTACTCAACTAAACGGATTAACCGAATCAAACTTAGCCTGATCACGCATACATGTAAACTGTATCCCCTTACGGCAGCCAAATTCTGTAAATCTATCGAAACTCATATTACAAATATAAGAAAAGAACTTACAAATCATATTATACCAAACCAAACTTAACCTAACGTTGTCTGAGTCTGAACATTATTTTTCTGCTCCAAAACCCCGTTAATACCTATATCGTATCGTAATTCATATTAGCCCAACCGAAAAAATAGATCGTCTCATTTTGTAATTTTATAAATGAAATAATTCTTATGTTTTGTACAGTAAAGTGTAAAGTAAGTAGTGTATAGTATACCACTTTAAATTTGGATTACTCTTAGTGAATTATGATCTTGTTTAGGTACCTGGCTACCTAGCATGGGCGTAACTTGGGGCCTAACTTTGGAGGGGGGGTAAGGCTTCATAAATTCAAGTGTGTAGTGAGACCATCTATATTATAAAATTAATAAAATGTATTATATTATTACAAAAGAGACGATGTAAAGATAGCAAATTCCTATAAATACAGCTGCGCTTATTATTTCATTATGATGTGTTCCAAAACAAATCTTTGTTTGTGTAAAAGACACGCATTGTATTCCAGTTAATTAGGTCTCTAGGGTTTTTTTCGAACAGAAATATTATTTTGACGTATATCATTCAAATCTGTCAAACATTCTCCTTACAAGTTTCTTCAAAAGAAATAGGAATAATAAACTTATACTATGCTCGGAAGTTTAAAAACTGTCTCCTGTTTGACTATTTGTTAGTTTTTATTTATAACAACTGGAAACAAAATTTTATAATCCTCGGAACATTGAGGGGGCGAGTGCCCCCCTTGCCCCTCCCAAGTTACGCCTGTTCTACCTAGCTTGTCTGAGAACAGCTCACGATATCACCTCTGCAAGATTATAATGCAGCTCTTACTCTATTACTTTTAACAGTTTGCAAACGCCTTTATATGTGTAATTAACCCTTTGTAATTGCAAACTATTATCTCAATGTAAAACTTAATTCGTCTGAAAAAGGTCTAACTTTGTGATTCAAGAAAGGAAACAATAATAAAATGTTTGCTTGTGAGTTTGACTCACAGTGATACTGCTGTAATCCCTGAATAAAATGATCAGGAATCGGATGAGTGTGTATTAAATAATAGTAGAGACTTAATGGAATCGAATGTAATGGAATAGAGAATAATGGATAATTAATGATTGCATTTATTTCAGTCTCCCATCAAGAGAAAACAATTGCTGGGGAGACTGAACAAATCGAGATGAGATCCGTGGGTGAAGAAGACGAGGAACCACAGCGGCAGTGGGACGCATATGACATCGCTAATTTTGTTGACAATGAACTGTCAAATAGTGAGAAAAATGAAGTCTTGACAAAACTGTGGTCACCACCAGAAACTTTTATTTACCCATCATCAGGAAAAAGAAATTTAAAATTTCAAGGAAAATGGTTAATTGAATGGAAGTGGCTAAGCTACTCAAAGAAAGTTGATGGAGCATTTTGCAAGTTTTGTGTATTGTTCAACAAAGATTTTTTTGGTAAAGGAAGCCACCAGAAAATGGGCCAGTTATGTTCTGAAAAATTTTGTAATTGGAAAAAAGCAAAAGAACGTTTCAGTGAGCACCAGCAAAGTTCGTATCACCGAAACAATATTGAGGTCGCTCACATTATAATGAAAATTGAAACAAAACAGCAAGACTCAATTGACTTGCAACTAGATGAAGAAAGAAAAAAGCAAATTATGGACAACAGAAACAATTTAGTACCAATCATTGAGACTGTGCTTTTTTGTGGGAAACAAGGTTTAAGTTTAAGGGGTCATAGAGATACCGGCAGAGTTGGCGAAGATGCAGAGGAGAATGAGGGAAATTTCCGAGAGCTTTTACGGTAGCGGGCAAAGTATGATGATAACCTACAAAAGTCGTTATCTAATAGCAAAAGTAATGCGTTATACACTAGTTTGAAAATACAAAACGAAATTCTCGAAATAAGCAATGCCCTAATTCTTGATGGACTGCTGGCAAAGATAAATTCATCATCATATATTTCTGTGCTCGTTGATGAAACAACTGATATTGCTGGTATACAGCAAATGTCGCTTTGCATTCGTTGTACCGATTTCTCGATATCAAATGTGGAGGAACTTTTTTGCAGTTTGTACCACTCCATGATGTTACAGGCAAGGGAATTGCAGTTACAATTATTGACAAACTGAAGGATCTTGGAATAGATATGACCAAGTTGCGCGGGCAAGGGTATGATGGAGCCTCTACTCTTAGCGGAAAATTTAATGGCGTACAAGCCCATGTTCAAGCTTTGTTTCCAAAAGCATTATATGTTCATTGTGCTGCACATTCGTTAAACTTAGCTGTATCAAATTCTTGTGAAGTTCCCTCAATTAGGAACTGTTTAGGTACAATTGGAAAATTGTATGACTTTTTTCATACTCCAAAAAGACAGTCTGTCTTGGAGCAATGTTTAGAACAAGCAGAAATTCGTTCAACCCACGGAAAACTAAAACAACTCTGTGCCACTAATAGGGTGGAAAGATACACTTCTGTTGCTATTGTACGATGGTATAGTTTTGGCTTTAGACAGGATTGCATTCAGCCAATCCAGATAAAGATTCTGCTAATGCTGCACACCAGTTAAACTGTACAGTAAAAAGAGCAGATTTTGTTATTGCTCTATATGTTATAAATCAAATCTTTTCCTACAGTAGCATTTTATGTAAATCACTGCAACAAAGAAGTATTGACCTGAAAAAGGCATGTGATCTTGCCGAAGACACAGCGCTGGAGATAAGAATGCTAAGGAAAAATGCTAACTCAGAGTTCACTAAATTATTTTTAAGTGCTAAAATGAAAGGTGAAAAATTTGATTTCCCACTGAACATACCAAGAATTGCTAACAAACAAACATTAAGATGTAATGTGGATGCTGCTAGTTCAGAAGATTATTATCGAGTGCCAGTATACATCCCATTTTTAGATGCCTTTTTAAATAATTCGGAACAAAGATTTTCAAAACACAAGTCTATTTTGACAGGATTCCAATCACTCTTGCCAGCAGATCCTAACAGACTTTCCGAGGAAACTTTAAATGAGTTTCAATCTTTGGTTTCATTCTACAACAGTGACTTAAACGGGACAGTTGATGAACTAAAAATAGAGTTGAAGTTTTGGTACAGAGCCATTGCTAGGCTGAAGAAAGATGACTGGCCAAAGGATGCGTTAAGTGCTTTAAGGCACTGCGAAGAAAATATTCTTCCAAACATTAAAACATTGTTGCACATATTAGCAGTTCTACCTGTGTCCACTTCTGAAAATGAAAGGACATTTTCCACTTTGCACAGACTAAAGAATTATTTAAGAAATTCTACTTCTGAGACTAAATTAAATGGGCTAGCTCTTCTACACTTATATCGACAAATGACTCCATCAACTGAATCCATTTTAGATAAAATGGCAGAAAAGACACGAAAAATTGACATTAGTTTGAAATAGTGAATGATTGTGTTCCAACTACAAAAGAGTTGGTTCTGACTAGTTATGTTGTTTTTATAAATAACTGACTATATCCTCACAAATAAATGACTGTATTTACTGTTAATAAAGGATAAACTATAAACTAAAAACAATTATTTCAATAAAATCAGTATCTACGGATTAAGTAAATGAAATTATTTAGTATGCTTGTATGCCTACATAATTTTTACTCACGACTGCCCTGCTTTTAGAGAAAAAATTAAGTTTTTGAACCCCCCCCCCCGAAAAAAATCCTGGGTGCGCCACTGTTCGTGACGGGATGTAAATCAGTCTACCTTAGAACTCAGAAGATGCAGTGTCGTAACTCTCTATAACGTGTAATCGTTAACTCTGATTCAGTACGTTAGGTCTGTCAGTAGTTATGAACACTTGTAGTAAACTGCGCGACTGAATAATCGAGTGCTAATTCGGTAATAGTTCAAGATCGTCCGTTTAGGCATTTATGAACACATCAAGTTGCCGGAGCTATCTAATTAAGTAATAATTAATAATTCAACATTGTTCATATAAGTACCCAACCCGTAAAACGACCCTGAGAGCTGAATCACAGGAGGAGATCCTGAAGAAGAACGACAGGAGGAGCGGCGGTCTCCTGACATCTACCTGAAACCTGATTCACCTGATACCTGAGCGTCTGTCAACACTCATCAAGAAACGAGGAGAAAATCAGGAAAGTGAACCCATTTATATTGTTACGACGGTCTACTTGATCGTCGTAGGTACAGTGGAAACAAAATAAGTACAAGACACCAATTAAGTCACTAATCACCAGATTTAATTTTTACAGTTAAACAGTTCGTAATTAACAACACAGTCTACTACAACAAATCAAATAAAAATTGTTCACACGCAATAAAATGTCACTAATATTAAACACAATTTTATTACAATATACCGCCCAATTATAAAACACAACACTAATAACCACTTGAACGCGCACAGTAATATCGCCCGAGAATAACTCTCGAACCGCAATGTTAATATATCGCCACTATACTGAAGCACAATAGACACTGTAGCGCCCGTGTCAACTGTAAATGATCTTCGTTTACCTTCTGCAAATCCATTAACGATCAGGTTTCCACTAATCTTATGTAGTGTGGAAACTGTGTGCTGTTCATGGGCTTTACTTCTCCAATTGGTGCGATCGCTCTCTTCTCTCGGTATCTTATTCTTCCAGCAGTCTACCTGTAGATGACCACGTTTCCCACAGTTGTAACACTTCGGTCTTCTGTCTTTATCCTTTGGTTCGAAAGATCGTTGTGGCGCTGCTGACTTTTTAGACTGTTGATCTTGAATCGTCTCTTTATTCCGCCCGCTATGACTATACTGTAGTATTGTATCCGTTTGGCTACAACGTGATGGCATACTTTGATTAATGTAGGTCGCCGGCCTGGCAGCTTCAAAATGGAGGGCATGAACAAGAGCGTCTGATTTATTATCATACCGTGCCATTCTTAACACTTGTTGTAATTGACTATCTCTGATACCGTCAATAAACGTAATGAGAGAAATCCACTTCCGGGAGTCCTCCGATTCTTCAGGATAAGCCAATCTCGTCAGTCGGTAAACATTTGCTTCAAACTGCTAGAGGGTTTCCTCGGAACGCTGTCGCCTCGCTTTAAGTTGTTCACGGTACACTTCGTACAAATGCTTGTCACCATACCGTAATTCCAGAGCTTTTGTTAATTCGGCATAGATGTTCTGATTTTCAGGTGGCACTTTCTGTATTAGTTCTGCGGCAGGCCCTTTTAAAGCAAGAATTAATGAAAGTCCTTTCTCTTCTTCCGCCCATTAAGCGAGCGGCAGCTTCAAATTGGCGAATATAAGTTGCCCAATGAGTGCTTGCATCAAATGTTGGGGCCTTTGCGTAAACTGGCCCTACTACAGTTAGATTTCTCTGATATTTTGAAACTTCTTCAGCATTTATTAATGGTCTTTCATTACAAACTATTTCTTTTACTAAATTTTCGACTTCCTTTGTAATTTGTTTTATTGTATTTTTAATAGAACCTTCTAAACTTCACGTACTTGTTTTCATGGTTAACACAGATTTTTGAACTTCAGATATTCTGTCAACTTGTTTGTTCAGCTCACCTCGTAACACAACGAATTTTGCAGTGATAGCGTCTTGTACGAACGCCTTAACTTCGTCTGATTGACGACTAAATTCTTCTTTTTGTCGTCTCTCTGGTGTTTCATTTTCACGCTTACGTTTTTCTTTTAGTCGTTCTTCCATTTGTGCTTTCTGTCGTTCATCTGCCGCTTCTCTTTCCTGTCTGCGTTTCTCATCATGTCGTTTTTGTACTTCTGCCGCCTCTTGTCGGCGTCGTTCCTCGATCTGCAGTAGCATTGCTTTGAATGATTCTGTCATCCGACTGGTATCCATACTTATTTTTTTCAACTACCACTAACACCACTCTTCTACGAAGTGTCCTCTGTTTCCACTGTTAACCGTTCTATCCCAGTTCTGACATCACTGTTACGACGGTCTACTTGATCGTCGTAGATACAGTGGAAACAAAATAAGTACAAGACACCAATTAAGTCACTAATCACCAGCTTTAATTTTTACAGTTAAACAGTTCGTAATTAACAACACAGTCTACTACAACAAATCAAATAAAAATTGTTCACACGCAGTAAAATGTCACTAATATTAAACACAATTGTATTACAATATACCGCCCGATTATAAAACACAACACTAATAACCACATGAACGCGCACAGTAATATCGCCCGAGAATAACTCTCGAACCGCAATGTAAATATATCGCCACTATACTGAAGCTTAAGGCCGCTTCCGCCATGTATTTATACCTGCGCTCAAAGACCAGAATGTTCCTAATTGCGTCTCAGCGCTTGTGTGAACTACGTAATTAACTGCGGCCTTGACACAGTCCGCGCGGCTGGCGCCTTCGAGAAACCTCTCGAAAATGCGTCGACAAGCACTTACGCCACACGCGTTACATCGAGATTCTTCTGGCACATTCGACAAACACATAGATTGTTCTGTGATGTCGTAACAATATAAACTAAATAAATCAATCAATAAAACAATTATAAATTTAAAAGACAGAGAAACTTATAGGAATTAAGATATATGTAATTACAGTGTAGGAAGAATTATTTTTAAGTACAAACTGAACGTCAACAGAAACTGTTCATTAATTTTTATTTAGAACAAAAGTAGTAATTTATTTATTTAAACAGAACGATCGATTTATTTATTCATTTTGTATTAAAAACTGTCTATTAAAGTTTGTTGTGTTAATATAAACTGTAGTAAATACTGTGATATCTCTAAATTAAGGGAAATCTTTAATAAAGCCAAAATATTTCCATATCTAAGTATGAACTAATTTAGTCTATGCGACCTTGTACATCACAATATACATATTATTAAGCATCCAAGTTTGTTTACTCGTACAATACAATCAGTTCATAGCAACATAGTTGCTATGGTAAATAAACATACAAGTGGGTTCTGTACAGGTGAAACCCCAATATTTTGGGGGATGTAACAAAGCAAAACACCCAATATCTGTTCAATAAACATTCACAAATATGTATAGAAGAGATATTCTAGTTACTGAAACATAAAAGGTTGATATTTGAAGCTTTAAGTGTCTGGTGATGCTGGAACTTTGAAAATAACAGCTATGTCTAATGTTATGATGCTGTTTCAACTCGGCCTCCGGATATCAACTCGTCCTTCTTCAAGAGAACTCGAAATTCGTTGAAACACGTTTGTTAAGATTTTATATAAACGGCTTCTGTCATGTGCTTACAAGGTTTTAAACATATACAAGTTTTAAACCCGACGATCATCACCGACGTGTAATTTTGGTGCAGAAATCCTAAACCTAAACGTGTTTGTTTTTGCTGTGGCAAATGAAAAATTTGCTGTGACAAATATTATAAGAACGGGGATACAGGCAACGACTTATAAGAGCTATACAATACCTACATAATGGAAGAAGAATAGCTGTTCAATACAAGTGTTGGATATCGCAACAAACATCTGTCAATCAAGGTGTTAGTACAGCCAACAGTAGCTTTCTAGCCAGATGGTGTTCCTCCGTAGACGTCCGTGAGTTCCTGAACGGAACATTTTCAGGACGGTGGATCAGGAGGAATGGACAAATACTTGAAAAAATATTAATTTTTATGGTTTCCACGGTATCAGCCAACGACAATGACATAAAAAAAGTTACCTAGCTATCAGAATCGAATAAAAATAGCTTAAATTGAAGCTGAAAGTCTACAAAATATCAATAGACTGGAAAATAAATTACGATTTTTTTTTTTACCAAAACTGGTTACTGTCCCCCCCGTAAAGGAGAAAACCTGACTTTCTTATTTTAATATACGTTTTTAATGCGCTCAAATATTCTTAATTTTTCATGTTTTCAAATATACTTAATTCAAAAATATTCATATCTTCCAAGCATTTAATCTGAACAATTTTTTACAACAAATTGTTTTATGATTAATTTAAGACGTTCACTTAAGTTAACGCTTAAAGGTGTTACGCTCGAACTCGTCGAGTACTGCCGAGTTTCTAAATTTGCCATGAGGGGGTTACATCCTGTACGAAAAAGACGTACGGAAAGGTCCTGAAGAGGCCTTTCCTTCTTCCAGATAGACAGTTGCCTGTTTGCTTTGTCATTAAATAACAACAGTTTGCGTTGCCAGTGAAAGACAACAGTTGGTGCATTCACCAAAATCGGTTCACACGTTTACATTTATTCGACCACATTCGAGAACAACGCAATTACTCGAGTAAAACGTTACCTTGTTTATAAAAACGCAACCAGGTGAAAACAAAACAATAAATACTCACCTTCCACTCCATACCCGACAATCAGAACACCGTGATTTATTTTATGTGGGTCGCATTGTCGTTTGGTAGGGTGCAGCACTCCGTTGCAGTAAAGCTGTGGACATAGAAACGTATCAGATTAATCTGTGACTGCTACACACTGACAGCTCCCCGCACCCTCTATAATACAACGGTAAATTGGTTTCATTTCGGGAAGTATTTTGGTACTTTGGCGGAGTATTTGGAAAGTATTGTAACATGTAATAGATACCTCCCAGCTAAAGTTCTATAAGGTCGTGACTGTGCCGAATTTATTGTATGGAAGTGAAACATAGACTCTCCTGCAAAAAGATATTTCAAAAATACGGGCCTCGGCTCAGAAATTAAATTTTTAAATGCAGTTAAGGGTTGCAGTTTGAGAGATTATCTACGAAACGATGACAAAGGAAGGACCTGAACTTACAGTCGGTTCTGGTGGGAATAAAGAAATACACGCAGAATGGAAGTCCCATGGTAGACACACGTATTCCTAAACAAGCGTTTGAATATAGGCCAGTGGGAATGAGAGATCGTGGAAGACCCTAGAAAAAGTAGGTCAAAGACTTTGTGAAGTCGGAACGGGCTAGCCTTCCATGTAGTGTAGAAGAAGAAGAAGGTAGGATATCTGTGGATAAGAGAGCTTTGAAAAGATTAAACCATTGCTGACAGCAAGAATGATTCCGCTTGGGAAAACAATGAGATTTGTTAAAGGTTTTGTTTGGAACGTGGCTTTATGTGTCACTGAAACATGAAACATCTAACAGAAGGGAGAAGGTACCTTGAGAACTTCAAACCGTGATTAATGATTAAGGTAAAACGGACTCATAGAAACAGAAAAACGATGAAATATTGACGAGGATATGAGAGAAAAAACCGCTGAAAATAATAAGAAAAAGAAAAAAACATCTTGGTTGGGGTAGAAAAGAGAGGACGAGGAAAAATAAGAGTTAGAATGGTTGATAATATCGGAAACAGAAGAAGCTATAGGCAGATATAAAGATAGATGCTCAGTATGGAAAGCTTCCTGTTCTAAAACAGTTTTACTAAAGAAGAAATCAGTTTAAAAGGAAAGATTAAAGTCAATTTTCGGCGAAAACTCAAATATTTTTTCCATTCCGTTAAAATTTATTTTTAATTTTCTACCTAAATTCTGTTGCAAATATTGATCATATATATATATTTTTTTTTATTTTTTTTTTAATTGTCTACATTTTTAAATATTTTGTTCCTTCATCGCATACATTTGAATATGTCTGCAACAGACGAACGTTGAAGGATGTGTGTTTTGTTTGATAAGGTACAGAGGTATCGTTTGCGATATCAAATTGCACGGCTGTGCTGCAATCGTTGTATCGGGTCAAAGTCACAAATCAGTTTGTCTCTGCCGACAGTAACTCAGCAGTCTTGCCTGGTACGCCTGAATTAACAAAGCATACTTACCCTACACACGGGAGCGCGCACACACACACACACACACGCACACACCCTCCCTCCCCTCCGTGCGGCTAGTAACAGCACATACTTATTAGTAAGCTGATTTCTCTCTGGTGGTGGTGAACGTGAGTTGTAGGCCGCAGGTCTTGTGCTTCAAACAAGAAGAATAAGAAGAAGTAGATATACATACCTTATGTTTGTAGTACAATTTGCAGTGAAACAAACATTCACACTACATATGAAGATATGGGGACAATAAGCCTTAGTTGGAGTCCTGTACAAATGGGTGTGAATGTTATAAGACAATATTGTTATTAGAATAAGTATTGCATTTTAACGTAGTCCAAGACAATTATAAGCAATAAAAAACAGCAGTGTAGTGTACAGTGAAAGTGAATGTGTTGTGCGCGTAACGAATTGTGTGAAGATAATTGACAGTAAGCCAATCAATAGACACACTATAAGTCATTTATATTAGTCTGCAAATTGGAATAACTATGCATAACTAATTATTTTAATATTAAATAAATTTTAATAGTGTTCATTCAACTGACAAAGTAATTAGTCATCAAATCATGCAGTTAAAACACGTGATTTGGAAAGGTCTAGAAACCGGATGTTCATATCCATCAACACGTAGTCGATTTTCTAGTAACATCTAGAACGTTTTAACTTGTAAAAATGACATCATGTGCGTATGTCTATAAAAGCACGGGTGAGCTGTGAGATAGGCAGTCTTTCACTGTCTTCCATTTTACATCAGTCTCTCATAGTCTGTGGGAAGTCGATACGCATCGTCGAGGGAGCGGCTGAATTAGATCACACCGTTCAGGCCGCCATTCCGATGGCTGTCAACGGGGACTTAATCAGGCGCAACCTGGACAGACACACAACACCGACGAGGAAACCCTGAAATCGACATCCCAACCAGTGGCGGCTCGTGGTTCTGACAGTTGGGGGTTCAATGTCTGAATGTTTCTACTAAGATAAGAGCAATTATCCCATTCCAAATAACACAAGGGGTGGGTCTCAACATGAACACATAACTATTGACAACTTTTAGTAGGCCTAATATTAAGTTGTGTTTATGCTGTCTGTAAATTATTCTAAAAATATATAGTTAAATTAAAAGGATAGTTAAATATTTCTGTTTAATGTTTAAAACGGAAAGCGGCCTACCGAGTTCCTTAATTTTGCATTTATCTTTAATAGAGAAAGAGAGAGAGAGAGAGAGAGAGAGAGAGAGAAGAGAGAGAGAGAGAGAGAGAGAAAAAAAATTTGTTTTTCAAATAGATTGAACACTATAATTTTACCAAATTAATGAACTGAGCACAAAAATAAGAAATACCTGAACACTTAACACACAAAAATACCAGCAAATGCTTTGAAGATTATACATACTTCGATAAGTTTAACGTCAATACAATTATTTTATGACTACAATTTTATTTTTGGAATACAATTACTTCACTATTTTTTTAATTTTAAGACTTTACTGCATACATTTTTATTGCATTTTAAATGAAATAGAGAAATCTGACACAAAACTGACGGTAAACTGACAAATCATGTGGTAAAAATCATAATAATGGCGAATGGCGGTATTATGAAAATGTTAAAATTCCCGGTCAGTGCGATTCGGACCTCGTCGGAACTATTCGTCTCTATCGCTAACACTCGGGTTTAGCGACTGTTGAATGTAATTTTGCGTATACTGATTTCCCTCTACAAAGCTTTCTCCACAATCCAGGAGATGCTGAGAGCTGTTTTGCATCTCCAAACAATAGTAGCCAGCAATTTGCCTATTACGGGAATCCATTACTGTTCAGTCAACAAGAGTAATCCCGCAAATATTGTTATTTAAATATTAAACCATCGTCTCAACAAATCACTAAAAATATTTAATTATATTTTGGGGCTCCACTGAACCATTGAACCTTATATACGAGCCGCCACTGATCCCAACTTAGGAGGAAAACAGCTGATGTGGAAGCAGGATCAGGCCCTCCAGATTGTCCGGACCGATCCATCTCAACCCAGCCAATTCAGGAAAGTGGAATTATAAAACTCTCTAGAAACTATAAAACAATTAAAGACTCTTTTAAATTGCTAACTATCAAATATTTCCAATTTATATATATTTTCGAATTTACAATTTTGCACATAACTGTATGTTTTTTATGAAAAAAAAACTAATAAATGTATTAAACTACCCAATATTTTTTTTCTGCAAATGCAGACAGCTACAAACCTGTTACCTTGTACATTCTATTGTATTTGCTCTTTTCTATTCTACATTAAAGTCTCAGATTCCTATAAAGAAATTAGAAGGCCTAGGTAGTTTAGTCATAAAGTAAAATCCACACACGGAAATAGGAAGGTATTTAAAGGACAAAGAAGACTGACTGGTCTATACATCACTGCTACAGTAATGATTCGGTCGGATACAGTTAGAATTGGAAGTATCAATAATAGACTCCCGTCTTGACCCTACTTTGCGCAGGATAAGGAAGATGTCAGTTTCATGTTCCAGGAACTATGTCATAGAATCAATTACCACTCCCACACCTTTCCGTCCTTTTAGCTTATAATTCAGTAGTTGTTTAGGAATGCGGCAGTCATCTATTCGGTTAAGGTGTTCCAACCATTTTAGCCGATACTGGACAATGGCATCACGTGCCAGAGAAATCTCATTTCAACCGTTTGAATACGACTGGCCTGGGATTTTGTTAAAGTCCAATTCTCAGACTCATAGAGAAGTGCGGAGAGGACTAGCATCATCTTGTAGACCTTCAAGCGTGTTTCCTTTACTCGTTAGATTTAGAGTTCTACTGATGGTCCCACACATATGGTTGAACTTGTGTACCTTATCCACTACGTAATTGTTTGTAATGTAAATTACATACAGTCCAGAAAATGAATCAAGTGATAATTTTTTTAATAATCAAAAATTGCACGGACCTTTGTTTCATCTAACCTAATGTTTTACAGTAGATGCCATTCACACATAGTTGATACATAGAAAATGAGTCAAAGAATTTATTTAATGACTAACTTGTTCGCCTTTTTAACCTGTCTCTAGAATATGCCATAAGAAAAATGAGTGTAAATCCCTCAGGAGTACTTTATTATAAGTCAGTACAAATAGTTAGTATTATAAGTCAGTATATGTTGACGATATAGCCATCATAGCCCGATCAAGTGCGGCTGCAAGGGAGACATACTTAAACCTGAAAATAAGTGTAAAAGAAGTAGGACTATCAATAAATGTGGATAAAACCAAAATAATAAGTCAGATAAGAGCTGCCCGACCCAGGCAAGATTTGATTATAGAAGAATACTGTATAGAAGCAGTCAGAGGTTTCACATACATAGGAGCGACGATATCTGAAGATGGGAATAAAGAGGCAGATATAAGAATACGGATAACTCTAGCCAACAAGGCCTACTTCGCGCTTATCACCACCCTTGAGTCAAGAGTTATTCATAGGTAGACAAAAATGCGCATATACAAAACTATCATACGGTCCATCCTGTGCTATGGTAGTGAAACCTGGTTATTACAATAAAGAGCAATTGAACGCCTCAAGATATTTGAAAGGAAGTTTCTGAGACGGATTCTGGATCCCATATGTAGAAATATCGAATGGATGAGACGGCATAATGATGAGATACATTGTCACTTCAACGAGCCAACGGTAGAACTGCACGTAAAACTGATAAGGCTGCAATGGGCTGGCCACGTCGTAAGAATGGATGACTATCGAACACGTAAAAGAGTCCTTACGGGGAGTATAGATGGTAAAAGACTGTCCAAGGAAAAGATGGGAAGATGCTGTCGCTGAGGAAGCATATTGGAAGTGCGAGAATGGAAGTACTTTGCTACTGATAGAGAGAGGTGGAGGGCCAGGATAGTGGATAGCGCCATAGGAAGAGGAGGAGGAGAACTTGTTTACCTACCTGTAGCACCGTTGCGTTCAGCCCTGCAGTCATCGGCCCTACTGCGTAAAGAAACTGCGCCATTTTTCTTTCGTCCGTGGAAATCCTATGCCAACCCGAAATGCTCACTGATACTCTCCTTCTGTCAAATGCGCACCTCATTTGCTTGCCTACATAAGGATAGTCTCTGCCCTTTTCTAGTCCTCCGAGTTCTATAATTGTATTATACGCGTCATACGTACGTCCCGCTGTGCAAGCGCCGGCGTCATATACACAGTCTACCAGTTCTGTAAACACAGTACAACTTTATGATAATTATACCAATAAAGTAATAATAATAATAAATTTTAATTTAATAAATTTAAATAACCATTATTTTAGTGGATCAGCGAATATGATGTCTAACTACTGATCTAGAGGCCGCGGGTTCGATTTTCTACCCACCATAAAATCAAGATGAGTTTCTCATCCACAATTCGACATAAGCTGGGATAACGTCCTGCTGTAGTAACGGGCGGCTGAGGCGTAGTGCTGCCCACACTACTTGTCGAACACATAGACTGTTTAGCGGTAAAAAATGGGGTGTTTATTATTTAAAAAAAAAAAAAGAGGAAGCACCGAGAGATAGAGAAAACAGCGACGGCGGATGTCAGTTGTTAACAATCAAAAACTGAATTAAATTTCATGTGCGAACTAAAATAGTTTTGTGTGAAAAACAATATGTTCTGTCCAGAATGTAAATTAATTAGAAAAAATAAAATGAATGTCTTATTCTTTAGATAAATCTCTCTTAATTTTGTATTGCAGTTGAAAAAAGATAAAATGGGTTATAGGTCTGTAGATCCAGCGCGTCACAGGTCACAGGGCTGTTGCTTACTTCTCCCGTACATTTGAGGTCAGATCAGTTTAGCTGCTGTTTTTAAGACGACAGTATCATAATGAATGGAAAAAGAAAAATTTCCAACTATTTGTTTGGCGTCGTCACTGAGGAAGAAAGCTGAAAAAACAGACGTGCTGGATTAAGTAAACAGTGCTGGATAACTCTGCGACCACAGCACTTGACCAGGAGAAAACAATGACAAAGATTATGGAAACTCTGACCGCATAAATAATGAGAGCCTCGACTTCTTGGTTAACTTGGTAAAACTCTCGCCAACAATGAAAACAATGCGTTGAGACAACAATAAGGAGGAAGGAGGAGGGGGAGGGGAGGAGGAGAAGGATATAGTTGGAGGGGGCGAAGGTGAAGGGAGAGGGGTGTGGGAGGAGGAGGAGGAGGAGGAGGAGAAGAAGAAGTCATTAGAAAACATAGCACTGTAGAGTACAAATACCTTGAGCTGACAGAGACACTGCTTTTTTTCCACTGTGGATCGCCCACAAACCTTCTATGTTACCGACCACACTGAAAGCCCAGCACGCTCCACAGTCACCCTGTTAAAAAAGAAAGCCCACAAAGGTTAGGTTTATTGACCGATTTTACACGAGATACTTAACGATTATATACATCTTGTTTAATAATAACAAATATAACGAACTCTCGACATCTTTCGTAATTTCTTCTGTTATAACATAAGGTACAAATATTTAAAGACGACACAAGATGTCAGATTTGAATAGAATAAACTATTATTATTATTATTATTATTATTATTATTATTATTATTATTATTATTATTATTATCAACATCATCATCAGCATTATTATCGTCGTCATCGTCGTCGTCATCATTATACTAAGTGATAGGACATTATTTTATGATACTGCAGCAGGATGACGTAGATTAAAGAGGTCACAGCGGGAGCAGCTCAGGGATCAATTTTTGGGCCAGACCTGTGGAATGCTTCATATGATGGCATCCTTCGGATAGACATTGCTAAAAATAGATTTTTAGTGGAGTCCGCTGATGGTGACATTGAAGCGTTTATTATAGCACGAGATGTAGAGCTGGCTCAGACAAGATTAAGGCAAATTACGTATACGATGAGTCAGTGTTCCTGGATGAGAGGATCATAACCAGAATCATAACGAATATTATCATCATCCAAGAATCGTGCACGCACACACACACACAAACACACACACAACGCAATAGCTTCGCAACTGTAAGACAGCAGTAAAACCAGGTGAAAAATGAACAATTATTTTTTGAACGATTATTTTCGCCATAGAAAAAAATTCTACACACAGACATATTTCGAAAAATTACTTTTCTTCATGTTTTGAGGGTAGTACAATCAGAATCAGCCCTTATAGCGAACACGATTTTTTTCGCCATCACCCATACTTCCATTTCTTTATGGAATATGGAAGCAAAATTGCTTAAACCTAAACAGTTTAATAGTGTACTATTTTATTACTACAATTTTGTATAGCACAACAGTGTGTTATGTTTATAACACAAGTTTATAATACACGAAGAACGAAATATGTGAGTTCTTTTTAAA
This sequence comes from Magicicada septendecula, assembly GCA_034769895.1. Taxonomy (NCBI): domain Eukaryota; kingdom Metazoa; phylum Arthropoda; class Insecta; order Hemiptera; family Cicadidae; genus Magicicada; species Magicicada septendecula. The sequence goes on from CM068373.1 coordinate 354,149,590, forward strand.
AAAAAGTTATGACCCTAAAGAAAAGCAATAAAATTAGACAGGTTTTATTGGACGTTTTACTTTGTTCATAAACAACATTTTCAAGAAGAACGTTATCTGGACTGTAGCCGTAAAGGTGAGGGAAGATTCTGACCAATGAAATTGGCTAATTGATTTTATCTTTCATGAGATATAAGTCAGTCTCGCTTAGAACTCAGAAGGAGCAGTCTCGTTTGAACTCAATAACGTGTAATCGTTGCCTCTGGTTTATGACGATAGGTCTATCAAGAGTGACGAGAGCATGTAATAAAGTTTGCGACTAAATTAACATCAGAAGTTTAATTAAGAAAGTTGTGTTAGTGGTTATAATCACAAACAGAATCATCACTGTTGCACATTACTATAGAAAAATAATTCCTATTAGCGCTTTCAAGCTTCTCAGGTCATCGTCGGATCGGAAATAACCTGTATAGGAAATAATCGGTTATTTCCGATCTGACGATGAGCTGAGAAGCTTGAAAGCGCTAATCGGAATTATTTTTCTATAGTGGTGTGCAACAGTGATAATTCTGTTTGTATATTAACATCGAGTGCAATTACGGTACAGTACAAGATTGTCCGCTTGAAAGAACACAAGTTAGCCGAAGTAGTGTGTAGTTATATACTCAATACAAATCATTAATAATTATTAATTCATCACAGTTTGTAGAAGTACCCAACCTGGAAACGACCCTGAACACTGCTGAGCAAGAGGAGATCCTGATGGTACAACGATAGGAACAACAGTATCCTGAACGTCTACCTAAAAGAAACGTCTGTCACCGCTTATCAGGAACAGGAGGAGCGACATCGCATCGTTCATCAAAAAGGGAAGTGAAATCATTTATATAAACGTAATAAAACAGTCAAAAATTAAAAGACAAAAAACTTGTATAAATTATATGTAATTAGAATATGTAAAAATTTTATGTAATTAGAATATAGGAGAGAATTATTTTAAGTTTGTAACGAAGAGGTCAACGGAAATTAATTTTATTTGTAACAGAAACAGTTAATTAATTTTATTTGTAACAGAAACAGTTAATTAATTTATTTGTAACAGAGACAGTTAATTTTATTTGTATCAGAAACAGTTAATAATTTATTTGTTATTAGAAACAAGTATTAGTGAAATTTAAGATAAAAAGCAAATCTTTAATAAAACCGAAGGATTCTAATATCTGAATATCGACTACTTATTCTATGTGATTTTGTACATCACAATATATATATAAAGCCTACGCTACGTAACAAGATTCAGTAATAGCCGGCGTTACCTGGTTTTTAACTGGCGTCACAGCACCGTGGTCGCGCCAATCGAAATCTTTCGGTATTCTCTCAGTGACATTAGGCGAGACGGCCTGCTGCAGTCCATTACCGGTACGAGTCACGTTGGCGACGTCACTGGCCGTACACGATACCATCTGTCTGAATTCATCTTCTGTAAAAACATAAAGTATACAAGGTACGAAAGGTTAAAGTAGAACATTGACTGTCCAAACTGATTGGGATCCAGGATGGGGTTACGGGTTTATCCAAACACGTGTGAGATTGTAACAAATGAATCTTCAATGTTCAAGTATTGCCATATATTGAATTAATAGCCTGTCAGAGGAATGGAACTGCAACTGTACAGAAAACTGTAAACCATTCACGAGGTCTGACCGGAAAGAACCAGCCATTCACAGTATTACGGAAACCAGTTGTGCAATTGCATTGTATTGTTACGTAATACAGAACGTTCTACAAGTATCTCGGCTATCCCAGCAGAGCTCAACTGTAATGTGTGTGTGTGCGTAACATATTGCTGATACTTTGAGATGAGAGACAATTACGTGACACTTATCATGCGCCAACAATCGAGTCAATTCCAGACCATACCGGTGGGCGCAAAATGTTCAAGGCCAGACAGTTTGCACGGTTTTTAGTGAATTCTAGAGCCCCCGTAATACGCAGTTTGCTCGACACGTCATCCATAAAGTGACCGATTATTCTGACGTCTCAGCAGGGTATAAATATAAGCATCCAGCGACGGACAGACACTTTACGTCGGCGATTATTCAGTGCGTTTAAGTGGATATTTATTCAAGTTAGGTTCGAAGTATTGTGGTGAAAAGTGTTATAACTGTGCGGGACTCTATTGTTAACATTATTATTGCGTGTGGACAAATTTTGCTCGGATTATTGTATAAATTGATTATAAATTGTGTTTGTGATTAATTAAAGGTGGCGATTAGTGACTTAATTGGTTTCTTTATTTTGTTTTCCACTGCACCATACGACGATCAGTAAGACTGTCGTAACAGTATGTAACTCGGCAGCCAATCAGATGTAACTTTTTGACGCACGTGTTGGACATTTACTAACGTATTGGACAAATTAGTTGGGGCCCTTTTATGCATCCGGTTTATATTGTACGATAACCCACGATACAAACACCGTATGATGTAGAAGAACAGAAACAAGTGGGCCGTTTCATGCACTGTCGTATGATAAATTTATCGTTCCGAACTCAGACACCAGCCAAACTGTACATAACATAATCTTATAACTCAAAAAACATTAATTTTTGTATAAAATGGTTATCAAAGTTTACACTGTGCTTGAGATAGCTTGTGCTTATGTAGAAGCTTTTACAATGACCATGAATTAAACCACGTCACAAGAAATGAAGACATATGGATCATTAACAGACAAAGACTCGCATGTTTGGGTCTCATTCAAAGAATGGATCACTATATGTTAAAGCTCTTAAATTGGAAACCGTTTACAACGAAAAGGTTTCAATATTTCTCTTTCCAAACATTTGCTTCCGCCAGTGGTAATACGTTGAACTCTTACAACATCAGATACCTCTACTTTTGAAGTGTTTGACTAGAAAATAATAAGGAAAATTATGGCTCTGTAAAAGACAGAGTGATGTGGAGGACAAGGAACAACAATGAGATAGATACTGACTCGAACAAGATAAAGTATGATTTATTGAGTTGAGCTAGTATGTGGTTAGGACATGCGGAGAGAATCGTCGTATCCCATGAAAAGCATCAGATAAAAAATCGGACGAGTTGCCAAGATACATGGGCCGTAATGGTTCCGTTTACGCACTCTCGCGAGTTTTGTATCGTATGACTTTCAGACATCAGCGTAGGCAAGGTAGTTGGGCCAAGTAATCAGAGCTATTCGCGTCGATGGTGTGATTTTCTTAAATTGTTTTGTAAACATGGAAGTCATTAATACAGCAAGGTTCATTGACAAAATGCAAAACAGGAGAAGACTATGGTATCCTGCTCTTCCGAAGATATATAAAAACAGAACTTTGAAGAAGAAACAAAGGATTGAAGCACTGTCTACGTATCGTGCATAGTTAATACAATAAACATTCCATCTTCTTTTTCTTCTTTTCTTCAAGACACAACATGCACGGATCCATTTTCAATACTGATGATGGCAGCGCTGGAAGAGTTTGTTCATCCCCACTTCCGATGTCTTTGACGCACGACAGAAATCGGAGTTAAATCGGATGCAAAACGTATCGTACGATATTTTATTGTTTACAAGAGGTGTTGTCCAGGTGTGCCGTTGGTCAACAAAATGAAGGGATGTTTCCAATTAGGAGGGCCGAGGTGCGCCAGCGATCAGCCCAAGACGTAGGGAGGGTCTAGGTGCGCCGATGGTAAGCAGAATGTAGGGATTATAGCAATTAGGAAGGTCGAGGTGCGCCGGTGGTCAGCCCAAGGATAATGACAGTGATAGAGGAAGAGTGGTTGCGCAGGTGGGAAAGAAAAGTCTTCAGAAGGATATTTGGTGTAGTGAACGTCCATGGAGCATGGAGAATAAGGACAAATGCAGAAATCCAACAAATCTATGAAGAACCAGTTATCGTCACTGACATAAAGAAAAGTAGAATCCGGTGGGCAGGGCATGTCCAGAGAATGTTAGAGACATCCACATTGAAGAAAATTTTTACCGGGAAACCTAGTGGAAGAAGAAAGAGGGGTCGGCCCAGAAAACGATGGGTGGATTATCTTGAGGACGACCTGCGCATGCTCGGTTTAAGAAGACGGAGGACTGGGATCAGAGGATCGAGACGACTGGAGACGGATTGTCCAGAAGGCTAAGGCTCTCCAAGAGCTGTAGCGCCAATTGAAAAGAAACTTCAGAATTTCAGTCAAGAGTTCGGATTATGGGCATACAAGACCAGTTAATATCGGTTATTACAAACAATACGGTCCCCCCCCCCAAAGTATTAGAGAGGATGAGTAATGCCTTATGGTCTCATTCATTGATGAAAGGAAATATCCAGCCGCACCTCCAAGTGGTGGGGGATGGGCAACACCTACAGGTGCCTAACGCGGCTCTGGTGACCGAGTGACAGCCGCGAAGGAGGATGGTAAGGGGAAAGGGGAATGTGCTTGGCCGCTTTTCGCACTTTGCCCCTGTGAGCCACAATGATGTTTACCAGACTGTCATGAATCCGCCTTACCTGCACAGACTGTACTACCCTACGTGAACCCTCATTGATTTCACAGCTGAGTGCACACTACTTTACTATCAATTAAAAATGATTATAACATACTTGTAGCACTTTACGTTTTTTTGTAATTTATGAATTGATACTGAAAATATACGACCTATAAAACGAGCCTAAAAGCGATTTATTCTCATTATTCGGTGATGAGAAAAAGATGTTTTTTACAAAATTCATAACAACTTATTTTCTAACACAGATAACAACTTCTAACTTTACACATATGTTAAAAACATTCGATTCTACAACGTGGATATATTTCGTTGCATTCGGACGCGCGTTTTATTTTACTTTTGTTTTAAAGTTGAGATTTCTCTAGAACAGGTAAAAACGGGCACTTTTTTTATTCCGACCAACGCAACTCTGGCAAAAAAAAGACCAAAAAAAGTTTAATTACCACCATTCAACGTACAATGAAATAAGCTAAAAACTGGTGTCATTTGTTTTATGATTAGTGAAACCGTTAACTTGTAATTAAGGTTGAAACTCGAGTGTACACAGTTTCTGTGCCGACAGTAAATTTCTCCACCTCTTCACTGAGGTGAATTGGCGGACACCGTGCCAATTGCATCCAACACTGAAGACGGCCACCAATGGTGGGACCGAACTGTATGTAAACACAAACGGCCTAACAACCCGGCAAACGATAGACCGCGGCCTAACAACCCGGCAAACGATAGACCACGGCCTAACAACCCGGCAAACGATAGACCACGGCCTAACAACCCGGCAAACGATAGACCACAGCCTAACAACCCGGCCAACGATAGACCACGGCCTAACAACCCGGCCAACGATAGACCACGGCCTAACAACCCGGCAAACGATGTTTCCAAATTTATTCTGCACATTAATTTGTTTTACCCGAGTACAACTAACGTATGAACGTTCCTCCATAAATAAACCTGCTAGAAAATGTAAACTTCAGGAATCGATTTCTTTCAAAAAACATTAGTCTCATGTTCTAGTTAGTCTATCTCTCACCTGTGAGATCGGCGAATTTAGTTATTCCATACTTGGCTGTGCCCAGTTCTCGTTCCTGTAGAACTTTTATTCTCTGCAGATTTGTCTTGAAAACCTCCAACCGCTTAGTGTGTTCGTTGTTGTCTGAGTAGCTTATCTTGAACTTCTTTTTGAAAAGCTCAAACCGTTCTACAACTCTCTCGTATTGTAATCCACCATCGTCATCCTGAAAAAAAAGAATCATTACAGTCAGGGCGTAAATACCGGGAGGGGCAGCGGATTAGGATAACTGAAACCACAAGGGCTACTTACAGTTTCAAAGAAATTCCACAATCACTTAACCACCTAGATCTATTTCAAAGCCAGGGTATGTAATTATAGAAATAAAAGTAATTACAGTATTTATAAGTTAATAAAATAAAGTTGGAGTTTTCTTGATAATGACACTCAGTTCATTAATAACAATACTATTAATAATAATTACTTACATTTGGTAAATAATGTACGTGTTCGCAGCCTTTAAAAAAAATACGCATCAATCAGGAAAGCCAGAGCCTATTAATGTACCTTTCTCTTGATCGTCCACACTTCCCCTTACAGGGTTGTCTATGTTATGACTTCTATACAGGCAGGGTTGTCTATATTGTGACTCCTATACAGACAGCGTTGTCTATACTGTGACTTCTATACAGGCAGGGGTGTCTATACTGTGACTTCTATACAGACAAGGTTGTCTATATTGTGACTCCTATACAGGCAGGGTTGTCTATATTGTGACTCCTATACAGGCAGGGGTGTCTATATTGTGACTTCTATACAGGCAGGGTTGTCTATATTGTGACTTCTATACAGGCAGGGTTGTCTATACTGTGACTTCTATACAGGCAGGGGTGTCTATACTGTGACTTCTATAAAGACAGGGTTGTCTATACTGTGACTTCTATACAGGCAGGGGTGTCTATATTGTGATTTCTATACAGACAGGGTTGTCTATACTGTGACTTCTATACAGGCAGGGTTGTCTATATTGTGACTCCTATACAGACAGCGTTGTCTATATTGTGGCTCTTATACAGACAGGGTTATCTAAATTGTGACTCCTATACAGACAGGGTTATCTATATTGTGATTCCTATACAGACAGGGTTGTCTACATTGTGACTCCTATACAGACAGGGTTGTCTATATTGTGGCTCCTATACAAACAGGGTTGTCTATATTGTGACTCCTAAACACACAGGGTTGTCCATATTGTGACTCCTATACAGACAGGGTTGTCTATATTGTGACTCCTATACAGACAGGGTTGTCTATATTGTGACTTTCATCACTCAAAATATTTCTATGGTTTGTACCGTCATCTTTGCACAGGAAAACTAGTAGTTTCCTCACGTTAATTCAAAAAAATTATAAAATTTCATTGCCAGAATCTCGCATAATAGTAACATACTTTGACAGGAACTGTAAGTTTCTGAAAACATTCTTGGAACAATAAATTACAGTATAAAGTGGTAAAAAAACTTTGTTTTTTCAAAATATCTTCAGAAATACTCACTCCCTTAAGTACTTTTTAGATTACAAATTTATAATTATAGTGATTTCTAATTGCATGCGATTCATTACCTTTAATTTAAATAACAATTATTCAACCTAGAATATTTTAAAATCAGTGCTTTTCCATATTATTTCAAATCTTTCAATTCACGTTAGTTTAGTCAATAACTTTGAGACTCAAAGTCTTAATGAATTTATAGAATTCATTTACAAAATTTCGTTGGGAAGAATCCTGAATTTCTCGTGTGTCCTGAACAAATAGGTGCGGGGGAATAGTTAAGCTAGTGGCAATATTCACGACTTAAGTGGTAGTGATTTTTTTATTTCCATGTTCCATAAGGAAATGGAAGTATTAATTCTATTAACGCTCTACTTAAATACTTAGTATAGGGTGACAGATTTTAAAGTTGAAAAAACGGGACACTTTCTCCTTTCCACCCCTCCAGATCCCCTCCAGATCCCCTCCCCTACCTTAACAATAAGAAGTTCTTTTTTTCAGTTCATTGTTAAAGTAACACTTCGTTTAAGATATTGTTATCGTTTAAAATACACGCAATCCTCTCATTGCTCACAAAACACAACCCGTGAAATAACGTCACTAAGCACGACGTATCCGGTACCCTCTTAGAGCATCCCGCATCGACAGGCTATTGAAATCGATTATTAAAGATCGATTCTGTGAAATTACGAGAATGGATGTGCGTTATAAGTAGTACCGATAGAGCACGAAATAGACCGCAGTTTAATGTAATTGAATCTAAAATATTCTATTTACTTTTAAAATCTGGTTTTGTTCCACTTTTAAACATTTTGGAAGGAAGTTTAATGCTTCTTGAAAAAGCAGAGTGTTTTCCGTCCCTTCAGTTTTCTCCTGCGCAACAGGAGGAAAAACAAAAAAAAAACAATTTTCTTATAAACAGGACATCCAGTCGGCCATACTTAGTAGACACATTTACTTTAAAATATTAAAAAAACCACACACACACATAGTAAATACACATAAGAAAGCGCGATAAACAAACACACTTCCCAGTAAAAAAAAAGGAAAACCTATCAATTACCATTGTTGTAGGGAATCTATTACAAGGGAAAATAACAAACAAAATTAACGTCTTATATCCAAACTTTGCTATTAACCTTTTAAATGTTTCACGTAATTACGCCGTGCAATCTAGCAAGCTGTGAGCAAATGAAACAATGGATGTAGGTGATTGAAGACGATACTGAGGCGCTGGTAATTTAGAATTGGCCAACAGCGACGTCTGCCCGTTCTATAGATAAACAACACAACACGGATCGCAATGCATTTATTTGACACATTAAGCATCTAAAAATTTGTTTAACTTTTGACACACTTCCGTTGTTATGATGTAAAAGGTAACTTCGCTTGGACTAAACAGAGTTATTTAGTCCCATTGTTGAATTAAGATCCCAATGTTGCCACAACTAGACATGTCATCGCAAAATTTTCCTTTCCAAAAATTATTATTAAAATTCGACTGTCATTTGTATAATGTATTTAAAACTAAACAGTGTGGCTTTTTCATCTTTCTGTAGATCGTAGGTAGTGGAGAAAATTTCAGTTTTCTCTCCGGGCGTCGAACCCATGTCATTGACATACGGTAACCCCGTTATTATTATGTACGTTACGCCAATATCAAGACAGCATTGCTTACCTCAACGTCGTCTAAGTATATACAGTTTGATCCCTCATGTTCAGCAACGCTATACTCCTCAGCAATGGCGTACTGACAAAGCTGAAAGCAATAAAGACTTTATTTATTAAATGAAATCGCTCTTTATCAGTTTCTATAAACAGACAATCACGCACTACCACTCAAGCATTCAATATTTCAGCTGCACGGCTAGGAAATTGTAAGAATGGAAAATGATTGCCAACTCAACAACTAACTATTGTGATAAATAATTAATCAACTTTATCAATGAATTGTAGATTCTCTATGTAGAAAATCTATCCACTAGTTAGTAACTACTGATAAGCGCGTTTGAACAATGCACATCAATGGTGAATGTCATGTGAATTTATAGATAACTTAAATTAAAGGTTTTCAAGTGCAATGTAAATCACAAAACTGATTTTCAAGGTAAATTTGTATTATTAATAGAGTTTTTTATTGATTACATAGCTGTTAAAAACTAAAAAGAGAATGAGATATGCATAAATAATGAAGTTGTTGAAACATCATTGTAACGTATACTTGGGTAGCTTTACCACGGACCCCTATATATGTATATATATGGGTATCTCAGAGAATGACGTAAAGAAGGCATTCACAGCATTACACCATTCAGCTGCGGAAATGGGGCTAACGGTAATGAGGAGAAAACTAAGTATATAATTGTAAAAAATAGGAGAACTTGTGACTCATTAGCATCACATTTAAAAATTAAGAATTTTTACTTCAAAAGGGTCTCAAGTTTTTCGTATTTGGGCTCTCTGATGATGTATTTGGTAAATGAAAACAATTATGTAAATGAAGAGATAAGTAAAGGAATTCAGTATGCTAATAGATGCTACTATGGGATGATGAAATACTTTAAATCACAACTACTACACCGTGAAACCAAAGCTAGACTACATAGAATATTAGTAAAACTGATTCTGATGTACGGAAATGAAAAATGGGTAGTGACACAGGGCGACCTGTTTCAACATCCATCTTATGAAAGGAAAATAGTTAGGGAAATTTATGGACCAATTAGGGAAGGTGGATAGTGGAGAACAAGGTACAACAGAGAGCTCTATGAGTTATGGTAGATTGCCTGATATTGTGACATCAATTAGGGTAGCTAGGCTAAGATGGGCAGGACATGTACAGAGAATGAATAAGGAGGACGTTCTTAAGAGGATTATGAAATAGACACCAGAAAGAAAGAGAGGACATGGAAGACCTAGACTACAATGGATCGATGGTACCCCAGAAGATGTGAAAGTACTTGGAGTGAAAAATCTGTCTGCATTGGCTAAGGATAGGGAAATCTGGATGAAAATCCTGAGGAAAGCTGAGGCCCACGGTGGGCTGTGGAGCTACTGATTGGTAACTCTACAGTTGACACGTTGTCGTTTGCTGATGACTTTGAAAGCAGTTTGCAGATGGCTGTACACTCATTGAGTCGAGTCTGCAAGGATTTTGGATTACAGTTCTTTAAAACTCATAACCGATGAGTGACTTCTATCAGACAAATCATCTATTCGGACTGCTCCCATCGTAATATTTTTCTCTTGACGTTTTGATCCTCAGAAGTTGTGGATGGCGGTTGAAAGACCTTATTCCTAGGCCTTTAAACAGAGTCTTTCAACCGCCAGTCGTAGATTCTAGCTTCTGATAACTATCCCAGATTCTGGGGATCGAAACGCCAAGCAAAAAATATTACGAAGAAAGCGGTTTGAATAGAGAATTCGGATTACAGATCTCTACGCTTAAGACCAATGTGGTGGCTTTTCATTCATGGAACTGATCCCATACGAAAAAAATTGTTGTAGATGGTCTTGTTCTGGAGCAGGTTAGTAATATCGAATATCTGCGTTATAATGTATCTTACATTACAAACAATTGTGGTGAAGAAGCTACACAAGCTCAACTATGTATCCGGGACCATCAGGACAACTCTAACATCAACGAGTAAAGAAACACGCCTCAAGTTCTACAAGGTGAGACGGCCCTCGCCACACTTCTCTGTGGATCTGAGAATTGGACTTAAACGAAATTCCAGGCCAGTTATATTCAAGCGGTCGAAGTGAGATTTCTCAGGCACGTGGCAAGAAATACTCTTCAAGATCGCAGAATAATTTCAAATATACTAGAGGAACTGAATATTTTTAGTATAATGGCTAGGATTGCTTGATATCGGTTAAAATGGTTGGAACATCTTCACCGAATAGACGACAGCCGCATCCCCAAACAACTATTCAATTAAAACTGTGTCGTGTTTACTGCTAAACTGCTACGTGTCATATTCCGGACGAGGCCTTTCAGTGTTTGCACCATTTTCAAATCCTAAACCACGACTTAGGTCGTGGTCGTAGGCCGTGGTTTAGGACTTGAAAATGGTGGAAACACTGAAAGGCCTCACCCGGAACATGACGAGTAACAGTTTACCAAGTAAACACAACAAAGTTGGAACTACAGAGACTGCTAATTCAAACAACAAGATGAATATTGAATTATAAGCCGAAAGGACGGACAGGTGTGGGACGTACGAAAAAGCGTTGAAGCGACCACCTCTAGTCTATCTCTTTGGAGCTGGAATAAACCATCATCATCATCATCATCATCTTCACAAGACGACATAGGCAAAGTGGTGCCTGTTCTGTTTTCAAAGATCCTCCACCCATCTCTTCCTGGGTCTACCCACACACCCTTGTCGTATAGGTTTGTATTTCCAGACTTGTTTGGCGATTCTGGAATCTGACATTCTTACTAAGTGTCCTTTTCAACATTTTTTGTAATCTTTCAATATTTCATTAAAGTTAAAAACTTGTAATTTTCTCTTATGCCCTCGTTCTTTATACGGTCAAGTTTATAACATCTTTTAACTCTTCTTAAGAACGCCATTTCCGAGCCCTGTATTTTACTGTCTTGTTTCATAATTGTTTTCCACAATTCACACTTACAGGACAGTACAGGAAGTGCCATAACTTTATAGATCTTTAATTTTGTGTCTCGACGTACCTTGTTTCCAAAAGTACGGTTGGTTGTCCCACAGATCGTCTGGAACTTATGTAACTTAAATAATAGAATAAACCATTTTCGGCTTAGTCCCTGTAAAAGATTATGACTTACACTCGTACCATATAGCCTATTTAAAATCTTATCCTACCACTAATAAATCGTGTGGCAATGATATGTATATATGTAATATATAATGATAAAAATGTGTAATAATTAAGAAAAGTAATAATTACCGCAATAAGGAGAAGTAATACAGCAGTTCTTGGCAGACCAATCATTGTGACTGACTCGAACAGCAACCAGAGTCAAAGGCCCTTATATACAAGGCACTATGAAAGCATTCCAACTAACAGGCGTGAAACGTATGTTATGCGTGTAGATTACATGCGTTTGCTTTTTGTTCACGGCCAAAGTACTCTTTACAAAAGGCGTATTTGTATTAATATATTTATTATTATTTATTCATTGTCATGTACTTTTATTATTTATTGTAATATTATTATTACAGGTATTATTAACAAAAACACAAAGTGATAGTGAATATCTAGGAAATTCTGAAGAAGCATCTGTATTGGAAGGTTGCAATAATGTTATCAACCTTCCAAAAGACAAAGCTATCAAAAGAATATAATGAATACTTTTTATTAACATTTAACCTTTTTATAAACAAATCAAACTCGTCAAGTAACATTTTGTATTGAGTTTAATTTACTTTAAAACAATAATTAAGACTGTTTTGCAATGCTGTAAGGGTTTTTCAATTATTCAGTGGCGTACCTAGAATTTCGCCTTAGGGCAGTCCGGGTCGGGTCAGCTTCATACAAAAGAAAAAACAAGTTAAGCCTAATCAACATTACAATTTTTAAAGTGACTGAAATTAGTCACCTAAAAGAAAACTCTAAAATCAAGGTAACATACCCGTTACTGAAAACTTGTTTACTAGATATATATTGATTGAATTGATTTTACTATATTTTAGATTTCAAACGTATATGCTACGGCTGTGCAGTAAACCTGATTGTACATTTAAAATGAGTTACTACTATTCACGGCTGGGAATGAGTTACTGCTATACAAGGCTGGGAATGATTTACTACCATACACGGCTGGAAATGAGTTACTGCTATACACGGCTGGGAATGAGTTACTGCTACACACGGCTAGGAATTAGTTACTGCTATACACGGCTGGGAATGAGTTACTGCTATACCCGACTAGGAATGAGTTACTACTGTATACGGCTGGAAATGAGTTACTACTATATACGGTTGGGAATGAGTTACTACTATACACGGCTGGAAATGAGTTACTGCTATACACGGCTCGGAATGAGTTACTGCTATACACGGCTGGGAATGAGTTACTACTATACACGGCTGCAATGAGTTACTGCTATACACGGCTGGGAATTAGTTACTGCTATACACGGCTGGGAATCAGTTACTGCTATACACGGCTGGGAATTAGTTACTGCTATACACGGCTGGGAATCAGTTACTGCTATACACGGCTGGGAATGAGTTACTACTATACACGGCTGGGAATGAGTTACTACTATACACGGCTGGGAATGAGTTACTGCTATACACGGCTCCAAATGAGTTACTACTATACACGGCTGGGAACGAGTTACTGCTATACACGGTTGGAAATGAGTTACTACTATACACGGCTGGTAATGAGTTACTGCTATACACGGCTGCAAATGAGTTACTACTATACACGGCTGGGAACGAGTTACTGCTATACACCGCTGGGAATGAGTTACTGCTATACACGGCTGAAAATGAGTTACTGCTATACACGGTTGGGAATGAGTTACTGCTATACACGGCTGGGAATGTGTTACCACTATACGCGACTGGAAATGAGTTACTGCTATACACGGCTGGAAATGAGTTACTCCTATACACGGCTGGAAATGAGTTACTGCTATACACTGTTGGGAATGAGTCACTGCTATACACGGCTGGATATGAGTTACTACTATACACGGCTGGAAATGAGTTTCTGCTATGCACGGCTGGAAATGAGTTACTGCTATACACGGCTGGGAATGAGTTACTACTACACACGGCTGCGAATGTGTTACTGCTATGCACGGCTGGAAATGAGTTACTACCATACTCGGCTGGAAATGAGTTAAAGCTACACACGGCTGGGAATGAGTTACTACTATACACGGCTGGAAATGAGTTACTACTATACTCGGCTGGAAATGAGTTAAAGCTACACACGGCTGGGAATGAGTTACTACTATACACGGCTGGGAATGAGTTACTGCTATAAACGGCTGGGAACGAGTTACTGCTATACACGGCTGGGAACGACTTACTGCTATACACGGCAGGAAAATGAGTTACTATTATTCACGCCTGGGAATGAGTTACACCTATACACGGCTGGAAATGAGTTACTGCTATACACGGTTGGGAATGAGTTACTATTATACACGGCTGGGAATGAGTTACTGCTATACACGGCTGGGAATGAGTTACTGTTACACACGGCTGGAAATGAGTTACTAATGTACACGGCTCTGAATGAGTTACTACTATACACAGCTGGGAATGTGTTACTGCTATACACGGCTGGGAATGAGTTATTGCTATACACGGTTGGGAATTAGTTACTACTACATACGGCTGGAAATGAGGTACTACTATACACGGCTGGGAATGAGTTACTGCTATACACGGCTGGGAATGTGTTACCATTATACGCGGCTGGAAATGAGTTACTACTATACACGGCTGGAAATGAGTTACTGCTATGCACGGCTGGAAATGAGTTACTACTATACACGGCAGGGAATGAGTTACTGCTATACACGGCTGGGAACGAGTTACTGCTATACACGGTTGGAAATGAGTTACTACTATACACGGCTGGGAATGAGTTACTGCTATACACTGCTGGAAATGAGTTACTACTATACACGGCTGGGAACGATTTACTGCTATACACGGCTGGGAATGAGTTACTGCTATACACGGCTGAAAATGAGTTACTGCTATACACGGTTGGGAATGAGTTACTGCTATACACGGCTGGGAATGTGTTACCACTATACACGGCTGGAAATGAGTTACTGCTATACACGGCTGGGAATGAGTTACTGCTATACACGGCTGGATATGAGTTACTACTATACACGGCTGGAAATGAGTTACTACTACACACGGCTGCGAATGTTTTACTGCTATACACGGCTGGAAATAAGTTACTAATATACACGGATGGAAATGAGTTCCTACTATACACGGCTGGAAATGAGTTACTGCTATACACGGCTGGGAATGTGTTGCTATTATACACGGCTGGAAATGAGTTACTACTATACTCGGCTGGAAATGAGTTACTGCTACACACAGCTGGGAATGAGTTACTACCATACACGGCTGGGAATCAGTTACAGCTATACACGGCTGGGAATGCGTTACTGCTATACACGCCTGGGAATGAGTTACAGCTACACACGTCTGAAAATGAGTTTCTACTACACACGGCTGGAAAATGAGTTACTATTATACACGACTGGGAATGAGTTACTCCTATACACGGCTAGGAATGAGTTACTGTTATACACGGCTTGAAATGAGTTACTACTATACACGGCTGGGAAATGAGTTACTACTATGCACGGCTGGAAAATGAGTTACTATTATACACGGCTGGGAATGAGTTACTCCTATACACGGCTGGAAATGAGTTACTGCTATACACGGCTGGGAATGAGTTACTGCTATACACGGCTGGGAATGAGTTACTGTTACACACGGCTGGAAATGAGTTACTACTGTACACGTCTCTGAATGAGTTACTACTATACACGCCTGGGAATGTGTTACTGCTATACACGGCTGGGAATGAGTTATTGCTATACACGGCTGGGAAAGAGTTACTACTACATACGGCTGGAAATGAGGTACTACTATACACGGCTGGGAATGAGTTACTGCTATACACGGCTGGGAATGTGTTACCATTATACGCGGCTGGAAATGAGTTACTACTATACACGGCTGGAAATGAGTTACTGCTATGCACGGCTGGAAATGAGTTACTACTATACACGGCTGGGAATGAGTTACTGCTATACACGGCTGGGAACGAGTTACTGCTATACACGGTTGGAAATGAGTTACTACTATACACGGCTGGGAATGTGTTACTGTTGTACACGGCTGGGAATGAGTTCCAGTTATACACGGCTGGGAAAGAGTTACTGCTATACTCGGCTGGAAATGAGTTACTACTATACATGGCTGGAAACGAGTTACTGCTATACACGGTTGGGAATGAGTTACTGCTACATACGGCTGGATATGAGTTACTGCTATACACGACTGAAAATGAGTTTCTACTACACACGGCTGGAAAATGAGTTACTATTATACACGGCTGGGAATGAGTAACTCTTATACACGGCTAGGAATGAGTTACTGCTGTGCACGGATGGAAAATGAGTTACTAATAAACACGGCTGGGAATGAGTTACTACTATTCACGGCTGGGAATGAGTTACTGTTATACACGGCTGGGAATGAGTTACTGCTATACACGGCTGGAAATGAGTTACTACTATACACGGCTGGAAACGAGTTACTGCTATACACGGTTGGGAATGAGTTACTGCTATACACGGCTGCATATGCGTTACTACTATACACGGCTGGAAATGAGTTCCTACTATACACGGCTGGAAATGAGTTTCTGTTGTACACGGCTGGAAATGAGTTACTGCTACACACGGCTGGGAATGAGTTACTGCTATACACGGCTGGGAATGAGTTACTGATATACACGTCTGAAAATGAGTTTATACTACACACGGCTGGGAATTAGTAACTGCTATACACGGCTGGGAATGAGATACTGCTGTACACGGCTGGGAACGAGTTACTACTATACACGGCTGGGAATGAGTTACTGCTATAAACGACTGGGAAAGAGTTACTGCTATACACGGCTGGAAAATGAGTTACTATTATACACGGCTGGGAATGAGTTACTCCTATACACGGCTGGAAATGTGTTACTGTTATTCACGGTTGGGAATGAGTTACTACTATACACGGCTGGGAAAGAGTTACTACTATACACGGCTGGGAATGAGATACTGCTGTACACGGCTGGGAATGAGTTACTATTATACACGGCTGGGAATGAATTACTGCTATAAACGGCTGGGAATGAGTTACTGCTATACACGGCTGGGAATGATTTACTGTTATATACACGGATGGAAAATGAGTTACTATTATACACGGCTGGGAATGAGTTACTCCTATAGACGGCTAGGAATGAGTTACTGCTGTACACGGCTGGAAATGAGTTACTAATATACACGGCTGGAAAATGAGTTACTACTATACACGGCTGGGAATGGTGTACTACTATACACGGCTGGAAATGAGTTACTGCTATACACGGCTGGGAATTAGTTACTGCTATACACGGCTGGGAATCAGTTACTGCTATACACGGCTGGGAATGAGTTACTAATATACACGGCTGGGAATGAGTTACTACTATACACGGCTGGGAATCAGTTATTGCTATACACGGTTGGAAATGAGTTACTACTATACACGGCTGGGAATGAGTTACTGCTATACACGGCTGGAAATGAGTTACTACTATACACGGCTGGGAACGAGTTACTGCTATACACGGCTGGGAATGAGTAACTGCTACACACGGCTGAAAATAAGTTTCTACTATACACGGCTGGGAATGAGTTACTGCTATACACGACTGGAATGAGTTACTACTACACACGGCTAGGAATGAGTTACTGCTATACACGGCTGGGAATGAGTTACTACTACATACGACTGGAATTGAGTTACTACTTTACACGGCTGGGAATGAGCTACTGCTATACACGGCTGGAAATGAGTTACTACTATACACGTCTCTGAATGAGTTACTACTATACACGGCTGGGAATGTGTAACTGCTATACACCGCTGGGAATGAGTTATTGCTATACACGGCTGGGAATGAGTTACTACTACATAAGGCTGGAAATGAGTTACTACTATACACGGCTGGGAATGAGTTACTGCTATACACGGCTAGGAATGTGTTACCACTATACGCGGCTGGAAATGAGTTACTGCTATACACGGCTGGAAATGAGTTACTACTATACACGGCTGGAAATGACTTACTGCTATACACGGTTGGGAATGAGTTACTGCTATACACGGCTGGGAATGAGTTACTGTTATACACGGCTGTGAATGAGTTACTGCTATACACATCTGGAAATGAGTTACTACTATACACGGCTGGAAACGAGTTACTGTTGTACACGGTTGGGAATGAGTTACTGCTATACACGGCTGGATATGAGTTACTACTATACACGGCTGGAAATGATTTCCTACTATACACGGCTGGAAATGAGTTACTGCTGTACACGGCTGGGAATCTGTTACTACTATACACGGCTGGAAATGAGTTCCTACTGTACTCGGCTGGAAATGAGTTACCGCTACACACGGCTGGGAATGAGTTACTGCTATACACGGCTGGGAATGAGTTACTGCTATACACGTCTGAAAATGAGTTTACACTACACACGGCTGGGAATGAGTTACTGCTATACAAGGCTGGGAATGAGATACTGCTGTACACGGCTGGGAACGAGTTACTACTATACACGGCTGGGAATGAGTTACTGCTATAAACGGCTGGGAATGAGTTACTGCTATACATGCCTGGAAAATGAGTTACTATTATACACGGCTGGGGACGAGTTACTCCTATACACGGCTGGTAATGTGTTACTGCTATACACGGTTGGGAATGAGTTACTACTATACACGCCTGGGAATGAGTTACTACTATACACGGCTGGGAATGAGATACTGCTGTACACGGCTGGGAATGAGTTACTACTATACACGGCTGGGAATGAGTTACTGCTATAAACGGCTGGGAATGAGTTACTGCTATACACGGCTGGGAATGATTTACTGCTATACACGGATGGAAAATGAGTTACTAATATACACGGCTGGGAATGAGTTACTCCTATAGACGGCTAAGAATGAGTTATTGCTGTACACGGCTGGAAATGAGTTACTAATATACACGGCTGGAAAATGAGTTACTACTATACACGGCTGGTAATGATGTACTACTATACACGGCTGGAAATGAGTTACTGCTATACACGGCTGGGAATTAGTTACTGCTATACACGGCTGGGAATCAGTTACTGCTATACACGGCTGGGAATGAGTTATTACTATACACGGCTGGGAATCACTTACTGCTATACACGTTTGGAAATGAGTTACTACTATACACGGCTGGGAATGAGTTACTGCTATACACGGCTGGAAATTAGTTACTACTATACTGGACAGGGAACGGGTTACTGCTATACACGGCTGGGAATGAGTTACTGCTATAGACGGCTAAGAATGAGTTATTGCATTACACGGCTGGAAATGAGTTACTAATATACACGGCTGGAAAATGTGTTGCTACTATACACGGCTGGTAATGATGTACTACTATACACGGCTGGAAATGAGTTACTGCTTTACACGGCTGGGAATGAGTTACTGCTATACACGGCTGGGAATCAGTTACTGCTATACACGGCTGGGAATGAGTTATTACTATACACGGCTGGGAATCACTTACTGCTATACACGTTTGGAAATGAGTTACTAATAAACACGGCTGGGAATGAGTTACTACTATTCACGGCTGGGAATGTGTTACTGCCATACACGGCTGGGAATGAGTTACTGTTATACACGGCTGGGAATGAGTTACTGCTATACACGGCTGGAAATGAGTTACTACTATACACGGCTGGAAACGAGTTACTGCTATACACGGTTGGGAATGAGTTACTGCTATACACGGCTGCATATGCGTTACTACTATACACGGCTGGAAATGAGTTCCTACTATACACGGCTGGAAATGAGTTACTGCTGTACACGGCTGGAAATGAGTTACTGCTACACACGGCTGGGAATGAGTTACTGCTATACACGGCTGGGAATGAGTTACTGATATACACGTCTGAAAATGAGTTTATACTACACACGGCTGGGAATGAGTAACTGCTATACACGGCTGGGAATGAGATACTGCTGTACACGGCTGGCAACGAGTTACTACTATACACGGCTGGGAATGAGTTACTGCTATAAACGACTGGGAAAGAGTTACTGCTACACACGGCTGGAAAATGAGTTACTATTATACACGGCTGGGAATGAGTTACTCCTATACACGGCTGGAAATGTGTTACTGTTATTCACGGTTGGGAATGAGTTACTACTATACACGGCTGGGAATGAGTTACTACTATACACGGCTGGAATGAGATACTGCTGTACACGGCTGGGAATGAGTTACTATTATACACGGCTGGGAATGAATTACTGCTATAAACGGCTGGGAATGAGTTACTGCTATACACGGCTGGGAATGATTTACTGTTATATACACGGATGGAAAATGAGTTACTATTATACACGGCTGGGAATGAGTTACTCCTATAGACGGCTAGGAATGAGTTACTGCTGTACACGGCTGGAAATGAGTTACTAATATACACGGCTGGAAAATGAGTTACTACTATACACGGCTGGGAATGGTGTACTACTATACACGGCTGGAAATGAGTTACTGCTATACACGGCTGGGAATTAGTTACTGCTATACACGGCTGGGAATCAGTTACTGCTATACACGGCTGGGAATGAGTTACTAATATACACGTCTGGGAATGAGTTACTACTATACACGGCTGGGAATCAGTTATTGCTATACACGGTTGGAAATGAGTTACTACTATACACGGCTGGGAATGAGTTACTGCTATACACGGCTGGAAATGAGTTACTACTATACACGGCTGGGAACGAGTTACTGCTATACACGTCTGGGAATGAGTAACTACTACACACGGCTGAAAATAAGTTTCTACTATACACGGCTGGGAATGAGTTACTGCTATACACGGCTGGGAATGAGTTACTACTACATACGACTGGAATTGAGTTACTACTTTACACGGCTGGGAATGTGCTACTGCTATACACGGCTGGAAATGAGTTACTACTATACACGTCTCTGAATGAGTTACTACTATACACGGCTGGGAATGTGTAACTGCTATACACCGCTGGGAATGAGTTATTGCTATACACGGCTGGGAATGAGTTACTACTACATAAGGCTGGAAATGAGTTACTACTATACACGGCTGGGAATGAGTTACTGCTATACACGGCTAGGAATATGTTACCACTATACGCGGCTGGAAATGAGTTACTGCTGTACACGGCTGGAAATGAGTTACTACTATACACGGCTGGAAATGACTTACTGCTATACACGGTTGGGAATGAGTTACTGCTATACACGGCTGGGAATGAGTTACTGTTATACACGGCTGTGAATGAGTTACTGCTATACACATCTGGAAATGAGTTACTACTATACACGGCTGGAAACGAGTTACTGTTGTACACGGTTGGGAATGAGTTACTGCTATACACGGTTGGATATGAGTTACTACTATACACGGCTGGGAATCTGTTACTACTATACACGGCTGGAAATGATTTCCTACTGTACTCGGCTGGAAATGAGTTACCGCTACACACGGCTGGGAATGAGTTACTGCTATACACGGCTGGGAATGAGTTACTGCTATACACGTCTGAAAATGAGTTTACACTACACACGGCTGGGAATGAGTTACTGCTATACAAGGCTGGGAATGAGATACTGCTGTACACGGCTGGGAACGAGTTACTGCTATACACGGCTGGGAATGAGTTACTGCTATAAACGGCTGGGAATGAGTTACTGCTATACATGCCTGGAAAATGAGTTACTATTATACACGGCTGGGAACGAGTTACTCCTATACACGGCTGGAAATATGTTACTGCTATACACGGTTGGGAATGAGTTACTACTATACACGCCTGGGAATGAGTTACTACTATACACGGCTGGGAATGAGATACTGCTGTACACGGCTGGGAATGAGTTACTACTATACACGGCTGGGAATGAGTTACTGCTATAAACGGCTGGGAATGAGTTACTGCTATACACGGCTGGGAATGATTTACTGCTATACACGGATGGAAAATGAGTTACTAATATACACGGCTGGGAATGAGTTACTCCTATAGACGGCTAAGAATGAGTTATTGCTGTACACGGCTGGAAATGAGTTACTAATATACACGGCTGGAAAATGAGTTACTACTATACACGGCTGGTAATGATGTACTACTATACACGGCTGGAAATGAGTTACTGCTATACACGGCTGGGAATTAGTTACTGCTATACACGGCTGGGAATCAGTTACTGCTATACACGGCTGGGAATGAGTTATTACTATACACGGCTGGGAATCACTTACTGCTATACACGTTTGGAAATGAGTTACTACTATACACGGCTGGGAATGAGTTACTGCTATACACGGCTGGAAATTAGTTACTACTATACTGGACTGGGAACGGGTTACTGCTATACACGGCTGGGAATGAGTTACTGCTATACACGGCTGAAAATGAGTTTCTACTATACACGGCTGGGAATGAGTTACTGCTATACACGACTGGGAATGAGTTACTACTATACACGGCTGGGAATGAGTTACTGCTATACACGGCTGGAAATGAGTTACTACTATACACGGCTCTGAATGAGTTACTACTATACACGGCTGGGAATGTGTAACTGCTATACGCCGCTGGGAATGAGTTATTGCTATACACGGCTGGGAATGAGTTACTACTGCATACGGCTGTAAATGAGTTACTGCTATACACGGCTGGGAATGAGTTACTGCTATACACGGCTGGGAATGTGTTACCACTATACGCGGCTGGAAATGAGTTACTGCTATACACGGCTGGAAATATGTTACTACTATAGACGGCTGAAAATGAGTTACTGCAATACACGGTTGGGAATGAGTTACTGCTGTACACGGCTGGATATGATTTACTACTATACACGGCTGGAAATGAGTTACTGCTATGCACGGCTGGAAATGAGTTACTGATATATTCGGCTGGGAATGTGTTACTATTATACACGGCTCGAAATGGTTTACTACTATACTCGGCTGGAAGTGAGTTACTGCTACACACGGCTGGGAATGAGTTGCTACTATACACGGCTGAGAATGAGTTACTGCTATACACGGCTGGGAATGAGTTACTGCTATACACGGCTGGGAATGAGTTACTGCTATACACGTCTGAAAATGAGTTTCTACTACACACGGCTGGAAAATGAGTTACTATTACACACGGCTGGGAATGAGTTACTCCTATACACGGCTAGGAATGGGTTACTGCTATACACGGCTAGGAATGGGTTACTGCTATACACGGCTAGAAATGAGTTACTACTATACACGGCTGGAAAATGAGTTACTTCTATACACGGCTGGGGATGAGTTACTACTACTCACGGCTGGGAATGTGTTACTGCTATACACTCCTGGAAATGAGTTACTGCTATACGTGGCTGGAAGCGAGTTACTGCTATACACGGTTGGGAATGAGTTGCTGCTATACACGGCTGGATATGAGTTACTACTATACACGGCTGGAAATGAGTTCCTACTATACACGGCTGGAAATGTGTTACTGCTATACACGGCTGGGAATGTGTTACTACTATACACGGCAGGAAATGTGTTCCTACTCTACTCGGCTGGGAATGAGTTACTGCTATACACGGCGGGGAATGAGTTACTGCTATACACGTCTGAAAATGAGTTTCTACTACACACGGCTGGGAATGAGTTGCTGCTATACACGGCTGGGAATGAGATACTGCTGTACACGGCTGGGAATGATTTACTGCTCTAAACGGCTGGGAATGACTTACTGCTTTACACGGCTGGAAAATGAGTTACTATTATACACGGTTGGGAATGAGTTACTCCTATACACGGCTGGAAATGAGTTACTGCTATACACGGCTGGAAATGAGTTACTGCTATACACGGTTGGGAATGAGTTACTACTATACACGGCTGGGAATGAGTTACTGCTATACACGGCTGGGAATGAGTTACTGCTATACACGGCTGGGAATGAGTAACTGCTACACACGGCTGAAAATAAGTTTCTACTATACACGGCTGGGAATGAGTTACTGCTATACACGACTGGAATGAGTTACTACTACACACGGCTAGGAATGAGTTACTGCTATACACGGCTGGGAATGAGTTACTACTACATACGACTGGAATTGAGTTACTACTTTACACGGCTGGGAATGAGCTACTGCTATACACGGCTGGAAATGAGTTACTACTATACACGTCTCTGAATGAGTTACTACTATACACGGTTGGGAATGAGTTACTGCTATACACGGCTGCATATGCGTTACTACTATACACGGCTGGAAATGAGTTCCTACTATACACGGCTGGAAATGAGTTTCTGTTGTACACGGCTGGAAATGAGTTACTGCTACACACGGCTGGGAATGAGTTACTGCTATACACGGCTGGGAATGAGTTACTGATATACACGTCTGAAAATGAGTTTATACTACACACGGCTGGGAATTAGTAACTGCTATACACGGCTGGGAATGAGATACTGCTGTACACGGCTGGGAACGAGTTACTACTATACACGGCTGGGAATGAGTTACTGCTATAAACGACTGGGAAAGAGTTACTGCTATACACGGCTGGAAAATGAGTTACTATTATACACGGCTGGGAATGAGTTACTCCTATACACGGCTGGAAATGTGTTACTGTTATTCACGGTTGGGAATGAGTTACTACTATACACGGCTGGGAAAGAGTTACTACTATACACGGCTGGGAATGAGATACTGCTGTACACGGCTGGGAATGAGTTACTATTATACACGGCTGGGAATGAATTACTGCTATAAACGGCTGGGAATGAGTTACTGCTATACACGGCTGGGAATGATTTACTGTTATATACACGGATGGAAAATGAGTTACTATTATACACGGCTGGGAATGAGTTAATCCTATAGACGGCTAGGAATGAGTTACTGCTGTACACGGCTGGAAATGAGTTACTAATATACACGGCTGGAAAATGAGTTACTACTATACACGGCTGGGAATGGTGTACTACTATACACGGCTGGAAATGAGTTACTGCTATACACGGCTGGGAATTAGTTACTGCTATACACGGCTGGGAATCAGTTACTGCTATACACGGCTGGGAATGAGTTACTAATATACACGGCTGGGAATGAGTTACTACTATACACGGCTGGGAATCAGTTATTGCTATACACGGTTGGAAATGAGTTACTACTATACACGGCTGGGAATGAGTTACTGCTATACACGGCTGGAAATGAGTTACTACTATACACGGCTGGGAACGAGTTACTGCTATACACGGCTGGGAATGAGTAACTGCTACACACGGCTGAAAATAAGTTTCTACTATACACGGCTGGGAATGAGTTACTGCTATACACGACTGGAATGAGTTACTACTACACACGGCTAGGAATGAGTTACTGCTATACACGGCTGGGAATGAGTTACTACTACATACGACTGGAATTGAGTTACTACTTTACACGGCTGGGAATGAGCTACTGCTATACACGGCTGGAAATGAGTTACTACTATACACGTCTCTGAATGAGTTACTACTATACACGGCTGGGAATGTGTAACTGCTATACACCGCTGGGAATGAGTTATTGCTATACACGGCTGGGAATGAGTTACTACTACATAAGGCTGGAAATGAGTTACTACTATACACGGCTGGGAATGAGTTACTGCTATACACGGCTAGGAATGTGTTACCACTATACGCGGCTGGAAATGAGTTACTGCTATACACGGCTGGAAATGAGTTACTACTATACACGGCTGGAAATGACTTACTGCTATACACGGTTGGGAATGAGTTACTGCTATACACGGCTGGGAATGAGTTACTGTTATACACGGCTGTGAATGAGTTACTGCTATACACATCTGGAAATGAGTTACTACTATACACGGCTGGAAACGAGTTACTGTTGTACACGGTTGGGAATGAGTTACTGCTATACACGGCTGGATATGAGTTACTACTATACACGGCTGGAAATGATTTCCTACTATACACGGCTGGAAATGAGTTACTGCTGTACACGGCTGGGAATCTGTTACTACTATACACGGCTGGAAATGAGTTCCTACTGTACTCGGCTGGAAATGAGTTACCGCTACACACGGCTGGGAATGAGTTACTGCTATACACGGCTGGGAATGAGTTACTGCTATACACGTCTGAAAATGAGTTTACACTACACACGGCTGGGAATGAGTTACTGCTATACAAGGCTGGGAATGAGATACTGCTGTACACGGCTGGGAACGAGTTACTACTATACACGGCTGGGAATGAGTTACTGCTATAAACGGCTGGGAATGAGTTACTGCTATACATGCCTGGAAAATGAGTTACTATTATACACGGCTGGGGACGAGTTACTCCTATACACGGCTGGTAATGTGTTACTGCTATACACGGTTGGGAATGAGTTACTACTATACACGCCTGGGAATGAGTTACTACTATACACGGCTGGGAATGAGATACTGCTGTACACGGCTGGGAATGAGTTACTACTATACACGGCTGGGAATGAGTTACTGCTATAAACGGCTGGGAATGAGTTACTGCTATACACGGCTGGGAATGATTTACTGCTATACACGGATGGAAAATGAGTTACTAATATACACGGCTGGGAATGAGTTACTCCTATAGACGGCTAAGAATGAGTTATTGCTGTACACGGCTGGAAATGAGTTACTAATATACACGGCTGGAAAATGAGTTACTACTATACACGGCTGGTAATGATGTACTACTATACACGGCTGGAAATGAGTTACTGCTATACACGGCTGGGAATTAGTTACTGCTATACACGGCTGGGAATCAGTTACTGCTATACACGGCTGGGAATGAGTTATTACTATACACGGCTGGGAATCACTTACTGCTATACACGTTTGGAAATGAGTTACTACTATACACGGCTGGGAATGAGTTACTGCTATACACGGCTGGAAATTAGTTACTACTATACTGGACAGGGAACGGGTTACTGCTATACACGGCTGGGAATGAGTTACTGCTATAGACGGCTAAGAATGAGTTATTGCATTACACGGCTGGAAATGAGTTACTAATATACACGGCTGGAAAATGTGTTGCTACTATACACGGCTGGTAATGATGTACTACTATACACGGCTGGAAATGAGTTACTGCTTTACACGGCTGGGAATGAGTTACTGCTATACACGGCTGGGAATCAGTTACTGCTATACACGGCTGGGAATGAGTTATTACTATACACGGCTGGGAATCACTTACTGCTATACACGTTTGGAAAGGAGTTACTAATAAACACGGCTGGGAATGAGTTACTACTATTCACGGCTGGGAATGTGTTACTGCCATACACGGCTGGGAATGAGTTACTGTTATACACGGCTGGGAATGAGTTACTGCTATACACGGCTGGAAATGAGTTACTACTATACACGGCTGGAAACGAGTTACTGCTATACACGGTTGGGAATGAGTTACTGCTATACACGGCTGCATATGCGTTACTACTATACACGGCTGGAAATGAGTTCCTACTATACACGGCTGGAAATGAGTTACTGCTGTACACGGCTGGAAATGAGTTACTGCTACACACGGCTGGGAATGGGTTACTGCTATACACGGCTGGGAATGAGTTACTGATATACACGTCTGAAAATGAGTTTATACTACACACGGCTGGGAATGAGTAACTGCTATACACGGCTGGGAATGAGATACTGCTGTACACGGCTGGCAACGAGTTACTACTATACACGGCTGGGAATGAGTTACTGCTATAAACGACTGGGAAAGAGTTACTGCTACACACGGCTGGAAAATGAGTTACTATTATACACGGCTGGGAATGAGTTACTCCTATACACGGCTGGAAATGTGTTACTGTTATTCACGGTTGGGAATGAGTTACTACTATACACGGCTGGGAATGAGTTACTACTATACACGGCTGGAATGAGATACTGCTGTACACGGCTGGGAATGAGTTACTATTATACACGGCTGGGAATGAATTACTGCTATAAACGGCTGGGAATGAGTTACTGCTATACACGGCTGGGAATGATTTACTGTTATATACACGGATGGAAAATGAGTTACTATTATACACGGCTGGGAATGAGTTACTCCTATAGACGGCTAGGAATGAGTTACTGCTGTACACGGCTGGAAATGAGTTACTAATATACACGGCTGGAAAATGAGTTACTACTATACACGGCTGGGAATGGTGTACTACTATACACGGCTGGAAATGAGTTACTGCTATACACGGCTGGGAATTAGTTACTGCTATACACGGCTGGGAATCAGTTACTGCTATACACGGCTGGGAATGAGTTACTAATATACACGGCTGGGAATGAGTTACTACTATACACGGCTGGGAATCAGTTATTGCTATACACGGTTGGAAATGAGTTACTACTATACACGGCTGGGAATGAGTTACTGCTATACACGGCTGGAAATGAGTTACTACTATACACGGCTGGGAACGAGTTACTGCTATACACGTCTGGGAATGAGTAACTACTACACACGGCTGAAAATAAGTTTCTACTATACACG
The DNA here is from genome assembly GCA_034769895.1 of Magicicada septendecula. Taxonomy (NCBI): domain Eukaryota; kingdom Metazoa; phylum Arthropoda; class Insecta; order Hemiptera; family Cicadidae; genus Magicicada; species Magicicada septendecula. The sequence continues at coordinate 354,178,092 of CM068373.1, forward strand.
GCTGGGAATGAGTTACTGCTATACACGGCTGGGAATGAGTTACTACTACATACGACTGGAATTGAGTTACTACTTTACACGGCTGGGAATGTGCTACTGCTATACACGGCTGGAAATGAGTTACTACTATACACGTCTCTGAATGAGTTACTACTATACACGGCTGGGAATGTGTAACTGCTATACACCGCTGGGAATGAGTTATTGCTATACACGGCTGGGAATGAGTTACTACTACATAAGGCTGGAAATGAGTTACTACTATACACGGCTGGGAATGAGTTACTGCTATACACGGCTAGGAATATGTTACCACTATACGCGGCTGGAAATGAGTTACTGCTGTACACGGCTGGAAATGAGTTACTACTATACACGGCTGGAAATGACTTACTGCTATACACGGTTGGGAATGAGTTACTGCTATACACGGCTGGGAATGAGTTACTGTTATACACGGCTGTGAATGAGTTACTGCTATACACATCTGGAAATGAGTTACTACTATACACGGCTGGAAACGAGTTACTGTTGTACACGGTTGGGAATGAGTTACTGCTATACACGGTTGGATATGAGTTACTACTATACACGGCTGGGAATCTGTTACTTCTATACACGGCTGGAAATGATTTCCTACTGTACTCGGCTGGAAATGAGTTACCGCTACACACGGCTGGGAATGAGTTACTGCTATACACGGCTGGGAATGAGTTACTGCTATACACGTCTGAAAATGAGTTTACACTACACACGGCTGGGAATGAGTTACTGCTATACAAGGCTGGGAATGAGATACTGCTGTACACGGCTGGGAACGAGTTACTGCTATACACGGCTGGGAATGAGTTACTGCTATAAACGGCTGGGAATGAGTTACTGCTATACATGCCTGGAAAATGAGTTACTATTATACACGGCTGGGAACGAGTTACTCCTATACACGGCTGGAAATATGTTACTGCTATACACGGTTGGGAATGAGTTACTACTATACACGCCTGGGAATGAGTTACTACTATACACGGCTGGGAATGAGATACTGCTGTACACGGCTGGGAATGAGTTACTACTATACACGGCTGGGAATGAGTTACTGCTATAAACGGCTGGGAATGAGTTACTGCTATACACGGCTGGGAATGATTTACTGCTATACACGGATGGAAAATGAGTTACTAATATACACGGCTGGGAATGAGTTACTCCTATAGACGGCTAAAAATGAGTTATTGCTGTACACGGCTGGAAATGAGTTACTAATATACACGGCTGGAAAATGAGTTACTACTATACACGGCTGGTAATGATGTACTACTATACACGGCTGGAAATGAGTTACTGCTATACACGGCTGGGAATTAGTTACTGCTATACACGGCTGGGAATCAGTTACTGCTATACACGGCTGGGAATGAGTTATTACTATACACGGCTGGGAATCACTTACTGCTATACACGTTTGGAAATGAGTTACTACTATACACGGCTGGGAATGAGTTACTGCTATACACGGCTGGAAATTAGTTACTACTATACTGGACTGGGAACGGGTTACTGCTATACACGGCTGGGAATGAGTTACTGCTATACACGGCTGAAAATGAGTTTCTACTATACACGGCTGGGAATGAGTTACTGCTATACACGACTGGGAATGAGTTACTACTATACACGGCTGGGAATGAGTTACTGCTATACACGGCTGGAAATGAGTTACTACTATACACGGCTCTGAATGAGTTACTACTATACACGGCTGGGAATGTGTAACTGCTATACGCCGCTGGGAATGAGTTATTGCTATACACGGCTGGGAATGAGTTACTACTGCATACGGCTGTAAATGAGTTACTGCTATACACGGCTGGGAATGAGTTACTGCTATACACGGCTGGGAATGTGTTACCACTATACGCGGCTGGAAATGAGTTACTGCTATACACGGCTGGAAATATGTTACTACTATAGACGGCTGAAAATGAGTTACTGCAATACACGGTTGGGAATGAGTTACTGCTGTACACGGCTGGATATGATTTACTACTATACACGGCTGGAAATGAGTTACTGCTATGCACGGCTGGAAATGAGTTACTGATATATTCGGCTGGGAATGTGTTACTATTATACACGGCTCGAAATGGTTTACTACTATACTCGGCTGGAAGTGAGTTACTGCTACACACGGCTGGGAATGAGTTGCTACTATACACGGCTGAGAATGAGTTACTGCTATACACGGCTGGGAATGAGTTACTGCTATACACGGCTGGGAATGAGTTACTGCTATACACGTCTGAAAATGAGTTTCTACTACACACGGCTGGAAAATGAGTTACTATTACACACGGCTGGGAATGAGTTACTCCTATACACGGCTAGGAATGGGTTACTGCTATACACGGCTAGGAATGGGTTACTGCTATACACGGCTAGAAATGAGTTACTACTATACACGGCTGGAAAATGAGTTACTTCTATACACGGCTGGGGATGAGTTACTACTATTCACGGCTGGGAATGTGTTACTGCTATACACTCCTGGAAATGAGTTACTGCTATACGTGGCTGGAAGCGAGTTACTGCTATACACGGTTGGGAATGAGTTGCTGCTATACACGGCTGGATATGAGTTACTACTATACACGGCTGGAAATGAGTTCCTACTATACACGGCTGGAAATGTGTTACTGCTATACACGGCTGGGAATGTGTTACTACTATACACGGCAGGAAATGTGTTCCTACTCTACTCGGCTGGGAATGAGTTACTGCTATACACGGCGGGGAATGAGTTACTGCTATACACGTCTGAAAATGAGTTTCTACTACACACGGCTGGGAATGAGTTGCTGCTATACACGGCTGGGAATGAGATACTGCTGTACACGGCTGGGAATGATTTACTGCTCTAAACGGCTGGGAATGACTTACTGCTTTACACGGCTGGAAAATGAGTTACTATTATACACGGTTGGGAATGAGTTACTCCTATACACGGCTGGAAATGAGTTACTGCTATACACGGCTGGAAATGAGTTACTGCTATACACGGTTGGGAATGAGTTACTACTATACACGGCTGGGAATGAGTTACTGCTATACACGGCTGGGAATGAGTTACTGCTATACACGTCTGGGAATGACTTACTACTATACACGGTTGGGAATGAGTTTCTGCTATACACGGCTGGATATGAGTTACTACTATACACGGCTGGAAATGATTTACTGCTATACACGGCTGGGAATGGGTTACTATTATACACGGCTGGGAATGAGATACTGCTATACACGGCTGGGAATGAGTTACTACTATACACGACTGGTAATGTGTTACTGCTATAAACTGCTGGGAATGTGTTACTGCTATACACGGCTGGGAATGAGTTACTGCTATACACATCTTGGAATGAGTTACTACTATACACGGCGGGGAATGAGTTACTGCTATACACGGCTGGGAATGTGTTACTGCTATACACGTCTGTTAATGAGTTGTTATTATACACGGCTGGGAATTTGTTGCTGCTATACACTGCTGGGAATGAGTTACTACTATACACGGCTGGGAATGTGTTACTGCTATACACGGCTGGGAATGAGTTACTACTATACACGGCTGGGAATGAGTTACTACTATACACGGCTGGAAATGAGTTACTACTATACACGTCTGGAAAATGAGTTACTACTATACACGGCTGGAAATGAGTTACTACTATACACGGCTGGAAATGAGTTACTACTATACGCGGCTGGAAAAAAATAATAAAACAGGCTAAAAGTTAAGATATTTACAAAATTTGTCAACTTTTTCGACCCTCTGAGGAGGTGCGGTTCCGTTCGTCCTCCCCTCCCATAAATACGCCCCTGCCATTACTACCTATGGATGCCGGTCTTCGACAAAAAATTCAGTTTAGAAACTTTCTTTTTTTTTGTAAACTCCCTCAAATATGCCAGATGTGTTAATAAAAACTTCTACGTCAACTGTTTTGTATACTGTACTAGTGCACAAGTCTTTACTTTAACGTTTCCTGTTATATCGTACAAAGGTTTGATTAATTTAACCAAATTAAAAGAGACTTGAACTCCTTCGAGTGAATTAAAATTAATTTCTTTCTTTTATTAGAATATTAATGATGTCTGCCAAGGTGATGGCTTATCGTCGAACTGATCCCATACGGGACAAAATTATTATAGATGGTACTGTCCTGGAACAAGTTTTTAATTTTGAATACCTGGGCTACAGTGTGTCTTATAATGCAAGTAACAACGTTGTGAATGTGTTGCATAAGTTCAACTTTATGTGAGGTACCATAAGACGAAACCTTAAGTCTTCGAGTAAAGGAACACGCCTAAAATTCTACAAGTCGACGGCTTTTCCCACACTCCTTTATGGGTCTGTGAATTGGACTTTAACGAAAGGGCAGACCAGTCATATCCAAGCGGCTGAAATGAAATTTCTCAGGCACGTGGCAGGGTATACGCTCCATGATCATAGAAGAAGCACAGATATACGGTAGGATCTGAATAGAATGGACAGTCACTTTACCCTCGTCAATACCAAAGACAACATAGTGGTTTGTACAAAATTACTAGTAGAAATGTTTGAGACCACTAACACTCCACTACAAAATATATATATTAGTGAAGTGTTGTGTTTTATAATCGGGTGGTATAATTGAAATACAATTGTGTTTTATATTAGCTGACATTTTATTACGTGTCAACTATTTTTATTTGATTTGTTGTAGGAGACTGTGTTGTTAATTACGAACTGTTTAACTGTGAAAATTAAAGCTGGTGATCAGTGACTTAATTGGTGTCTTGTATTTTGTTTTCCACTGTACCTACGACGATCAAGTAGACCGTCGTAACAGTGGTGTCAGAACTGTGATCAGTGCAAACTGTGGAAACAGTGGACACTTTTTACAAGACGAGTGTAATTCGTAATTAATCGGAAAACAATGGATGCCAATCAGATGATGGAAAATTTACAGACGCTGCTGTTACAGACAGAGAAACGACAGGATGAGAAACGCAGGCAGGAGGCGGAAGAAGCAGAAAAACTACAGGATGAAAAACGCAAGCAGGAAAGAGAAGAGGCTGAGGAGCGTCAGAAAGCACTAATGCTAGAAACAGAAGAACGACGAAAAGAAGAACGAATACAAGAAAGGGAATAAACAGAGGGACGACGTAAGCAGGAAGCAGAGGAACATAAACGTGAAACAGAACACATCAAGGAGTTAATACAGGAGCAAAAGCAGACACAAGAACAAACCGCTGCAGAATTGGGCCTCCTACGAGGTGATCTTAATAAGCAAGTTACTAAAATATCGGAGGTACAAGAATCAATGACATTAAAAATAGCTGAAGTAGAAAAATCTGTCTCGATTGTTGAAGAATCGATGTCTACAAAAATATCTATCATAGAACAATCTGTGTCAAATAAAATATCTCCAGTAGAAAACTCAACGGAAAACATAAGAGAACAAATTAAAAGTGAACCTGAGCAATGCCTGAACAAGCAACCAAAACAATTTTCTAAACAGACTGTACCAATGATGAAGACAGAAAAAGACACAGAAAATAAGTTAATAGAGAAAGACACTTTGCCTGCAGTAGGGACAGTTCATGTCAAAGCTCCAACCTTTGACGGAAGCAGTCACTGGGCAACGTACCTCCGCCAATTTGAAGCTGCTCCATGCGCAAATAATTGGACGGAGAAAGACAAGGCAGTTTCATTCGTTCCCTCATTAAAAGGACCTGCGGCAGAACTACTACAGAAAGTGCCACCTGACAGCCAAAACACATATGCCGAATTGATAAAAGCTCTGGAATTACGGTATGGTGATAAACATTTGCGAGGTGTGTACTGCACCCAGTTGAGAGCAAGGCGGCAACATTCCGGGGAGAGCCTTCAAGAGTTTGAAGCAAGTATCGACAGACTAGTTAGACTGGCCTATCCTGAAGCGCCAGAAGATTTTCGAACGAGTTTTGCGATGCAGGCATTTACTGCCGGTGTCCAAGATAACGAACTACAGCAAGTGTTACAAATGTCAAGACACCAGAATACTACGGACGCCCTGGTACACGCTTTGCAATTTGAGGCCGCCAAATCAGCGTCTGGTTGGACAAGTCATAAAGTGCGTGCGCTAAAAGATCGCGACGGCACAGACGATGAGGAAGAAGAACAAGAAACAGAGACTCGACGGTCGGCGCCACAGAATAAAATAAGAAAGGATGGAAGACCGACGTGTTATAGATGTCGGAAACCTGGACATCTACAACGAGATTGTCGGGTTAGAATTCAGCAGCAGGGAAACGAGTAATAGTCGATACAACGGGGCGTGTGCTGGCTAACTGGAGGAACGAAGCCTCTAGACAATACGCAATTTCTACACTTCAGAAAAACAGCGGGAGCTTGGTGGTTACCGGATTCGTTCAAGAAAGGCCAACCTCGATTACAGTTGACATAGGCGCAACAGTTTCCATTGTGTGGCCCGACGTGGTAAAAGATCTCAAGCCAATCTGGTGCTCTTGCAGCTTGCGAACAGCTACTGGACGGCCTGTAAAAGTGTTTGGAAAAGTGGAGATACACCTACGCCTCGGTCGACTTGAGTTTAATCATCAAGTACTTGTTGCAGACATTGTGGATGAAGCAATTCTTGGTATGGGCGTTATGAACGCATACGGACTTATAGTCGACTTTGTCTTGAGAATCGGAGGAGAAGAGGTAATGCTCTCCACAATGATTACATCAGAAAAATCGATGAACGTTGTAACGAAACCTTGTGTGTGTTACAATTGTATATAACAATTGTATTACAATTGTATAATTGTATAATTATATATTTCGTGTTTAGATTTAAAAATAATGTTCGTGTTAAAAAAATTTTGTTTATGCAATTTTTTTTTAATTTTATAATTAATTAAAAACAATTAATTAATTATGTTCTGTGGTGTTCAGAAACGTTTATTTATTGTTTTAATTGTTTTATTGACTTTTCGGTATTTTTAAATGCTCTCACCACTTGATAGATTCGTCTCCAAGAACAATCGATTTGTTTATTTTTCTTATTTGGAGGTTATCTTTCTTCTTCGTGGTGAGATTCTGGTTGTTATTTCTATTAAATTTAATTATTATATTATTTATATTCTGTGAATGGAAAAAACTGTGTGAGTATGAAATAAATAAGAAATTTTATTAACAATTCAATATCTTTTGACTCTTTATCGATTTGTCAATCGATTCTCAGGGTGTTGTTGTATCGTACAGTTATTTATATCAGGATTCTTTTAGCAGTTACTTTATAGTAAGTCAGAGAAATAAGGGCTAAGTTTATCAAGTACAACAGTACAAATATATCACCTTAAATATTAAAAATACAGATATAATATTGAATATATAAAGGTAAGTGAGTCGTTTTCAAACCAATCCGTTGCGAAGGCTGTGTTGAGTTGTATTGTTAGAGCTCTATAATATAGGTATTCGCACCCGCCATCTTTGCTCCGAGACTTTTAAATGTAATGTGGCGGGAGCAATGTAAGCACGCTGTGCGTTGGATTATTTAATGTAAATTATGTATGTAAATATTAATATTTTTACATATCAGGGTTATAACCTTAGTGTACTAATTTGATTTATGTATTACACACGAATATGTATAATAATCATCTCATCTTGTCAGTGAAAACAAGGTTATAAATACTGGTGTTAGAGATATTATTAATGTTATGTAGTATGTTTTGCAGATTGTTGTACTACATCTCATAATCATAATGACTGGTTGTTGTGCTGTAAATTGCAAAAATCGAACAGAAACTAATTTTAGAACATTCAAATTTCCGGCAGACCCTATTCGATGTGCAAAATGGATTCAAAATATGAGGCGAGACAAATTTATACTAAGCAAGGGAATGCGTCTGTGTGAGGTAAATTTAATGGTTGTTCCTTAAAAGTTTGTGAATGTTAATCATAACGACTAAAAATGTAATACACCTTTGCACTTTTAGGTTCATTTTGAAAGTTCACAGTTTGAACAGGCACGAGTAGATTGTTGGAAAAAACTGAAGCCTAATGCCATACCGACTTTGTTTGACGTACCAAATCCACCTCCTAGGATTGGCCCAGTTCCACGCAGATCACTGTACAAGGTGGTTTATTTTTTTAATCCATTAATTATAAATATAATGTTAGACTATAACTAAAGCCCGGATTCACGTGCAATTGCATCTTTTTTTTGCTAGTTCGTAAACGGCCAGTGACAAGTTATTTATCCGAATCGGGACGTGTAGGTCATTTTAACATACATTTTATTTTCCACAAAATTGCACGTTTTGGGGGTTACTGCATAAAATTGCACATTCTGTAGTTTTAATGCACAAAATTGCACATTTACCTGTTTTTCGAAAATCAGCTGCGCGATAGCCAAACGCGAAACATACACGCAGATCGTAAACAAAGTCGAGAACAAAATCAGCACGAAGAAATTCTAGTCCAGTAAGCGCAGCTTTTGACGTAACAAAATTTTACTGTCGATGGAATTTCACGAAATTTGATATGTATGTTCTATATGCACTCTAGAACAAAGTTAAACTGTACGCTTTTTATTTGAGGGTGAGAACCACCCCTTTTTCAAGGGTGATTGATAAAAAAAAATTAACCCCAGGATCCAATAGAGAATCAAATTCTAAGCAAAAAAGTCAGTACGCAACTGTTTTGAAAAATGCGTTGTTTTCGAGTTATTCCAAATCAACATTTTCGATTTTTACCCCCAAAAAACAGGATTTTAGCGTAATTTTTAGCGAATAACTAAACAACGTTTGAGTTTATAGTAAAAATGAATAGGTCCAAAATTATTCTATACGAAATAACAAACAAAATGCGTTTTGGCCGGGTTTTAATCCACGAGTTGTTTTCAAGATATGGCCGTGAGAAGTTGTAACTTGCAAATTTGTTGCCTGTACTAACAAAGTTTAACCCTTCCTACTAACCGAGAAAAATACTTTTGACTATAAAATGTCTAGTGCAATGAAAAATACATTATTGATAATTTTAATAAAATGTTAAGCTAAACTTTTTATTATTAATTTTAACTAAATGTTAAGCAAAAAACCTGAATATAAACTTAATAGTAAGCAAGTTAAAAATGTAAATTCGTGTTTATTAAAAATAGTTTTAGTAACTTAATTTGGACTTTTGGACAAACGAAGTTTAGTAAACATTAATTCAACAGCCATCTATTATAAACAGGAATAAAAGTAAAATCTGAGAATATATACCTAACAAAGTGGTAAGTGGTAACGATTGGTACAGTATTTGTTGTTTTTTAGACAAAATTATTCTCCTCTTACTATGGTCTGAATCAGTAAGTTTTAAGTTGAAAACTATTATTTCCATATTTTTAAGGACGTGGGACATAATTTCACACTTTGAAATTATATTTTTGGCACGAAAAACTATAATAGTTTATGTAATATCGAAAACAAACTTATACTGCGTCCCATGTATACACAAGCGCCACCATAATATTATGTCAGTCTCGGAACAAAGATGGCGAGTGTGAATACTCCCTTTTATAGATCCTTAGTTTTGTGGGTAATCAATGATGGCTGCCTCTCGTGTATAGTTGGAAGCCGGTCTCACCTCGCTGATTCAAAGTTTAAATAAAGATGCTTTGCCTCTGAATTTTCGTCCTGGTGGCTGCAATTCTTCCTTCTTGTGTTGGTGGAGTGTCTCTGGTTCAGTTTTGGTGTTGTACTCGGAAAAATAGTGTAGTATTAAGTCAAGTTCACTTTTGTCGGTTAGCCGTATGTTTGCACTTTTATGGTTAAGTGTTATTACTGTTTTAAGGGTTTTAAATGTTGTTTTCACTGGTGTTCTGTTCTGTATAGTGTTAGTTGAATGTTTGTAGGTGTTTATTTCACTCGGTCTCCGTTTAAAATATGTTTTTTATCGAAACTCCCGTTCGTCACTTTTAGGCTTCGAAAACGTTCGCCATTACGGTAGTAGTAACTAGGATAAAGATTTCAAGCACACGTATCAAGTGTATCATTCAACGTTCAATAATCAAATAATTTACTTCCTCCTTCCTTGGCCAAAGTCTTAGCCAAGACAATATTATTCAAAGCATTGTTCGAAATTTCTATTGCATCCTGTGGATGTGATAATTTACATTATATAACTGATTATGTTTTTGTTATTCTTCAAATTTATTAGCTAGTAACTACTTAATCTTCTTCTTCAGTTCATTCTGCGTAATTTGATACCAAATCATGTAGTTTTATTAAGTTTTTAATCAAAAATGGTATTTTTGTTCTTCATTTTGTAATGTAATTTTTAAAATCCAACTTCCTGTCCTTGTCTTTCAAATGAAGCCATATTATAAGTTATATTATTGATTGTATTAAAATTCAGATTGTAATAAAAGGTTTATCTTCCCTTAATTTCTTGCAATTAGATTAATCGGTTATGTTTTAAAATATTATTCAGTAATATATGACTCCCATCTCCAAATTTTGAGTTCTTACATTTCCATTTTTAACAATAATTCTGGATATAATTTTACAAAATCTTCCATACTTATATTTCTAATTACATGACTTTATTACTGATTTACCTTATGTAAATTCCTTCAGTTTAAATGTATTTCTATACTTATTTGATCAAATTTGATGCTGTTTTTAGTTTTTTACATTTGGCCTAGATTTCTAATAGTTTTTACATACAAAGTTTTTTTTTAAATAATACATATTGATTTATACCCTCTCTGACTTTCATTGCTATTGTGACATAGATTGACATTTTCTTATTTTAACAAGTTAACAATTAGTATATGGTTCGTACCATTAATAAATAACATGTAACTCAAATTAACATTTTCTTATTGTAAACAAAACTAACAATTAGTATATGGTTCATACCATTAATACATAACATATAAATCAAATTAATATTTGTCTTTTCAACTCAGACATTGTATACTTATTGATTGATAAAATACACAAGAAATATTATCAATAAGGAATGTTAGATTCTGACATTTAAACTTAACTATTGCTAACACCTTATTCTATACAAACAAATATAATTATTATAATCTTATCCTATATTTCTTAAACTAGGTTTGAATATCAGTTTTCATCTGTTTTTGGGTTTTTTGGGGTAATGGTACCTTGTCACTTCACTTTTATTATGGCCTGCTCTGTTTTATTTTATTCATTCTAATGAATGTTATCTAAAAGAGTGGCAGTTATCTACTAAAGACACATGTATTATGGGTCATGATAATACTCTACTTACATTATTCATGAACACATATTAAATCACTTTAAAGTTGTAGTATTTCATCATCTACTCAGTTTGTGAACACCAATATTGAAATATAAGGTTTATTTTCTATAACACTAAAACTTACACTTTCTCTTTTTATTCCTTGATTTTGATTCTAAATAGTTATACAGTTTTACTAGAATCAAGAAATCTATTTATAGATTATAATGAAGATTTGTTTTTGGTGTTATATTATTATCTCACATTGGTTCACTTTCAATTCTTACTCTATACACTTTGTGGCTTACATCTATTGTACATGTGGTTTTTACCTTTGATATTTTGTTATACTTTGATTTATTATTATTATATTTATTTAGGTTTTTTTTTATAATAGCATTCCTTCTTCATGTGGATGCTGTCTTGCTCTTGTTTCTTCATTGATTCCTCCTCTTCTTCTTGTTTCTCATAAAATTGTTTTCTTCATCTTCTTGTGGATGTCATCAGGTTTTGTGTTTCTTCCTTACCTTCTCTTCTTGTTTCTTAAAACATATTTTCTTCACCTTGTTGTGGGTTTAGTGATTTCTGGGTTTCTTCCTTACCTACTCCTATCCTACCTGGGTATTACCTTTTTTCTCATAATTAGTTTTTAACTTGGTTTTGATGATTCATCACTCCTTGTAACATTTATTTTACATGAACTTTTATTTTAATCAATGATTGTATTCCACGGTGGTTCTTAATTAATTCTTTATATTATTTTGCTTTCTCGGATTTAATTATGTTATTATTTTATTTCTATGATCATTTTACCATTCATGCTACAGATTGCTCTCCTCCAGAAGTGATTATTTCAGACTTGATTATGGATGAAATAATTGCTTATGACAATTTTATTATTTTTTATTCTTCATTTTCCTCTCCATTTATATATCGACTTTTTTATATTTGAGCTTAATAAATTTTATATAGTCACTTATCTGACTTTTGATCCTTCTTGGATAGTTAGTGTCTTCTGAGATATATTATTATTATTATTATATATTTTCTTCTTTTCTTGTAAACTTTGTGTTTTATTCCTGGGATATTAATTCCCTAACGTTCCCTAACGTGTGAGCTGGGGCAGTCCAGAGGGGCACTGTAGGCTTCACAACTCTGCTGGCCATACATCATTTCAAATTGAGTCCAGAGGCAAATCCATCTCTGCTCAAAAACATAATGCTGCTGGAATTATCTACAGTCAGTCATCGAATAAAAATTATCTAAGAATAGTCCACTTTATGACTATTTTTTTTTAAAATATCTTTGGATTCTTCACTTCGTTGTTTCTCAGATTATCTCACATTTTCTATCTCAATTATTCTTCTTACTATTTATTATTCTCATTATATATATTCTTCTAACTTTTAGCTCATCTAATATATTCATTTAAATTACGGTTGGAAATTTTTGTTAATACTTCTTGTTACTAGTTATAGTGTAACTTTTTTCTTTCTACATCTGAATTCTCATTATATTTTCTTCTGGTTATTTACATGATAGCATACTTTTTTATATGTATTTTCTCTTTGGTTCTTATTCATTATTTGGATGGTCTTGTTTTATGTTAGTTAATCTTTTCAATTTGTATCTTTATAATTGATATTCAGGTTGTTATTGTGATCATATTATTTAATTATATTTTTCTTTCTTTTCTCTCAGAAAGTCATTAATCCGTTTTTGTAGTCATTAAAATTAATTCATTTATATTATATTTCATGTGGTACTTCTTCTCTTTGTGTTTCATATATGTCTTATTATCATTATTTTTTCAAAATCATCTTCTCCATATGTTTGGTATGAGTTGTTCTTCTTTGTTTCTTCAGAACTGAGTAATATTATAATCATCTTTCTTGATTACCTGTTTCCATAATTGTTTCATATGTAGTTAGTCATAGGTCGTTCTCATTATATTATTGTTTTTCTTTTTTTTAGATTTTTTATAATTTGCTTATAATAACAGATTCTTCTCTTTGTTTCCAAATTATTGCCTTCTCTTGTATATCACACTCTTTTTTGTTTTTCTTCTCTACTCCTTCAAATGTTAGATATTCACATTTATTCTGGATTATTTTTAATTCTTTTTTCTTAGTTAATCATATTATTTTCTTCTAAATTTATTTATAAGTGGATCATATTTATTTTTAGAACTTTGTTAGCTTTACACAAAATTCCCATTCTTCTTTTTATTTATTTCCATAACATTTTTCATAAATCATTTGTAATAAGTTGATCTTATTATATTTTAAAATTTTTATGTTTTATATCAAAATTCAAATTCTTCTCTTTTTAATTCCAAATGTTCTCTTTCAAAATTTTATTTGTAGTAAGTTGATCTTACTATATTTTAGGTTTTGATTATTTTTCAAAATTCTTTTTCTTTTTCTTTGGTTCAAAAGTTGTTTCATAAATATTTGGTAGTAAGATGTGCTTACTTAGTTTTTCGAATTTTTATTATTTTTCAAAATTCTTTTTCTTTTTTTTTAGTTCAAAAGTCGTTTCATAAATATTTGGTAGTAAGATGTGCTTACTTGGTTTTTAGAATTTTTATTATTTTTATTCTAAATTCTTCTTCTTTTTCTTTGGTTCAAAAGTCGTTTCATAAATATTTGGTAGTAAGATGTGCTTACTTGGTTTTTAGAATTTATATTATTTTATCAAAATTCTTTTTCTTTTTCTTTTTCTTTGGTTCAAAAGTCGTTTCATAAATATTTGGTAGTAAGATGTGCTTACTTAGTTTTTATATTTTTATTATTTTTCAAAATTATTTTTCTTTTTCTTTAGTTTAAAAGTCGTTTCAAAAATATTTGGTAGTAAGATGTGCTCACTTAGTTTTTAGAATTTTTATTCTAAATTCTTCTTCTTTTTCTTTGGTTCAAAAGTCGTTTCATAAATATTTGGTAGTAAGATGTGCTTACTTAGTTTTTAGAATTTTTATTATTTTTCAAAATTCTTTTTCTTTTTCTTTGGTTCAAAAGTCGTTTCATAAATATTTGGTAGTAAGATGTGCTTACTTAGTTTTTTAGAATTTTTATTATTTTTCAAAATTCTTTTTCTTTTAATTAGTTCAAAAGTCATTTCATAAATACAGTATTTGGTAGTAAGATGTGCTTACTTAGTTTTTAGAATTTTTATTATTATTCTAAATTCTTCCTTTTAATTATTCCCAATGGTTTCTTTCAAAAATTGTGTGTAGTAAGTTGGCCTTACTATTATTTTAGAATTTTTATTATTTTTCTTATATTCATTCTTCATAATACTTTTTTATGGAGGCTTGGTTGTACACTCCTTTAACGCTTCCGGAAACTATTTCTTTCAGTTCGTATATATTATTATTATTAAAATTATCTTTCTTATTATTTTATTTTCTTTTATACCCAGGATGGATGATTTTCTTTATGTCGCTCAGTTGCTCATATTTTCATTTGTAAGGTTCAGTTTCTTAAATAATCTTCCTTCATAAAACCCAGTTTTGTTTCTTTGTTCATTATTCATATCATTTCTTTTCAATGGTATTTATATCTCATCTCCTTCACCATTGTTTTTTGCCATAGTCAGTTATCATGACATCCGTCCCTTTTCTTGATGGTGTGTGGTATTTGAGTTAACCATGGTCCATCATCTCGGTTGCCCTTACTGTCCGGACGACCATTGTCTTCATTATTATTCCGGTATTAGTGACATCTCTTTTTTCTACTTTGTATTTCATTTCCCTTTCTGTTATTCCTTCATTTCCTGCAAGGCTTACTCGGCTCACCCTATCATATCGTTTCTTACACCCATAGGCCACTGGTCCGTTAATGACTAATGATATCATTGATAATCTACTGTATATTTCTACGCTTGTTGTCTGCCATTTACCTCTGGTCCTTTCCCATTGGTAAATTACTGTTTGTTGGTAAATCATTTCTGAGATTACCTTTAATCTACTTTCATAATTTCTGGCATTCATGATTTCCTTTTTGTTGGTAATTGGGATATTATTGATATCAATTAAACCATGGTTCATCATCTCCATTTCTTTATTTGTTTTTATTAAATTTCTTGGATATATTATTCTCATTTTCTTTGGTTCCTATTAGGTTTAATTTCAGCTAATAGTGCTACTTGTTCCCTTGTTTTTTCGTTTGGTATTTCTTCTGTTCCTGGTTTGCTATCATTTTATATTTCTTTGGCCCTCCCCTTTCTTAATTCTTCTCTTTTTAATCTGTCCTCTCTCATTTCTTTATTCCAGGATTTGAGTTCTCCCATTATTGTTGGAGCATTTCCATTACCTTATCCCTTTCTTCTTGTGTAAGTTCTGCCATTTTGCTTGTCGTTGTTCCCTTTTCTGTAACTCTATAGCTGCTGCCAAGCTCCAATTAGGGATTGGGCAAATTGTAGTAGCCTGTCAATCGCTAATTAAAGCCCCTCAGTTGTGCGTCAATTTGTAACGAATTCCTTTTTGTTACAAATATATATTTCATGTTTAGATTTAAAAAAAATGTTCGTGTTAAAAAAAATTTTTTTATGAAATTTTTTTTTAATTATATAATTAATTAAAAACAATTAATTAATTATGTTCTGTGGTGTTCAGAAACGTTTATTTATTGTTTTAATTGTTTTATTGACTTTTCGGTATTTTTAAATGCTCTTGCCACTTGATAGATTCGTCTCCAAGAACAATCGATTTGTTTATTTTTCTTATTTGGAGGTTATCTTCCTTCTTCGTGGTGAGATTCTGGTTGTTATTTCTATTAAATTTAATTATTATATTATTTATATTCTATGAATGAGAAACTGTGTAAGTATGAAATAAATAAGAAATTTTATTAACAATTCAATATCTTTTGACTCTTTATCGATTTGTCAATCGATTCTCAGGGTGTTGTTGTATCGTACAATTATTTATATCAGGATTCTTTTAGCAGTTATTTTATAGTAAGTCAGAGAAATAAGGGTTAAGTTTATCAAGTATAACAGTACAAATATATCATCTTACATATTAAAAATACAGATATAATATTGAATATATAAAGGTAAGTGAGTCGTTTTCAAACCAATCCGTTGCGAAGGCTGTGTTGAGTTGTATTGTGGGTAATCAATGATGGCTGCCTCTCGTGTATAGTTGGAAGCCGGTCTCACCTCGCTGATTCAGAGTTTAAATAAAGATGCTTTGCCTCTGAATTTTCGTCCTGGTGGCTGCAATTCTTCCTTCTTGTGTTGGTGGAGTGTCTCTGGTTCAGTTTTGGTATTGTACTCGGAAAAATAGTGTAGTATTAAGTCAAGTTCACTTTTGTCGGTTAGGCGTATGTTTGCACTTTTATGGTTAAGTGTTATTACTGTTTTAAGGGTTTTAAATGTTGTTTTCACTGGTGTTCTGTTCTGTATAGTGTTATTTGAATGTTTGTAGGTGATTATGTCACTCGGTCTCCGTTTGAAATATGTTTTTTATCGAAACTCCCGTTCGTCACTTTTAGGCTTCGAAAACGTTCGCCATTATGGTTGTAGTAACTAGGTTAAAGATTTAAAGCACACGTATTAAGTGTATCATTCAACGTTCAATAATCAAATAATTTACTTCCTCCTTCCTTGGCCAAAGTCATAGCCAAGACAATATTATTCAAAGCATTGTTCGAAATTTCTATTGCATCCTGTGGATGTGATAATTTACATTATATAACTGATTATATTTTTGTTATTCTTCAAATTTATTAGCTAGTAACTACTTAATCTTCTTCTTCAGTTCATTCTGCGTAATTTGATACCAAATCATGTAGTTTTATTAAGTTTTTAATCAAAAATGGTATTTTTGTTCTTCATTTTGTAATGTAATTTTTAAAATCCAACTTCCTGTCCTTGTCTTTCAAATGAAGCCATATTATAAGTTATATTATTGATTATATTAAATTTCAGATTGTAATAAAAGGTTTATCTTCCCTTAATTTCTTGCAATTAGATTAATCGGTTATGTTTTAAAATATTATTCAGTAATATATGACTCCCATCTCCAAATTTTGAGTTCTTACATTTCCATTTTTAACAATAATTCTGGATATAATTTTACAAAATCTTCCATACTTATATTTCTAATTACATGACTTTATTACTGATTTACCTTATGTAAATTCCTTCAGTTTAAATGTATTTCTATACTTATTTGATCAAATTTGATGCTGTTTTTAGTTTTTTACATTTGGCCTAGATTTCTAATAGTTTTTACATACAAAGTTTTTTTTTAAATAATACATATTGATTTATACCCTCTCTGACTTTCATTGCTATTGTGACATAGATTGACATTTTCTTATTTTAACAAGTTAACAATTAGTATATGGTTCGTACCATTAATAAATAACATGTAACTCAAATTAACATTTTCTTATTGTAAACAAAACTAACAATTAGTATATGGTTCATACCATTAATACATAACATATAAATCAAATTAATATTTGTCTTTTCAACTCAGACATTGTATACTTATTGATTGATAAAATACACAAGAAATATTATCAATAAGGAATGTTAGATTCTGACATTTAAACTTAACTATTGCTAACACCTTATTCTATACAAACAAATATAATTATTATAATCTTATCCTATATTTCTTAAACTAGGTTTGAATATCAGTTTTCATCTGTTTTTGGGTTTTTTGGGGTAATGGTACCTTGTCACTTCACTTTTATTATGGCCTGCTCTGTTTTATTTTATTCATTCTAATGAATGTTATCTAAAAGAGTGGCAGTTATCTACTAAAGACACATGTATTATGGGTCATGATAATACTCTACTTACATTATTCATGAACACATATTAAATCACTTTAAAGTTGTAGTATTTCATCATCTACTCAGTTTGTGAACACCAATATTGAAATATAAGGTTTATTTTCTATAACACTAAAACTTACACTTTCTCTTTTTATTCCTTGATTTTGATTCTAAATAGTTATACAGTTTTACTAGAATCAAGAAATCTATTTATAGATTATAATGAAGATTTGTTTTTGGTGTTATATTATTATCTCACATTGGTTCACTTTCAATTCTTACTCTACACACTTTGTGGCTTACATCTATTGTACATGTGGTTTTTACCTTTGATATTTTGTTATACTTTGATTTATTATTATTATATTTATTTAGGGTTTTTTTTTTTATAAGAGCATTTCTTCTTCATGTGGATGCTGTCTTGCTCTTGTTTCTTCATTGATTCCTCCTCTTCTTCTTGTTTCTCATAAAATTGTTTTCTTCATCTTCTTGTGGATGTCATCAGGTTTTGTGTTTCTTCCTTACCTTCTCTTCTTGTTTCTTAAAACATATTTTCTTCACCTTGTTGTGGGTTTAGTCATTTCTGGGTTTCTTCCTTACCTACTCCTATCCTACCTGGGTATTACCTTTTTTCTCATAATTAGTTTTTAACTTGGTTATGATGATTCATCACTCCTTGTAACATTTATTTTACATGAACTTTTATTTTAATCAATGATTGTATTCCACGGTGGTTCTTAATTTATGTTATTATTTTATTTCTATGATCATTTTACCATTCATTTTTATGGGCTTATCTGTCATGCTACAACATGATAAACCAAGTGGCCATAACTGTTCCGCCAAACTCCGAAAAGATCATCATGGCTAGAACCGAGTTAGATACTAGGGACAACCAGTGCTCTATATTCAAACCCCAGGTAGTCAGCACACCGGGCATATTAATTGCCAGAAGTTTAGTAAAACCTGACGAAACCGGAAATGTACCTATTAGAGTGGCGAATATTTTGGATCAAGCTGTCACTTTACAAAGCAATACGCTCCTATTGGAGCATGCTGTAGGACAAAGGAAGTGCTGAAGGGCTACTGGGCACAATGGCAATCCCTTACCGTAGAGAACGGATTCCTGAAAAGGGCTTGGGAAAGTGCAGATGGACGAGACGTGGTCATGCAGTTGATAGTTCCCCGAAGTAAAGTGCAGTCTGTTTTGAAGGGATGCATGATGGGACGTCTGGAGGCCATCTTGGCATTAACAAACCCCTTGACAAAATACGGAAACAATTCTATTGGCTTCATCCTTGCCACGATGTAGAGGAATGGGTTCGGACATGTGAAATATGTGCTGCAAGCAAGGGCCCACAAACAAGAAGCAGGGGAAAAATGAGACAGTATAACGTTGTACTGCCTTTTGAGAGAATTCCCATAGACATTACTGGACCATTCCCAGTTACTGACGATGGAAACCGGTACATCATGGTTGTAGGTGACTACTTTACTAAGTGGGTGGAAGCCTACGCAATTCCAAATCAGGAGGTTACCACTGTGGCAAAGCAGTTAGTTCACAACTTCTGTTGCCGTTATGGAGCCCCTATGGAAATCCATACGGATCAAGGGAGAAATTTCGAATCAGGAGTGTTTAAAGAATTATGCCGTCTACTCGGAATTCGAAAGACCAGGACAACGCCTCTCCATCCTCAGTCGGATGGAATGGTTGAGAGGTTCAATAGTACACTCGAGCAGCATCTTTCGAAAGTTGTGGACGAGAACCAAACAGACTGGGACCAACGTATACCACTATTCCTTATGGCATATAGGTCATCAGTAGAGCTAGGAATTTTAGGTGCTGCACCTTAATTTTTTTTGCTATTAAAATGCCCAAATTAGCTTGTGTTGCAAAGAAAACATTAAATAAACACTCCTAACTGTATTTTGGTTGCACCTTTTCTCAATGGCATCACCTTTTTGCGCTTTTTTACCTTTTTTTGGCTCCTGTGCCGCATTTTATTCCTATAATAATAATTAAACAACGAACACCGAACGTGTGCGGCATCACCGCATCTACTGTATTTTATACTAGATAAAACCACTGATAGGCAGATGAGATATGTTCTAAACATTTTAGTAGCACCCCTAAATGGACAGTAAGTAAAACCCATGCTGTTGAAAACCTACTTTCCGAACAAAACAGACAATGCCAATGTGATGCGAAGTTTCAACAACGCGTGTATTGTGTTGTGGCCTGAAGGAATAGAATATGATCGAGTGTGGCTAGTACTTACGGACCAAGTTATTGGCTATTGCTAACCTGAAACCTATGTACTGTAATCCAAAACATGTGACCTACATTGCAACGTGTTTGTGAGGCACTAAAAGATGAATATTCATACGCAAATTAATTTCTGTCTTGCATGAAAAAGGCTCCTGCTAGGATACAAAAGTATGTTGAAATTACAGGACTTCCTCTCCCAACTTCTCCAATTCTCACTAGATAGGGTACTTTTTCTGAACTTGTGACTTTAATAACATTCTGTTCTGGGGCTTGTTTTAGGCACACTTTTTAATACATGAGTAAATTTTGAGTCCTTAGGCCTATATGTGATGTAATTTGTTTTGGTACTGTTTGCATGAATATTTACATTTGAAATTTGCACCTTTTTTTGCACCTATTTCAGCTAAATTAAAGCACATTTTTTGCTCCTTTTTTACCAAAATTTTGCACTTAAAATTCCTAGCTCTAGTCATCAGTACATAACACAACTGGCATGACTCCAGCAAAATTGATGTTTGGGCGGGAGATTCGTCTTCCTGGGGACTTGATGTTCGGATCACCTGAGACTCAGTCCCAAGAGCCAAAGAACTATTCCTTGCAATTAGAAAACCAACTGCGGGAAATGAATCGCTTGATAAGAGGACGGCTGAAGATGCCAGTGATAAATGAAAACTTGGTACTGACATTTTATTGCATGTGAGCAATTTTTATTTGATTTGTTGCAGGAGACTGTGTTGTTAATTACGAACTGTTTAACTGTGAAAATTAAAGCTGGTGATCAGTGACTTAATTGGTGTCTTGTATTTTGTTTTCCACTTTACCTACGACGATCAAGTAGACCGTCGTAACGATATGTTCTTTTATAATTATCTTGTTACCAGTAGCGTGGCATCCATGTGACCGCTGTTGCTGGCGGCAACAGTATTGGTGATAAGAAAAAATAATTAAGTATAAATAAATCACTACCAACTCGGAACACAACGTTATTTATGGGTAAAACCGTAAAGGTTTTACCTTATAGCCTGAACCAGTTTTCACTTTTAAAAAGCTTCTTCAGAGGCTGCGTTGGGAGCACTGTCCGTCTTGTTCTAGGCTACGGTATCAACTTTTGAAGGATCGATCTTGTGTGTGTGGGCTTTGATACGTTCGAATAATGCGTGTGATTTGAATTGAGTCTGTTCATTTAGGATGTCGTTTTTATGTGTTTTCATGTGTTTGTACATTTCCAATTGTTCAAGAGTGTCTAGTTTTCGTCCTTTTGTGTGTACGTGTAGAATGTCCATGTTATTGTCGATGTTTTAGTATGTGTGGTTTGCTTCAATGAGGCGGTTTGCAAAGGTGGATTCGTGTTGCAATCTGAACAGTTTAGTTTGTAAACACCAGGAAGATCGAATTTGTTTTGTGCTTTGTGTGTGTTTTGATAGTGTGTGTTCTGTTTTGTTTGTAGTTTTGTATGCGATTCTGTATCCTGCTTTTTTGAATTTGTGGGCTATTTTTTCGGTCTGGTTATTGATGTATGTTAGTGTTATGAATTTGTTGTTTTCTGTCTTTGTCTGTTGTTTGTTTTGTGTTTTGTGTAGGAGTTTACTGACTATTGTTCTGTCATATCAGTTAGATTCTGCTAGATATTTTATCATGTTTAGTTCGTCTTTGTAGTCTTTTTCATCTAAGGAAATGTTGTTAAGTCTATGTATCATAGTTCTGAAGGCAGCTAGTTTGTGTTGTATTGGGTGATTGGAGGAGTTGTGTATTAGTGTGTCAGTTGTCGGTTTTCTGTATATACTGAATTTGTGCCTGTGTTTAAATTTTGTGATGGATAGGTCTAGGAAGGGTAAATACTTTAGATATTGAATAATTTGAAATCCGAACAATATTAGTACGGAAACTTGAAGAAAAATTTAGCATTGCTTTCAAACTGCTGGGCACTTGCACCCTCTTGTGTTGCCTGACTTCTTACGGTCATTGACCTCGTACTAGTTGTCACTGTACAAACTGTGAAGGGGGACACATTCGTCTTCCCAATGTGTTGTTTTGCTGGTTTAGCAGCTATGTTCGTTTTCAGAAATGACGTGCAGCAAATACTACATACCTATTTGTTTTGTTTGTTTAGTCATGTGTTTCACTGTTTGTCTTTATTATTTTTAATTTGAATATCTGTGTTTGATTTATTGTGTGTAAGTAAGTTATAATAAGAGTCAGATCCCGTTGAACCGGGACCTTCTTCTTCTCCCAGCAAATGATAGAAAGTGCTCTAAAAAGAACACTTGGTACAAGAAAAAATTCAAATTATTTTTTTGGTTAAGTTTTAGGTGTATCACAACCGGCAACAGGTGTTAGGCCTATGTACCCGCGCCATGCCAATGCTTCTTATCCTTAAATTCAGAAGTGGAAACGGTGTGTTACTATTATATTGTTTACATTTGTTTAAGACAATTTATGGTTATTAAATAAAAACTTTAAAAACTGCTAGAATGTTTATATGTGGTTATGACTGTGTTTCAGTATACTATTCAGTAGTATTTATTTATTTTTATATTGGCCATCTAACGAACACATGCCATTTCAATTCTTTATTCCTTGTTCTTTTCTTGTTCTCCAATATTCTTTCACCTTTTCACTATGTCTCTTCTTCATGTCTTCAGACCACTTTGAACATGCATTTTTCTCTCTCCTACCCTGGACTCCTTCCATTTTTAACACTTTTGCCCAAAAAACTTCTCTTTCAATTGTTTCTTCTGGGTTTACATTATTTTTTTCTAAATCCTTTTTGACATCTTTCCCCACAGATATTTGAAGATCTGTTCTGTTAACCTATTTTTGTCCATTCTAAATAAATGTCCAAAAAATACTGGTCTTCTTTTTCTCACTGTTTCTGTTATATTTTTTATACTTTGATATAGTTCATCGTTACTTCTTAACTTCCAACCTTCTGAAGTTTTTCGTGGGCATAATATTTTCCTAATAATTTGTCGTCCCAATATTTCTAGTTTGTCTAAATTATAATTCAGTGCTAGACATTCACTTGCATATAGGCATTCTGGCCTCACTACTGTACTGTAATGCCTCATTTTCGCATTTTTAGATATGCACTTTTTATTGTAAATATCTTTAGTTATACCATATGCTCTTTCCATTTTATCAATCCTTTCTTCTATAGCAGATTTTTTTAAACCATTGTCTTGAATTATTTCACCTAACCCTCTCTATTCAACCAATATCCGTTACCAGGAATTTTGGTGCACTTTTAATATTTGTGAGAAATTTTGTTTTTTCTGCACAAATTCTTAAGCCTGTTCTACTGGCTGTGTCCTCTAAAAAATTAACTTGTGTTAGTGCAGATGCCAGATGTTCAGAAAGTATAGTAAAGTCATCTGTAAATGCCAAACAGTTTATTTCAATATGTTTGTTCCTTCTTCCCAACAGTTCAGTAGTATTTACTATCAAAGATTTAAATTCTTGGATTTTGTTGTCCATGACGTGTCCATTACTTAACTAAATATAATTAATTTACTACAGACTCGGAACACAAAGTTTTTTGTGGGTAAAAACGTAAAAGTTTTACCTTATAGCCTGAACCAGTTTTCGCTTTTAAAAAGCGTCTTCTAAGCTTCTGAAGAAGCTTTTTAAAGGCGAAAACCAGTTCAGGCTATAAGGTAAAACTTTTACGTTTTTACCCATAAAAAACTTTGTGTTCCGAGTCGGTAGTAAAGATTTAAAGTCCATAGAACGACTTTAAAGACAGAAAAAAATTATCTATCCTACAAAATGGTGATAATAATTTGTCGTATTTCACTTATGCTAACTTTATTTAAGCTCAGGGAAGAGGAGGTCAGTCACCTACTTATTTTTGCTACCAAAGGGAAGAGAGTCCAATATGGCTATAAACTTGCTTACAGCTAAATAAGACATGAACCAGGTGTCTGGATGGGCAGTCTCAAAAGATCCCATTGCCCATGTGTAGCTTTGATGCATCACATGGTTGTGTGTCATGGTTGCTCACCTCACACTCCACTTCTTGCACTACCTTCCCTGCCCTACACTACGGCTGCACAATGTCTTATTAATCACCTTTACATGATGCTTGAACAGCTCCATAATGATCTGCTCAGGCTTCAAGCTCTCATGTAGAACAGGTCTGTTATTATAATCAGAAGCCATTCAGGTTTTGTTTGACAATTTATTCAGTCAGTGATAATAATCATTATGTGATACAATAAAACAAAACATTCACACACAAAACATTTCTTTTTAATATGGATTCAGTTAAAACTTGTTTCCAATAAACTTCAAACACCTTTAGTGTCAAAAGAAAAAATTAGTTTTGGCTGGAGCTGAAAAACAAAACAAAAATGCATTGTAAGTAAGACAGTCACTATCAAATGTATCTTAACTATGGCTAATATTTTTCAGCTATTATATAAAAAAAGCTTCTTCTAAAAATAAATTCAGATTTTTCGGGACTTAATAATGTAATAATGTAAGTTCATACAAAAAACGTATAAAAGGACAAATACTCCTTATGAACTAAGATTGGATAGGATAATCAGAGTATGGGTCAAGTGTCACATTTCCGTTATCTTGGTTGTGAAATAGCTTATGATGTGGGTCACAATGTTGACCAAAAGTTGGGCGACTTTCAGTCAATATGTGGAACGATTCATAAAATTTTATTGAGGAAAACAAGGAATGTTTTTACTTGACTACAATTGTATGAGGTAATGTCTATGCCAGTATAGTTGTATGGTTCTGAAATTTAGGTTCCAGTGAAGAAACATCTGAGTAGGATAGAGGCATCGGAGATATGATTTTTGCTGTTAAAGATAAACATAAACAGAGGAACATTTATGGGGGGGACAAACAGGGCCAGACCTGATCCTCAGAGGGTCGATAAAAGTTGATGAATTTTGTTAATCTCATAATGTTTACCCTGTTTAATTATTTTTTTCCGCTGTGAATGCTAATATAGTAGTAACTCTTTTCAAATATACAAACAGGTTTATTGCACAGCCTTAGCATATACATTTGAAATATGAAATATAATAAAATTATATTATAAACATATTAGATACATATAAAAGAAGACATCACAACAAGAACATTTTAGTGTGAACTGATGATGAAATTATAATAATTTTGAAAAGGCCTTATTCAATAATTTAAAAAAATTGAAACTTTACTGATTTTGGTTGTACGTATATAATAATATTATAACAAATCAGTGGCATAATGTTTAGCAGAATAATAATAAAATCATTTCAGTCAATAAATATCTTGTAAACAATGTTTCAATAACATGTATTTTTGTGTTATTACCATTTACTTTAATGGGACTGATTTCAGGATATTATCACATGATTTTCAGCCACTTTAAAGGTACTAACATTGATTAAACTTAACTTTTTTTTTTAGTATGAAGCCAACTTGATCCCAGACCTCCCCCCACAAACGTCAAATTCTAGATACGCCACTACACATGAAGAGATAGACTCTACAATGTAGGACATTTACAAAGAGTTGGACTTTTTTAATATCCAAGAGTGTATTGCAGAAAATAAAGCAAGGTGGATTATTGCTCATAAACGGGTGGGACAATTGAACTGACAGTGGAGGGGTAACATTCTTATACATTGCAATGTTAAACTACATAGCTGTTTACAGTGAACTGAACACCAGCATTAGCTTTCCTTGTGAAAGTCCCATGAACAAAGCGAATAACAAAACGAGCCTCTCAAACAGTCCTTTTCAGGATTCTCGACGTGTCTCACCATCGGTGAGACGAGAACATCCTGACCGACTTAAGGTTTTATTATGGAATTTAAAAGGACAAAGCATTAGAGCAATGCAGCTGGAATACAGACTTGACAAAGATCTCATAATGAGAGAGAGAGGTGTGGGGGATTTCAAAAGACACGAAATTTGGTGCCCGACAAGAACATTCGCAAACACTTTAATGTGCGAAATTAAAATGAAAGCTAAACATGAAAATGGGCATGTATCTTTGGGTACAACATTTAGAGAAAGGAAACTGAAATTAAAGAGGAATAACAACATGACATCACAAACAGTGAATGGTATTATTATGATGCACTGGAATGCAAGGTCGCTCCGAAATAAATCTGATGAGCAGAGAAAAATCTTGGAAGAGAAAAGAGTGAAAATTGCGTGTATACAAGAAACTTCATTACCACAAATTGAAACTTATCACCCGAAATTTAGTGGCTTCAAAATGTATCACGCATCGAGAGAAAACCGTAGTGGTGGAGGCTTAGTGACGCTAATCCATGAACCACTGACTGTAGAGCGTATTGAGGGTGATATAACCCCCGAAATGGAAGTTGCAAAACTGAGGATTAGAATTAGCAATAATGAGGCTTTTACACTCTACAATGTGTATGTACCTGGGCAAGGACTACGGAAAGAAGACCTACTGACGTTGCTGCCGACGGAAGAGAAAACAGTAATTGTCGGTGACTTCAACAGCAAACATCACACTTGGAACAGTGGCTCATCAAATCGAAATGGAAAGATCCTCTATGAATGGCTGTTAGGAAGCAACCAAATTCTATTGAATAAAAATCACACAGCCACGTTCCAATCAGCCTCAACAGGTACACTCAGTACCCTGGATTTATCGATAGTCACTCCAGGTATGTGGGGGAAGGTTGTAGGCTGGCATGTGGGCAAGATCTTGGTAGCGACCACTTCCCGGTCTTCCTGGAACTCGACGCGGGAAACACTCAGATAAGGAATAACACCACAGTACACAGCAGGTATAAAATGAAGAAAGCGGACTGGGATTCTTTCAAAGATGAAACAACAAAAATTCCAACTCAAGACATAGCTACGTTGGAGGAGATAGAAACAATTATCATTAACGCAGCCGACAAAAGTATCCCAAAACAGTCAGGAAAAGCCAAGCACAAGTACATGAATAGCTGGTGGAACGAGCTTCAGGAGCTAAGAAGAGCGCGTAATAACGCTCGGAAAAAATGGAAGAAAACAAGAATAGCTGTAAACCGAAGTCAGTTCAACAAATGCAATGCCATGCTCCGCAAAGCTATTCTTGAGGCTAAGCGAGGGTCGTGGAGGGAGTTCGTCAGCTCCATGAACACAAACACCCCTTCAAGTACAGTATGGAAAAAGTTCAGAGTAACAAATGGAGAATCCTCAAAAAGGATAAATGCAATTAGTCAACCAAACGGGAATCTCCTCCTGGACGATGACTTAAAAGCGGAAGCCTTCAGCAAATTCCTCTCGGATAGGTCGGGTCGCAAGATTTCATGGCCAAAACAGTTAAGCCGAGATGAGCAATTCCTGTCTTGCCGAATGGAACATCTCTACAGGTGCGCGGACCCCGATGACATCCCTTTCACACTGGCGGAGCTAACAGATTGTGTGGGAAAGCTTAAACGCTCAGCTCCAGGTTCGGACAACATCCACAACGAAATGTTGAGTAACTGTTCCCCCGAAATGTTGACGAAGATCTTGGACCTATTTAATGATATCTGAAAGACAGGCGAAATCCCTCAAAAATGGAAAATGGCCAGAGTTATTCCCTTATTAAAACCTGGAAAGGACGAATCGAAATTGGCCTCCTACAGACCCATCTCATTAACTTCTTGTTTTGGGAAATTAATGGAGTGCCTAGTCAACAAAAGGTTGACTTGGAGGTTGGAGTCTCAAAACCTTTTGGACAAATATCAGTTTGGATTTCGGCCTCAACGAAGTACCACGGACATCCTGCTATACTTCACAAATAAAGTTTACGAAGGCTTTGAATGCAAGAAGTCCACGGTTGCGGTCATGATTGACTTTGAAGCCGTGTTCGACAAAATACCACATGCCACAGTCATCCTACAGTGTACGAAAATTGGGATTAGGGGAAGATTATTGCAGTTCATAGTAAAATTTCTTGAAAACCGCCAAATAGAAACTGTAGTAAATGACACAAACTCTTTGAGCCACAGAATAGAGAATGGAATACCACAGGGCGGAATAATCTGTCCGTCGCTTTTCAACATTGCCTTACGAGATATCTCAAATGAACTTCCACCTGATGTACACAGTGTTACTTTTGCGGATGATAAAACCATTTGGGCGACGGATACCAACCACGAGAAAGCAACGGAATCCATTCAGCTAGCCCTCAATGTTATAAGCAGGTGGTGTCAAAACTGGTCTTTAAAGATTTCAACCCAGAAAACTGAATGCGCATTTTTCACCAGATGTAATAAGCTCGCAAACGATGTGCCTCTCCTTACCCTTCAAGATGAAATACTTCAGCATAACAGAAATCCAAAACTGTTGGGGTTGGTTCTTGATCCAAAACTTCGGTGGTCAGCACACGTGGAAAATGTAATAAAGGCATGTACCCCAAGATTGAACGCATTGAAAGCGGTAGCCAGTCGCAACTGGGGCGCTGACACTTCAACGCTGAAAATGTTTTATCTTGCATTCGTGAGGTCGAAGGCTGTTTACTGTTGTGAAGTTTGGGGTTCAGCTGCAAAAACCCACATAAACAAAATTCAGGCGATCCAATCAGCGTCACTATGTCTTTGCCTGGGTTGTACAAAAACCACCACGATAGCTGCTATGCAAGTTTACTTAGGTGTTGAGCCGATCGAAATGTACATTAGAAGACAAATGTGGACAAAACTTTTGAAAGTCAATACATTACCAATAACTCACCCATTATACAACTTGTGCCAATCAGATAAGCATTAAAAATTTGTTCAACTATCAAACAAACATACTGTCGACAACGTTATCGTATAATGTGCCGGAGCAAATTCCACCTGTGTACGATGAACCGCCACGTAGCTGGCCGGGAATAAAAGTGATCGTGGATCTTCCACACAAATTCGGCAAAATGAGTCATCCAGATATACTTAGAGCAGAAACACTAGAGATGATTGACGAGCAGTATACAAATCATACGAAGATCTTCACAGATGGATCGGTGGACATCGAAAGCGGGAAGTCAGGTGCAGGGTATTTCAACCAGAGTAATGGCGAATGGTACTATATTCCAGCTAACGCACAGTCCAGTATGGACGCCGAATTATTGGCTATAAACGCGGCATTAACCTGCTGTCTTTCCACTGAGCAAAAGCTCATCTGTATCTTGACTGACTCCAAATCATCATTAGAAGCGCTATCAAAATCTGGCACGAGTGCGTACTTCTTTCGTATTAATGAAATAAGGAAACTATTCCTCCAGCTACACAATGAAGGAAAAATGATGACCCTTCAATGGGTTCCATCCCACTGTGGAGTCCCCGGAAATGAAATAGCAGATGGGATCGCGAGGGAAGCATGCACAATGTATCCAACTAACCTAAAGAAGTTCTCCCTGCTGCAGTGCAGAAGCTCGGGTGACCGACACTTCAGGAGCTCTTGGGAGGACAGTTGGAAATCAGCAACCACAGGTCGCAGCTTATACCAAATACAACCTGTGCCGGCCAAGGAAGACATCTACAAGGGAGTAGCGCGTCCGATAGCTGCTTTTGCTGCGAGGGCACGTACCGGCCATATCGTTACCCAAGAATATCTCTTTAGGTTCAATCTCACGGATACGCCACAATGCTAATTGTGTGAAGACGGAGAGAAGAACCTTGAACATATACTTATAAAATGTCATTACCCGATTGCCGCAAGGGATATCTTAAGGATGCAAGTGTCGGGATGGCAAGAAATCATGAGCAATAAGAAGTACTGGGCTATCGCTTCTATGATCTACCATGGGCATCGGGCTATCGGCTACAGTTGAAGCTGGACACCTGTAGGAAGAAGTAAGAAGTAAGTTAGTTAAACTACATTCACCAGACTCTACACAGTTCTCTAAGGAGATTCTCCACAGATTCTTCAGGCACTCTTTAAAGATTCAACAGAAAACCCTCACAGAGATGTTTCTTTGTTGCTAATAAATTTTAGTCATCTTAACTAAGTGCACGAGATGTTTAAGTGTATAAATAACTCCTACCACATCAACAACGCATCATTCTGTGAGTATAAGTCTCATTTGAAAACAGCCTGGTAACTGGACAATATTTAGTTTAATTATTCACTTATTTGTTCGATTTATATGATTTTGATTATGTGAGACTAATTAATGAAATTAATTCATTAATCATAAAACAAAAATAAAAATATGAGACAGTTATAAGGCCAGTTGTTACTTATGGGGGTGGGACATGAATATTGACAAAAAAGGAACAAGTAACACTATGAAGGTTTGAAAGAAAGATTGTAAGATGAGTTTATGGCCTCATTAAAGAAGATGATGTGAATGGAGAATAAGAAATAACCAGGAGACAGATGAGCTGTTGAATCATGAGAACATTGTACGTTTCATAAAGGCACAACGAATACAATGGCTAGGTCACCTAGAGTGGATGGATGATCAGCGTATGCCAAAGAAAATCTTGAAGGCACAAGTCTATAAAAGAAGAAAGAGGGGTCAACCTAGGATAAGATGGTCCGATGATGTGCTAGAAGATCTCATAAGAATGGATGTGATGTGATGGCAATGGACAGGAGACTTTGGAGAAGATTGGTGTTGGACGCCAGGGCATACGTTGGGCTGTAGTGCTGAAGAAGAAGAATCTGAATAACAATTATTCAAGATAGAATATTCTGAAATCAGTCAATTGCCATTTTTTTCAACCATCATAGTTCAAGGTGGTTTGCTCAAAAATGTTTTGAGACACAAAGAATTTACAAAACGTATTTATAGAATGGCGTATACTAACATACTGCGACAGTACAAATAAGTGATGTACTGAGCATGGAATATAAAAATTTAAATTTACTTAATAAACTGTAAATAATTAATAATATATTAGAAATAAGCATGTTAGGGATTGCAAGCTTGGCTCAGATAAAAATATGAACAGGTGTTTCGACCTGAATCAACGTGCACACACACACAAATGTAACTGAAAGTGTGTACACCAGTATTTTGCTAGTGTGTGTGAACGCTGGTCTCTGCAGGCGAGTTTGCCACCCCAAGATGAATAATTGCACAATTACTGTTTTTCCGTAATTATTCATGAACTAGAATTAAGAATTAAAATCCAAAAGCACCATAAAATGTAAATAAATTTACTAAATACTGTGTACGAAAACCACGCGAAAGTGACACACCGTACGAGTGTAATAGTGAAATAACTGTGTACAAATCGAAAGGGTTAAGTTGCAATGTCCAAAATTGCAGTGAACATGTGTTGTAAAAATAGTTATAAGATAAGTATAAGAGTATACTTACAGGACTCTGCAATTCGCAGAAATATAAAAAATAGCGAATTTGACAAAGAGTGGGGGATCTGAAGCCAGAGACAGTTTCTAACATGTCGATTTCGTATCACTGCAGGGTGTCGACCAAGACATGGGTATAAATAGGACACGCAAGCTACAGTGGTTCTCTTTCTTGAATCATCCACGGTGCAGCGGGAGCTTATGCCCGTCAGCACGGCATATTTTTTTTTTTTTTTGTAAACAGTTTAAATTTGCCAGTGACGTACAAATATGTAACTAAGCTGTAAAGACAATCATTTTAATTAATAACAGCACTACTTAAGAAGATCCATTAACGTCAGAGACAGCACGAGGAGAGTTCCAGAGAATGATTCGACGCTGGACAAGAGGAGAGTTCCAGAGAATAATCCGACACTAGACAAGAGAAGAGTTCCATAGAGAGATACGACGCTGGACAAGAGGAGAGTTCCAGAGAGAGATACGACGCTGGACAAGAGGAGAGTCCAGAGAGAGATACGACGCTGGACAAGAGGAGAAGAGAGACAGCCGACGCTGGAGGCAAGACGAGGACGAATACCGATGGAACAAAAATGATCGAGTATGATTGACGACAATAAGGTGATAGACAACTTATTCATATCTTAATCATACAAAGAATTCAAAGACAGTTAAAGACATTAATATTTGATTTAAAAATAAGAGCAATGTTTCTTGTATAGTAGAGTTAAAATCATAGATGTTTTAGAAATACGATTAACGTAACAAGAGCTCAAATTAATATGATATAAAATGATTACAAAGCATTTAAATGAAAACAATTAGTATTTGAGAAAACAGTACTGAGAAACAATAACTATTAATATTTTGAGTACGTTACAACATAGAAAAAAAGATTTAAATGTTGATATTTTGAAATATATTAATAGACTGAGTAGACTGAAAATGAGATTTTTCTTTTATATAATAATTAGTAGCATAGAATATTTAGTCAGTAAGGATGTATATATCTTAAGCCTTACGGCATAATAACAAATAATAACTAATGTTTTAAAATCGAAGTCAGTGCCATGTGCACATTTTTTTTTATAGTATCAAATAAATTTTAAATACCGTTTCAAGTTACATAGAGTTCTTATTGCAGATACACCTGACACCCAATTTAAATGTTATATTGTTACGTAATTTGTCAATCTTGAACGTGAGATCGTTCACGCCTATTTATGTATATGTAACGTTGCATAAATTTGTCGCTTCCAACGTGGGGCATCACAAACATAAATTACATGTAAATTTGTACACATACAATATAATATTATGCAACTTTTGCAATATTGTAATGTTGCAATATACTAGTATGTTTATTGGCCAAGAATACTGAATTCTTATTTGTCCTGAGGGAAATTCGGAGTCCAATATTCAAGCTAGTCTTGTCGCCCCCCCCCCTCAAAGAAACTAGTCTTATCCATCTCATACAGTAGCAGCTTCTAGTTATCCTACTGTGTGTGTGTGTGTGTGTGTGTGTGTGTGTGTGTGTGTGTGTGTATGTGTGTGTGTGTGTGTGTGTGTGTGTGTGTGTGTGTGTGTGTGTGTGTGTGTGTGTGTGTGTGTGTGTGTTACATCTAACTACTTACGATCCACAACAGCTGATGTGACGTTTCTGTTCAATCCACAAGTCCCGTCACCACGATACATTTTGTAGTAACCCTAAATTTTAAAACATTCAAGTATTATAATTTAAAAACACTAAGAATCAAACCAACAACATGACTTCATACAATGACAACACATTTTTTGGTCAACTAGCAGATATTATCATCAGCAGCAGCTGCTAACAGATATGTTAATACTAAAATTGTTAGTATTTACAATTGTCTTTACAAATTAACACTTTTTACGTCCGTGTCTTGGGTTACAAAAAAGTTGTGCTCCCATGTGTTCTATACTATAAAAGTCACACTTACCTTTTCCCCTACTCCGGTTCCCCAGCTATTCTTGATGAGCCAATAGGGTACATCCTCATTAGTCTTGGGTGATTCTGCACAAGAAAAAAAATCATTTAATATAATAATACTTATCTGTAGAAAAGTAGCAGCAGAAAAGTAAAAGGAAAATGGGAAAACATTTGCGAACAATAGAAAATCAATAAGGGAAACCTTGTGGCAACTTCCAAACTAACACCCGGCCAAGACTGTCTTGCAGCACGTCTTATACTAATGGAAATCTACTAGTCATGCTAATACACCATATGCCATGTCCAAAGTCTACCAAGGATGCTGACCACCTCCTGTACTCCATTGGAATCAACCCTGTCTATCAATAAAAGGTCAATCTAGCTGGACTGTATTTTAATAACTTTCCATAGGAACAACAAACTTTCCATATGGCCAACCAAAACAACAACAACAATATAATCATAACTTTGCATAACTTGTTTAATTATACACTTTTCTTTTTATAGCTCATCCCTTTTTGCAAATAATGCAACAAAAATTAAAAAATTATGTTATGTTCTTGAATATTTTAAATGTTTTGTACATAGGGCTATACTTTTTATATATTCAAATTGATGAAACTATTTATAGGCCTATGCAAAATGTAAATTTGAAAATATTGTAATATTGTAAAATTAAACGAGGTCTGACAATTAAGTTCATGAACTCACCACTGTTTAGTGCTGAGGGCAGCACTATAGAAGCAGCTCTGTAAGATTTCATAAGCTTGGTATTTCAGAGTCTCACAGCAGTGTTTGTGTTGCCATGTGGTGGATTTTTGCTGAGTGGTGTGCATTGTTGTTTGTGCTTGCATTTGTGTGTGTTCTGTTGTAGAAATGTCTGAGCTGGAATTAGAGCAACAAACAAACAACAATGGCAAGAATGCCAAGACAGCGGTGTACAAATGTATTAAATGGTTTTCTGAGGGGAGGGAACAAGTGACTGACGAAGAAAGTTTAGGGCGTCCAGTAACAAGCCGGATGGACAAAAACATTGCCAAAATTCATCAAATTGTGTGTAAATATGCAACTGACCATGTGATCCATAGCAGGCCAAGTGAACTTTGATAGGGAAACTATGTGGAAAGTTTTAACTCAATACCTTGGCATGGACAAGGTGTGTGTCAAAATGGCCCCAAAGAAGCTCACCAATGAACATAAGCAAAGGAGGGTTGAATTGTGGATAGACCTGTTGCAGAGGATCTGGTGATGAAACCTGGATCTTCACATTTGACCCTGAAACAAAGCAACAAAGTGCCCAATATGATATCCTTTGGATAGTTCACTCTGAATTTGTACCACTAGGACAAACAATTAGCCAAGTGTACTATTTGGGAGTGCTGCAAAGGTTGCATGAAGAAGTGAGATGCAAACCACCAGAACCTTTTGCCAACAACTCATGGCTTGTGCACCATGACAATGCACCTGTGCACACGGCACTGTCTGTATGGGAGTTTTTGGCCAGGAAACAAATAACTTTGGTACACCACTTGTCATACTCACCTGACCTTGCCGCCCAGTGACTTCTTTCTTTACACGATTGTTAAAGAAGTTTTGAGAGGAAGACATTAATGACATTGGGGACATTAATGCTAATATGACGGCAGCTCTGAAGACCATTCCAGAAAATGAGTTCCAAAATTGCTTCGAAGGGTGGAGTAGGTGCTGGCATCGGTGTATAGCTTCCCAAGAGGAGTACTTTGAAGGTGACCACAGCAGTATTCAGCGACAAGGTATGCAGCATTTTTTATAGGATGAGTTCACAAACTTAATTGTCAGGCCTAATATAATTTTAAAAAATATTGCAAATAAAGTATATCTTATTTCAATTTCACTATAAATGTTTCAATTCCAGCCAAGTATAGCAGCTGCATATATACAGTATATATAAACTAAAAGTAGGTGCCACTGGTTGCAAATTGTTTTATGAATTAAGCAATTGGAAAGTTGTGTAAACAAGTTAGGCTAATAATGAACTAGATACAAGAAATGGATTTCAAAAGAACTCATCTTGAACTCTCGGCAGGTGAGTGCATTTTCATTTATCATGTTTAAATAAGTTTGTAATAGTTATTTTATTCTTGTAATGGTGTTTAAACCTTTAGAATTTACTCACACTCTTTAAAATATTATGGTTTGCATAAAGCACTCATATTTGTAGCAGGGGGGATTTTTGTTCTTAAGCGGGGAAATTTGTAGTACCTATGTGAGGAAAAGAGGTTTGACTGACCTGGCAACATTGATACCGACCTAACATTTGATTTATTCTTGTCAAATTAACAAATAAGTACTTACTTTCAACTCCATATCCAACAATCACAACTGCATGATCTAAGCTGTTTGGATTACAGTCCTCTTTACTTGGATGCAAAACTCCTTTGCATACATGCTTTGGAACACACAAAATACATCATTACAAATACTGTTGCACACTCAGTGGCGAAGCGTCAGGGGAGACAAGGTAGACAGTGTCTCCCCAAATAATTTATTCATAAAATAATTAATTTTTATTTATGCATTAAGTTGCATACGTTACTCAGAAAGGTATAAAACTAGTCTAAGAAGTTAAATATCATGCGACATGACACGAGTGTGAGCCATGGAACCTTGCTGTGTGATGCAATTGTACGTGGAGTATCAGGGTAGACGTTACATGAAATGTCTTTTTAACAAGGCTGGAGGTGAGGAGGGCTTCGATGAATGACAACGGGAAGGGACCTGCGCGCGCAGCATAAAAATGTGTCCCGTACATCACATCAGAAGACATGTCTCCCCTGAACTAAATAGCACAGATTTCTCGCCTGGCCGTCTGTGTTTGTTTCAATGTGCTCGCGTAGTGAATATTTGTTTTTGTTGAGTTTACAAATTATTTTCAATTTTTGTATATATATAGTACACATATATAGTTGTATAGACTAAGAAGTGTGTAATCATTTATGCACTAATTATTCAATAATACATATTGTTAAGTGTCGTCATTTAAGTGCTTTAAGCTTACCGTTCAATTGGTTTAAAGGAGCAAAATGAATACAGTTAGTACCAGTTCTATGGCAGAAGTATTTGATATAAACTCTGACAACTCTGATTTATTAAATTTTTGTTAAAATACAAAATCAGTACGTTACATTTAGAGCAAAAAGTATTGCTAACATCAAAAATATCTTGGGAGCCTTTAGACTTGTCGCAGAAGGATGGAAAGTTATCAGAAAATTTGGTATAGTAAATAGGCCCTATATATGGCTCTCTTGTTGTAAGCGAAAAAAAACTCTGCACTTCTATTACTGTTTGATGTTTAATGGAGAGGAACCATGGAGCAAAGTTGGAGAAGGCGCTATAGAATATTTTGAAGTTAAAGCTGCTAAACATGCTGGTAGCAAAACTCATATGAAAAATTCTGAGATGTTTCACATACTAGGACATAAAAGAATTGAAACTGTTTATCTGAAACACCTAGAATTCAAGCAATACAGCACAATGAAAATGTGGCACGAAATCAAAGGATAGTAGGCCGTTTGGTAGATGTAGTTTGTTATTTAGGGAGACAAGAGTTAGCTTATCTTGTCTTCAAAATTGGACGGCAATCTCTCGGGAGCTGAGAGATTATAACTAAAAATCTCTCAGGAGCATATTTCTATAACTAAAAATAAGAAAAAATAAGACACATCGTGTATATCTCATTTATAAGAAAATATGAACCATTTGTGTAATGCCTGCAGTAATCCGGATTTATCACCATTACAAAATGTGAATAAAATTATGTTTTTCTGGCAACATTTTCTAATTAAGATTCATAAATGACACCAATAACAATACAACAGCTTTTTTTTTATATTTAGGTTAAATTATATAAAAATGCGTATGTTTCAGACAGTCACTTAGCTATTATCTGATAGAGGTAGCATTAACTCTATTTACCATAGTTTTACTGGTTAATTAAGAACGTCAATAATCTTTGTAAGTAATCTTTTGGGTATTTTTATGTCTACCCAAATTATTTTGTCACGCTTCGCCACTGTGCACACTAATAATATATTGTTACAGTAGGGTGACTAAATGTCCTGTTTTAATGGGATTGTCCATTTTCTTTACTCTTTTTCCTGTTGTCCCAGGAAAAAATTAAATGTTTGCAAAACGTCCCAGTTTTTTTCAAGAATCATTAAACTTCTCCCTAAAATTTTAAAACCTGCTAAAAAAAAATTTCAAAACAATTAGAATCTTTAAGACTTATTATCTTCGATGTGTCAGTACTAGTAATAATACATATCCAATCTCATGTTTCCAAAAAATCAATCTTTACATTTTTTATTTCAATAGCTATGTGACATGGTATTCTCACAAACTGCTCATTGGGTACTGTCAGCGAAAGGATACATCTCATGCTTATTAACATTGTTTCATAGGTTGTGTTTTGTGAGTAGTGAGAGAAGTGAGAACTGTGTGTGTATTTTTAATAATAGCAACGCCCAAAAAAAAGTGTTATTTTAACGATGAACTGAAAAAAAGATTTTTTATTTTTAATAGAAGAAAAAACACTGAATCTTTTCAGTATAAATTACTTTCTTGAACAGTGTTAATTTCAACCTCAAGGAGAATCTATTTTTTTGTGGTTGGTGTTGGAGGGATACGAAGGGGGAGAGGAATAAGCATCCCATTTCACAAAATCTGGTCACCCTACCTTACAGCTTAGTACACAAACACAAAACAAACTATGAAAATGCAATAGATTAATATTTGAAATCCATGACCTGTTACTCTGTCACACACTGCAGATTACAAAGGTAATTCAAAAAGTCTAGTAAAAAATCATCTTATATAAATAACACTTGTTCAATTTTTCCACACATCCTAGTTCTATGCACTTCCTTTCTGAAAAACCTTTCAAGGCCCAGATGTAACCATCTTTGCACTGTTTCGGTAACAATCTTCATCTGAACCTCCTTTCAGTGGATCAAAAGATAAAAACCGGCTTGAATTAGATCATAGTTGACTGAATATGATGACTGATCAAGCACTTGCTCAGCACTTGGTACAACATTTTATTTATATTGCTACAGAACAAATAGAATGCATAGTGTTAAAAACACAATAATATAAGAGTCTTTTATCTGGGGTAAAGTATATATTTTTAAACAAATTAATTATATGGTCTATGATTTAACAAAATTATTTATTCTAAATTTAATAATGTCTGTAAATGATTTAAATGTTTCTTTGATCTTAATAGTCTATTTTACTTGAGCGTTGAATTCCACTGACGAAACCACTGGATCGTATCACTGCCAGCTCTCACTGCCTGCTGGATTCTGCTGCACTGATGACACGTGGAACTCTCCGCACACATGCCAATACACCGATAGTGTTTATCTCATTTCTCAGGGCTCGATAATGGGTGTAATTTAAATTAATGCAGTTTCAGTGTATTGTACGTACACCTTCCCGTGTCTTGATGTGTCCTTGCGTTCACACAGATGTATTATGGTAAATACACCTGACCCTATGAGGAAATCTTCACTAACACAATAGTGCACTATTTAATTAATAATTTAATCTATTTTAGTTCTAATACCCAATGGATTTTAGCAAACGTGTAACTCGTTGCTAAGATTCCGTATTCGTAACCCTTATGTAGAACGTATACTGATATAACAAACTTGCACAGAGACAACGTCTGTTAAGGCCGAGCTGTTAGTTGAACTGAGTGAAGCTTCCTTCGCGAAAAACCAATCTGACTGAAAACTGGAGCCTCTGATTGGTCAAAACCCCTAGCACGTGATTGATGGGTTAGATTGATAGACAGAAGTCCTGATCAATTTTGCTGAAAACGGCAAAAGCATGTATAGATTTTATGTAAAAGTTTTATGACTTTTAAGATAAGGATTCTTTAGAAAGATGAATTCTGTTAAAAAATACATATTAAAATAATATGTTTCGAGTCTTTGACATAAGAAAAATGTAGCGTCATTTAGAAGTATGAGCTGTCCAAATCTCAATTCAATATGTTAATTTACACCAGAGTTATTCGTGTAAATACGAATAACACGCGTACACGCGCACTCACACACTATATTCGCACTTGACATGACAGAAAATAAATTTGTAGGCATTTTGACATACAACAGTTAATTACCCATTTCTTATTTCAAAACTTACAACTACAGTATTTTACAAAATTTTAACAAAATCAATTTTCAACATGTCTGTAACATCATAAATTGGTATAAAAGCATGTAGTCCTAGCTACAAATACCCTTTCTGTGATGTTCCATTGCAATATAGGCTATATGAAATTAATAAATAGACACTCGGTATATTTCTGTGGATACTTTTTATTTTCCTGATAATTGTTTCACTGGTTATGGCAGCTTCAGAGGTCAGATTTGAACTGACAAACTTAAAATGTATGTCAGACAGAGGGAGGGGGATGTAATGTAAAGTACTAAGGGAGGAACTGGAAAGTCCCAAGTAAACAGTTAAACAACAGTGCATGTTTAGAACAAAATAAAGTACCATTACTGGATATTTATTAAATATACAATAACCTTTTGTGTGTAGACAATAATTTACAAGTGAAACTACTTGTCACTTAAACTAATGTGACGCTTAAGTATAAGTCACATTTTTTACTAAAGTTTAAAAATCAGTTTTTATTAGAACTTTTTTATATAAAGTCCTGTTTAATTTGTCCTAGTTCTAGTTCATAGAACTATTCTAGAACATACCCTAGTTCTATGCACTTGCTTCCGAGTATTTGAATTCCTTATTAGAAGAATCATTCAAGGCCTGTGTGTATCCTCATTTAAACTTAAGTAATATGAGACTCAGTAACACGTAGATTGACTTGTAAATTGTCTTAACACAAAAGCGTATTGTATACGATTTATAATAATCCAGTAACAGTACTTTATTTTGTTAAAAACTCCAACGGTTTAATTCACTCAAGTACCATTGAAGATCATATTCGTTACATACTATAAGAATAATATGGTGTTTTTATCCATTATTTCTATATATGTAACTCGATCAGTTTCTTGTTATATATTATCAAAAATAATTTCTTCTGCAATAAAATACATTACAACTACTTGCAGAAGAAATTGTATTTAATAATATATAATATGAATTATATTCAAAAATTTTTAATTGATGAAATCCAGTTAATGAACCATTAATGGAAACAATTAATGAAAATTATAAAATACCTCGTACCTGTAGTCCTACGGAATTCAATGCTATGGTCATGGGTCCCCTCAAGTAAAGCCATTTTGCCATTTTTTCCTCATCTGGTGGAATCTGAACGAATCCTGAAATGGTTGCTTTTACTTTGGTCTTGTTAAATGCGCACTTCATCACCTGTTCTTGATACGGATAATCTTCCATTGTTTCTAATCCTCCCAGCGACATAATGGCACGATACGCTAGGCATGGATTTCCTCCATGGCAACCACGATCATTTTTATCACAATCCAGAAGCTCTGTTAACACAACACCACACAACATTGTAATAATACAAAAACATATATGACAACAATGATGATAATAATAATATGACGATGACGATAATTATGATGGTGATGATGACGATTATTATTATTATTATTATTATTATTATTATTATTAATCTGTTATTTGTCACAACCTTAGTCATTTCATACTAAAAACTTTGAAAACTTCTGTACAGTTCTTCAGACATACAATGCAAGTCTGGTTTGATGGCTGTTAGAAAAAATGTTTAATTTCTTTAATAAATGTCTTCAATTTAAATTCCTTCTCAGTCTTCGTTCCTTTCTCAATCTTTCTTCGTTCGTTTCTTGCCTTAGTCTTCTCAATCTAGGTTTTAAAAGCATATTCTGTTGCTTGATTAAAAAGTATACGTGATATCAAGTCTCCCTGTATACGTTCTTCTATACACATTGATCGTGTTCCTTCATATATATGTTAATAGTCATTACATACCTTAAAGTGGACACTTCACAGCAAATTCTGTGTCTATAATCCATTCTGTTGTAGTATAAAGAGCATTTAACTCCCCAGTGTTCAACACTGTTGAAAGTTTCTCAGAATTTACAAATGATGCAAAGCACAGTATTTGAAAGTCATTACCTTGTTTTACAAGGAATTTCATTTTAAAAACTGATCATTTGTACTAAATCCCCCTTTCTCACAGGCTGCCTGCTGTTAATAATATAAAAAACTGATGAGCAATTAAGCCACAGTCAGTGGTCTCCTCACAGACACGTCAGCTGTACCCACAGCAGAAAATATAAATTTTTCTACTTTGAGACTTACTGGGCATGGAGATCTCTGCTCTCATAGCACTGATGACAGACTGTCAAGGGTACAGTTGAAACTCTGGAACCTCCTGAGGAGACTGTAGATCAGACCCAAAATTGTTTTAATGTGGGGGAATGCATTTATGTACAAGTGTGACTCCCATCTCAAGTGGACTACCCGCTAAAACCCCTTGGTCCAATGATTGAGCACTAGCCTGGGACCATTTATCACATCACCTAAGATTAGGCCATTTTCCTGTCCCCCATAGGCTCACAACTTTAATGATCTGCTTGTCCTACAGATTGTGTAGATCTCTGTTCTTTACCCAAAGGATGTCCACAGCGTAATGTGCTATGTGGTTCCAGATGTCCTCCCCTCTCAGTGTGCCCTCTGATGCTGTTATGTGGAGCTATCCACAACCAGGGATGCTCTTCTCATGGTCCAATGGAATCTATCACAGTTGAAGAAGGTGTTCTCCGCGTTATCCTATACCCGGGTAGCACA
The DNA here is from genome assembly GCA_034769895.1 of Magicicada septendecula. Taxonomy (NCBI): domain Eukaryota; kingdom Metazoa; phylum Arthropoda; class Insecta; order Hemiptera; family Cicadidae; genus Magicicada; species Magicicada septendecula. Next base: position 354,220,457 of record CM068373.1, read on the forward strand.
GGCAGACTGCACACAAGGCTTTACCCAACATATGGAGGTAGGATCAGAAATATCTCAGAAGCTGCATCATGTAGAAAAAGATCTCCCCACACTTTCTCGCAGTCTGTGGTCCATTTAACCCCAGTGATCACCATAGCAGCTGGTTCAGGGACGCTGTGGTAAGCAGAAGCTACCCTCAGTGCTTCCATCCCCTGCACTTTGCCAGACTTTATCACTATATCTTCTTAATCAGGGCATCTGCCTTGACTTCTGCACCATACACAAGGACTTCCTGGGTTGCTGATAGATCACAAAATAATACTATCTTGTTCTTCAACAGACAATATTGACACAGTGTTTATGCTCCTCTTCACTGTTGTTATCTTCTGGCAACTATTTATGTGAAGATCTTATATATATATATATTATGACGATTCATAATAGCGTCCAATTAGAGCGTTATATGAAAGCTATAGACGGGACGAGCGTAACGCAGTAAGGAAGAGAGAGAGCGTATAATAAGCAGCCATCTCACTCTAACCGCGACACAGCGACAGTAGAATCCAGTTCAAACAGCTAATTTTACTCAAAGTGAATTATCAGTTCAACCTGCAATAACTTCAAAAGTTGTAAATATACGGCAATTCTGAAAACAGCATTGTATTCAGCAAGAAAAGCTTTATAAGTAGCCGCAAGCTCAGTTAATCTAATTAACAAATAAAGAAGTTATACAGATGACGCACGCCAACAGGCATTATGAGCGAATTATGCTACGTAGGAACAAGGTGTTTTCACACACACACAGATAAAGACGTAAGCAACAATATTCTGTGGTCAGATCTTCAGAAACACATTTGCAAATACCTGTAATCAATCGATTTGCAAATACAGGAAGTACAATTTTGACAAGAATTTCTCTGTCATTTGAAACCTGTCACGGAGTGTTAGACCGACCTGTTCGAGATTGTCACAACTGGAAAAAAAACATGATTTATTTGTACAACCAATCAGCAGCCCGTATTTAAAACAGACGCCAGCTCCAAGAGAGGGGTAGCATCACTCTTCATTCGGTACTGAAACACACTAGACGTGTATAATTCGCATACAGAAATTTTTTAAATTACACAACAGTGCAAATTCAGTTCTAAATCGAGAAGTAGTCCACAGTGTAGATGAATTAACAACATTCAATAACACTAGCTGCGTAAAATCACTGTTAATTAATTAATTAGTTAATTAATTAATCCATCAGCCGTGAAGGACCTGTGCTACAGAAGGCTACAGCATCTGTAATTGCCAGGGCATCTTCCACAACATTGATCAACCCATTCTTCTGTGCAACACCATCGAAAGGAGGACCTCTACAGATTCCTATCTTCGGTCAACGCATCAAAACAGTAAGAAATAGATTCATTGATCAATGATATAAGCGCTAAACAAATAAATAAAACAATAAACAATTTTAAAAAGACACTAAGAAAAGCACACATTGTATTTTAACTGTAAAATTAGCTTTAATTTAGTATAAGAGTGTTGGATGGAAAATAGTGTGTAGTATTGGACGTGCAAATTATTGTAGACCTGTTCTTTAGCACTGGTTTGGGAGATAGAAATCTCTTAAACAGACCAGATAAGAGCTAGAGGTCATTTGAGCGTCTTAATCATTACTTTCCATACTCACTCAATAATTATAAGGTTAGGGTAGAATTAAGTCCTACCATTAACAAGTTAAAGTTTCAAAATCATTTACTAAAACATTAAAAATAATAATCAAGCAAATCTTAAAGAGTCATTTGTAACGATTCCCCTTGAAAACCACAATCACTGAACGAATCCTGAGAAAGAGTGTCTCCATGCGCTGAGCTAAGCTGAAACCGTGTCATTTGTATCTGGGATTTGTTCTGGCGCCCAGGTAAAGTAAAATCACGGGTAAGTAACTTTTTATCTAACATCACAAATATTAGAAAATTGTGTTAAACGAAAGGGAGCGTTGTATGTATTTGGCGCGGCCAACTAAGGGGCTCGATTAAGCTCGATTAAGATCACCAAATTTATATGTAAAAATAAGTTACATATATATTTGTCACCGCAACTAATGGGCCAGATTAAACACAAAATTATATAAATAAAGTTATATAATTTGGTGTTGCTTTTACCCAAGTGATTAGTTAAATTGTAGTATTAATAAATTTGAAAAGAAAGTGGAATTCAAGGTTACAAATAACTGATAAAGAATTGATAAACTAATTTGTTAAAAATAAAAATTAAATAAATTTTAAAAATGGCTAAATCATCAGCAGTAGATATGGCAGCAATTGAGCAAATGTTTAAGCAGTTGACCACTAAAATTGATGATACAAATAATGAATTATCAAAGAAAATTGAAGAAAATAATAAAAGTTTAGAAGAAAGTAATCAAAAATTAATAACTGATGTTAATAATAAAATAGAACAAACTAATAAATATTTGTCCAGTGAAATAAAACAAATAAATGAAAATTTATCTAGCCAAATAGAATAAAGTAGTAAAGAGGCTACATTTAAAATAGATGAAGAAATATCTAATCTAGCTAGTAAATTAGATAGTACTAATAATAAAATAGACAAGAGTAATAGTAGGTTTGATAAGCATACCGAAGAGGTTAAAACTACGCTAGATGAGTTTAGAAAACAAGTAAACACTAATTTTCGCTGTCAAGACGAAAAGCTAAATAAATTTAGAAATGAATTACATAAAAGGTTAGAACTCAAAGTAACCCTCATTAATCAACAATTCAGTGAAGTAACAGCTGAACTAAAAACGCAAACACTTCTAAATAAAGAAGAAATCCAAAATACTAGGGAAGAGTGTACCCAACTGGGTGTAAATATTAATGAAGTTAAGAAACAGGTAGAGAGTAAGGCTACCAGTGACGAAATACATCAAAAGATGGAACAGCAGTTGAAGGTAATGCTGGAGGATCTGACTAAAGCAATGAAGTCACAGCAAACCAAAGTAGTGAGGTGTGGCGGCTATAAGGAAGAACCGGAAAACCTTGCATTTTCAGGTAACCCACATGAGAATCCTGTGGAATTCCTGAAGCTGTTTGAAGCGTATGTAACTCGAGTAAATCCACTGATGTACGACGAGGATAAGAAGGACATGTTAGGCCGATTTATCAAGAATTGGGCAGGCACGTGGTGGAAAGTCATCACAGACAGAGTCCAAACCTACTCAGACTTCAGAGAAAAATTTCTAGCACAGTACTGGAATGTTCAAATACAAAGAAGGGTATGTGATCATTTAGAATTTGGTAAGTATCATCCGTCAATGAATATGACAACTACCAATTATGTGCTTAATGTAATGGCACAAGTTAAACATCTAACACCACCAATAGAAGAGAGACACCTAGTGTATAAGCTAGCGCGTCATTTCTCAGAACGTACTAGAGTAGCAACCACAACTAGAGGAGTGGTTACTTCAGAAAAGTTCATTATGGTCATAGATGAGTGTCTAGATTTACAGAGGGACCTACAGCGGGTAAGTAATCAGCTGAGTAACTACTCTAGAGGCGATCAGCAAGAACCAACGTTCTACTCAAATAAGAGGAGAGACAATGAACGTATGAAAGAAAAAAGGTTTACCCCATATCCGGGTAATAAACCACAAAATGGACAGGAAGTGGAGGATAAAGGTAGGAGTCGAAGTGTAGAAAATATACCTAATAAAGGGTATAAAGTGTGTAAAATAACTATAACCTCTATCGAGCAGCAACCGTCGACTAGTAAAATGAATACGGGAAACGGGAAGCCACTGCAGGTAGAAAAGAAACAAAACTAAACCTACCAGTACCTGCAGTGAAATCACAAAAGAAAACAGGTAAGAAGAACGTAGCTAATAATATAAAACAAATGAGCGATAGGGAGATCTTGTTAAAAGAAGAGCAAGAAGTGGGTAGAAACCATTATCCTGAATGTCCGGAAATAGTTTGTAAGATCAGTAATCTACTGGTACGAGCGCTTATTGACACTGGCAGTGAAGTTACCTGTGTTAGCTCAAAATTTGTAGATAATTATCAGTTGCAAAATTGTCCCAGACTGCCCGTAAAACATTGTAATGTACAGGGAGCCACTGGAGCCAAAATGCAAAAGATAACTGAACAAATATATTTACCTGTCAGTATAAATGGTAACCAAACCCAAATAGTAGCTCTAATAGTCCCTAAACTCATTCATGATTGTATTATTGGGGTAGATACATTGCTTGAATGGAAAGCAAAAATAAATTTTAAAAGAAATACCATTACTATGGAAATAAATGCTAATAAAATAAATGTAGGTATTAAAGAGTTTAAGCATTGGAACTCGGTAAGTGTCGTTAAAGGGTACATAGAAAAACCTGTAGTTGACGTTAGGAGTGACCAGCACTGTATCGATGATACTCCAGAAATCAATATTGGGACTGAGTTGAACAATGAACAACAGAAAAAAATTCAGCAACTCGTTGGTGAGTATAGTGATGTGTTCGGAACAGAGCCTGGAAGAGCTAGGTTCTATGAACATCAGTTGACACTAACTGAAAATGCATCATTTGTACAAAAGACTTATCCAATCCCTCTACATTATAGAGATGAAGTGGAGAAAGAGATCCAACAAATGTTAGCGAATGGAGTTATAGAGAGAGCAATTAGTCCCTATATAAACCCTTTAGTAGCAGTTATCAACTCCAAACCAGGATTTTCTATGTATGGAGGTAAGCTATATAAGCTATGTTCCCATAGGTGGAAGAATAAACAAAATATAGACCCATAAAGAAATAATAATTTGAGCAGTAAGGTATATAAATCAAACCTGGTCAAATAAAATAAATAAATAATTGTTTTGAATCAATATTAATAATAATGTAAAAATAAATTTTATTTAAATAAATGTTAGTGTTGTTATTTAAATTTTGACATTAATTAATCCAAAATGATGATTAAAAATGATCATAAAAATTTCAATATACCATGTTAGGTTAAGAAACATTGTAACCTTTAGTTATAAGATAGATGTAAGTAACATTGTATAAGTGTAAGTTTTGTGCGGGAAAAAGTGCTACAGTAAATGTGCAAAATTTTATTCAGTGTAAAACTGTACATTCGAAAAAAAATTGATGATTTACATAATCAATTTTTTTTATACCTAGTGGGGGTATATATGACGATTCACAATAGCGTCCTATCAAAGCGTTATATGAAAGCTATAGACAGGATGAGCGTAACGCAGTAAGGAAGAGAGAGAGCGCATAATTAGCAGCCATCTCACTCTAACCGCGTCACAGTGACAGTAGAATCCAGTTCAAACAGGTAATTTTACTCAAAGCGAATTATCAGTTCAACCTGCAATAACTTCAAAAGTTGTAAATATACGGCAATTCTGAAAACAGCATTGTATTCAGCAAGAAAAGCTTTATAAGTAGCCGCAAGCTCAGTTAATAAAATTAACAAATAAAGAAGTTATACGGATAACGCACGCCAACAGGCATTATGAGCGAATTATGCTACGTAGGAACAAGGTGTTTTCACACACACACACAGATAAAGACGTAAGCAACAATATTCTGTGGTCAGATCTTTGGAAACATATTTGCAAATACCTGTAATCAATCGATTTGCAAATACAGGAAGTACGATTTTGACAAGAATTTCTCTGCCGTTTGGAACCTGTCACGGAGTGTTAGACCGACCTGTTCGAGATTGTCACAACTGGAAAAAAAACATGATTTATTTGTACAACCAATCAGCAGCCCGTATTTAAAACAGACGCCAGCTCCAAGAGAGGGGTAGCATCACTCTTCATTCGGTACTGAAACACACTAGACGTGTATAATTCGCATACAGAAATTTTTTAAATTACACAACAGTGCAAATTCAGTTCTAAATCGAGAAGTAGTCCACAGTGTAGATGAATTAACAACATTCAATAACACTAGCTGCGTAAAATCACTGTTAATTAATTAATTAGTTAATTAATTAATCCATCAGCCGTGAAGGACCTGTGCTACAGAAGGCTACAGCATCTGTAATTGCCAGGGCATCTTCCACAACATTGATCAACCCATTCTTCTGTGCAACACCATCGAAAGGAGGACCTCTACAGATTCCTATCTTCGGTCAACGCATCAAAACAGTAAGAAATAGATTCATTGATCAATGATATAAGCGCTAAACAAATAAATAAAACAATAAACAATTTTAAAAAGACACTAAGAAAAGCACACATTGTATTTTAACTGTAAAATTAGCTTTAATTTAGTATAAGAGTGTTGGATGGAAAATAGTGTGTAGTATTGGACGTGCAAATTATTGTAGACCTGTTCTTTAGCACTGGTTTGGGAGATAGAAATCTCTTAAACAGACCAGATAAGAGCTAGAGGTCATTTGAGCGTCTTAATCATTACTTTCCATACTCACTCAATAATTATAAGGTTAGGGTAGAATTAAGTCCTACCATTAACAAGTTAAAGTTTCAAAATCATTTACTAAAACATTAAAAATAATAATCAAGCAAATCTTAAAGAGTCATTTGTAACGATTCCCCTTGAAAACCACAATCACTGAACGAATCCTGAGAAAGAGTGTCTCCATGCGCTGAGCTAAGCTGAAACCGTGTCATTTGTATCTGGGATTTGTTCTGGCGCCCAGGTAAAGTAAAATCACGGGTAAGTAACTTTTTATCTAACATCACAAATATTAGAAAATTGTGTTAAACGAAAGGGAGCGTTGTATGTATTTGGCGCGGCCAACTAAGGGGCTCGATTAAGCTCGATTAAGATCACCAAATTTATATGTAAAAATAAGTTACATATATATTTGTCACCGCAACTAATGGGCCAGATTAAACACAAAATTATATAAATAAAGTTATATAATTTGGTGTTGCTTTTACCCAAGTGATTAGTTAAATTGTAGTATTAATAAATTTGAAAAGAAAGTGGAATTCAAGGTTACAAATAACTGATAAAGAATTGATAAACTAATTTGTTAAAAATAAAAATTAAATAAATTTTAAAAATGGCTAAATCATCAGCAGTAGATATGGCAGCAATTGAGCAAATGTTTAAGCAGTTGACCACTAAAATTGATGATACAAATAATGAATTATCAAAGAAAATTGAAGAAAATAATAAAAGTTTAGAAGAAAGTAATCAAAAATTAATAACTGATGTTAATAATAAAATAGAACAAACTAATAAATATTTGTCCAGTGAAATAAAACAAATAAATGAAAATTTATCTAGCCAAATAGAATAAAGTAGTAAAGAGGCTACATTTAAAATAGATGAAGAAATATCTAATCTAGCTAGTAAATTAGATAGTACTAATAATAAAATAGACAAGAGTAATAGTAGGTTTGATAAGCATACCGAAGAGGTTAAAACTACGCTAGATGAGTTTAGAAAACAAGTAAACACTAATTTTCGCTGTCAAGACGAAAAGCTAAATAAATTTAGAAATGAATTACATAAAAGGTTAGAACTCAAAGTAACCCTCATTAATCAACAATTCAGTGAAGTAACAGCTGAACTAAAAACGCAAACACTTCTAAATAAAGAAGAAATCCAAAATACTAGGGAAGAGTGTACCCAACTGGGTGTAAATATTAATGAAGTTAAGAAACAGGTAGAGAGTAAGGCTACCAGTGACGAAATACATCAAAAGATGGAACAGCAGTTGAAGGTAATGCTGGAGGATCTGACTAAAGCAATGAAGTCACAGCAAACCAAAGTAGTGAGGTGTGGCGGCTATAAGGAAGAACCGGAAAACCTTGCATTTTCAGGTAACCCACATGAGAATCCTGTGGAATTCCTGAAGCTGTTTGAAGCGTATGTAACTCGAGTAAATCCACTGATGTACGACGAGGATAAGAAGGACATGTTAGGCCGATTTATCAAGAATTGGGCAGGCACGTGGTGGAAAGTCATCACAGACAGAGTCCAAACCTACTCAGACTTCAGAGAAAAATTTCTAGCACAGTACTGGAATGTTCAAATACAAAGAAGGGTATGTGATCATTTAGAATTTGGTAAGTATCATCCGTCAATGAATATGACAACTACCAATTATGTGCTTAATGTAATGGCACAAGTTAAACATCTAACACCACCAATAGAAGAGAGACACCTAGTGTATAAGCTAGCGCGTCATTTCTCAGAACGTACTAGAGTAGCAACCACAACTAGAGGAGTGGTTACTTCAGAAAAGTTCATTATGGTCATAGATGAGTGTCTAGATTTACAGAGGGACCTACAGCGGGTAAGTAATCAGCTGAGTAACTACTCTAGAGGCGATCAGCAAGAACCAACGTTCTACTCAAATAAGAGGAGAGACAATGAACGTATGAAAGAAAAAAGGTTTACCCCATATCCGGGTAATAAACCACAAAATGGACAGGAAGTGGAGGATAAAGGTAGGAGTCGAAGTGTAGAAAATATACCTAATAAAGGGTATAAAGTGTGTAAAATAACTATAACCTCTATCGAGCAGCAACCGTCGACTAGTAAAATGAATACGGGAAACGGGAAGCCACTGCAGGTAGAAAAGAAACAAAACTAAACCTACCAGTACCTGCAGTGAAATCACAAAAGAAAACAGGTAAGAAGAACGTAGCTAATAATATAAAACAAATGAGCGATAGGGAGATCTTGTTAAAAGAAGAGCAAGAAGTGGGTAGAAACCATTATCCTGAATGTCCGGAAATAGTTTGTAAGATCAGTAATCTACTGGTACGAGCGCTTATTGACACTGGCAGTGAAGTTACCTGTGTTAGCTCAAAATTTGTAGATAATTATCAGTTGCAAAATTGTCCCAGACTGCCCGTAAAACATTGTAATGTACAGGGAGCCACTGGAGCCAAAATGCAAAAGATAACTGAACAAATATATTTACCTGTCAGTATAAATGGTAACCAAACCCAAATAGTAGCTCTAATAGTCCCTAAACTCATTCATGATTGTATTATTGGGGTAGATACATTGCTTGAATGGAAAGCAAAAATAAATTTTAAAAGAAATACCATTACTATGGAAATAAATGCTAATAAAATAAATGTAGGTATTAAAGAGTTTAAGCATTGGAACTCGGTAAGTGTCGTTAAAGGGTACATAGAAAAACCTGTAGTTGACGTTAGGAGTGACCAGCACTGTATCGATGATACTCCAGAAATCAATATTGGGACTGAGTTGAACAATGAACAACAGAAAAAAATTCAGCAACTCGTTGGTGAGTATAGTGATGTGTTCGGAACAGAGCCTGGAAGAGCTAGGTTCTATGAACATCAGTTGACACTAACTGAAAATGCATCATTTGTACAAAAGACTTATCCAATCCCTCTACATTATAGAGATGAAGTGGAGAAAGAGATCCAACAAATGTTAGCGAATGGAGTTATAGAGAGAGCAATTAGTCCCTATATAAACCCTTTAGTAGCAGTTATCAACTCCAAACCAGGATTTTCTATGTATGGAGGTAAGCTATATAAGCTATGTTCCCATAGGTGGAAGAATAAACAAAATATAGACCCATAAAGAAATAATAATTTGAGCAGTAAGGTATATAAATCAAACCTGGTCAAATAAAATAAATAAATAATTGTTTTGAATCAATATTAATAATAATGTAAAAATAAATTTTATTTAAATAAATGTTAGTGTTGTTATTTAAATTTTGACATTAATTAATCCAAAATGATGATTAAAAATGATCATAAAAATTTCAATATACCATGTTAGGTTAAGAAACATTGTAACCTTTAGTTATAAGATAGATGTAAGTAACATTGTATAAGTGTAAGTTTTGTGCGGGAAAAAGTGCTACAGTAAATGTGCAAAATTTTATTCAGTGTAAAACTGTACATTCGAAAAAAAATTGATGATTTACATAATCAATTTTTTTTATACCTAGTGGGGGTATATATGACGATTCACAATAGCGTCCTATCAAAGCGTTATATGAAAGCTATAGACAGGATGAGCGTAACGCAGTAAGGAAGAGAGAGAGCGCATAATTAGCAGCCATCTCACTCTAACCGCGTCACAGTGACAGTAGAATCCAGTTCAAACAGGTAATTTTACTCAAAGCGAATTATCAGTTCAACCTGCAATAACTTCAAAAGTTGTAAATATACGGCAATTCTGAAAACAGCATTGTATTCAGCAAGAAAAGCTTTATAAGTAGCCGCAAGCTCAGTTAATAAAATTAACAAATAAAGAAGTTATACGGATAACGCACGCCAACAGGCATTATGAGCGAATTATGCTACGTAGGAACAAGGTGTTTTCACACACACACACAGATAAAGACCTAAGCAACAATATTCTGTGGTCAGATCTTTGGAAACATATTTGCAAATACCTGTAATCAATCGATTTGCAAATACAGGAAGTACGATTTTGACAAGAATTTCTCTGCCGTTTGGAACCTGTCACGGAGTGTTAGACCGACCTGTTCGAGATTGTCACAACTGGAAAAACGCATGATTTATTTGTACAACCAATCAGCAGCCGGTATTTAAAACAGACGCCAGCTCCAAGCGAGGGGTAGCATCACTCTTCATTCGGTACTGAAACACACTAGACGTGTATAATTCGCATACAGAAATTTTTTAAATTACACAACAGTGCAAATTCAGTTCTAAATCGAGAAGTAGTCTGCAGTGTAGATGAATTAAAAACATTCAATAACACTAGCTGCGTAAAATCACCGTTAATTAATTAATTAGTTAATTAATTAATCCATCAGCCGTGAAGGACCTGTGCTACAGAAGGCTACAGCATCTGTAATTGCCAGGGCATCTTCCACAACATTGATCAACCCATTCTTCTGTGCAACACCATTGAAAGGAGGACCTCTACAGATTCCTATCTTCGGTCAATGCATCAAAACAGTAAGAAATAGATTCATTGATCAATGATATAAGTGCTAAACAAATAAATAAAACAATAAACAATTTTAAAAAGACACTAAGAAAAGCACACATTGTATTTTAACTGTAAAATTAGCTTTAATTTAGTATAAGAGTGTTGGATGGAAAATAGTGTGTAGTATTGGACGTGCAAATTATTGTAGACCTGTTCTTTAGCACTGGTTTGGGAGATAGAAATCTCTTAAACAGACCAGATAAGAGCTAGAGGTCGTTTGAGCGTCTTAATCATTACTTTCCATACTCACTCAATAATTATAAGGTTAGGGTAGAATTAAGTCCTACCATTAACAAGTTAAAGTTTCAAAATCATTTACTAAAACATTAAAAATAATAATCAAGCAAATCTTAAAGAGTCATTTGTAACGATTCCCCTTGAAAACCACAATCACTGAACGAATCCTGAGAAAGAGTGTCTCCATGCGCTGAGCTAAGCTGAAACCGTGTCATTTGTATCTGGGATTTGTTCTGGCGCCCAGGTAAAGTAAAATCACGGGTAAGTAACTTTTTATCTAACATCACAAATATTAGAAAATTGTGTTAAACGAAAGGGAGCGTTGTATGTATTTGGCGCGGCCAACTAAGGGGCTCGATTAAGCTCGATTAAGATCACCAAATTTATATGTAAAAATAAGTTTCATATATATTTGTCACCGAAACTAATGGGCCAGATTAAACACAAAATTATATAAATAAAGTTATATAATTTGGTGTTGCTTTTACCCAAGTGATTAGTTAAATTGTAGTATTAATAAATTTGAAAAGAAAGTGGAATTCAAGGTTACAAATAACTGATAAAGAATTGATAAACTAATTTGTTAAAAATAAAAATTAAATAAATTTTAAAAATGGCTAAATCATCAGCAGTAGATATGGCAGCAATTGAGCAAATGTTTAAGCAGTTGACCACTAAAATTGATAGTAAAATTGATGATACAAATAATGAATTATCAAAGAAAATTGAAGAAAATAATAAAAGTTTAGAAGAAAGTAATCAAAAATTAATAACTGATGTTAATAATAAAATAGAACAAACTAATAAATATTTGTCCAGTGAAATAAAACAAATAAATGAAAATTTATCTAGCCAAATAGAATAAAGTAGTAAAGAGGCTACATTTAAAATAGATGAAGAAATATCTAATCTAGCTAGTAAATTAGATAGTACTAATAATAAAATAGACAAGAGTAATAGTAGGTTTGATAAGCATACCGAAGAGGTTAAAACTACGCTAGATGAGTTTAGAAAACAAGTAAACACTAATTTTCGCTGTCAAGACGAAAAGCTAAATAAATTTAGAAATGAATTACATAAAAGGTTAGAACTCAAAGTAACCCTCATTAATCAACAATTCAGTGAAGTAACAGCTGAACTAAAAACGCAAACACTTCTAAATAAAGAAGAAATCCAAAATACTAGGGAAGAGTGTACCCAACTGGGTGTAAATATTAATGAAGTTAAGAAACAGGTAGAGAGTAAGGCTACCAGTGACGAAATACATCAAAAGATGGAACAGCAGTTGAAGGTAATGCTGGAGGATCTGACTAAAGCAATGAAGTCACAGCAAACCAAAGTAGTGAGGTGTGGCGGCTATAAGGAAGAACCGGAAAACCTTGCATTTTCAGGTAACCCACATGAGAATCCTGTGGAATTCCTGAAGCTGTTTGAAGCGTATGTAACTCGAGTAAATCCACTGATGTACGACGAGGATAAGAAGGACATGTTAGGCCGATTTATCAAGAATTGGGCAGGCACGTGGTGGAAAGTCATCACAGACAGAGTCCAAACCTACTCAGACTTCAGAGAAAAATTTCTAGCACAGTACTGGAATGTTCAAATACAAAGAAGGGTATGTGATCATTTAGAATTTGGTAAGTATCATCCGTCAATGAATATGACAACTACCAATTATGTGCTTAATGTAATGGCACAAGTTAAACATCTAACACCACCAATAGAAGAGAGACACCTAGTGTATAAGCTAGCGCGTCATTTCTCAGAACGTACTAGAGTAGCAACCACAACTAGAGGAGTGGTTACTTCAGAAAAGTTCATTATGGTCATAGATGAGTGTCTAGATTTACAGAGGGACCTACAGCGGGTAAGTAATCAGCTGAGTAACTACTCTAGAGGCGATCAGCAAGAACCAACGTTCTACTCAAATAAGAGGAGAGACAATGAACGTATGAAAGAAAAAAGGTTTACCCCATATCCGGGTAATAAACCACAAAATGGACAGGAAGTGGAGGATAAAGGTAGGAGTCGAAGTGTAGAAAATATACCTAATAAAGGGTATAAAGTGTGTAAAATAACTATAACCTCTATCGAGCAGCAACCGTCGACTAGTAAAATGAATACGGGAAACGGGAAGCCACTGCAGGTAGAAAAGAAACAAAACTAAACCTACCAGTACCTGCAGTGAAATCACAAAAGAAAACAGGTAAGAAGAACGTAGCTAATAATATAAAACAAATGAGCGATAGGGAGATCTTGTTAAAAGAAGAGCAAGAAGTGGGTAGAAACCATTATCCTGAATGTCCGGAAATAGTTTGTAAGATCAGTAATCTACTGGTACGAGCGCTTATTGACACTGGCAGTGAAGTTACCTGTGTTAGCTCAAAATTTGTAGATAATTATCAGTTGCAAAATTGTCCCAGACTGCCCGTAAAACATTGTAATGTACAGGGAGCCACTGGAGCCAAAATGCAAAAGATAACTGAACAAATGTATTTACCTGTCAGTATAAATGGTAACCAAACCCAAATAGTAGCTCTAATAGTCCCTAAACTCATTCATGATTGTATTATTGGGGTAGATACATTGCTTGAATGGAAAGCAAAAATAAATTTTAAAAGAAATACCATTACTATGGAAATAAATGCTAATAAAATAAATGTAGGTATTAAAGAGTTTAAGCATTGGAACTCGGTAAGTGTCGTTAAAGGGTACATAGAAAAACCTGTAGTTGACGTTAGGAGTGACCAGCACTGTATCGATGATACTCCAGAAATCAATATTGGGACTGAGTTGAACAATGAACAACAGAAAAAAATTCAGCAACTCGTTGGTGAGTATAGTGATGTGTTCGGAACAGAGCCTGGAAGAGCTAGGTTCTATGAACATCAGTTGACACTAACTGAAAATGCATCATTTGTACAAAAGACTTATCCAATCCCTCTACATTATAGAGATGAAGTGGAGAAAGAGATCCAACAAATGTTAGCGAATGGAGTTATAGAGAGAGCAATTAGTCCCTATATAAACCCTTTAGTAGCAGTTATCAACTCCAAACCAGGATTTTCTATGTATGGAGGTAAGCTATATAAGCTATGTTCCCATAGGTGGAAGAATAAACAAAATATAGACCCATAAAGAAATAATAATTTGAGCAGTAAGGTATATAAATCAAACCTGGTCAAATAAAATAAATAAATAATTGTTTTGAATCAATATTAATAATAATGTAAAAATAAATTTTATTTAAATAAATGTTAGTGTTGTTATTTAAATTTTGACATTAATTAATCCAAAATGATGATTAAAAATGATCATAAAAATTTCAATATACCATGTTAGGTTAAGAAACATTGTAATCTTTAGTTATAAGATAGATGTAAGTAACATTGTATAAGTGTAAGTTTTGTGCGGGAAAAAGTGCTACAGTAAATGTGCAAAATTTTATTCAGTGTAAAACTGTACATTCGAAAAAAATTGATGATTTACATAATCAATTTTTTTTATACCTAGTGGGGGTATATATGACGATTCACAATAGCGTCCTATCAAAGCGTTATATGAAAGCTATAGACAGGATGAGCGTAACGCAGTAAGGAAGAGAGAGAGCGCATAATTAGCAGCCATCTCACTCTAACCGCGTCACAGTGACAGTAGAATCCAGTTCAAACAGGTAATTTTACTCAAAGCGAATTATCAGTTCAACCTGCAATAACTTCAAAAGTTGTAAATATACGGCAATTCTGAAAACAGCATTGTATTCAGCAAGAAAAGCTTTATAAGTAGCCGCAAGCTCAGTTAATAAAATTAACAAATAAAGAAGTTATACGGATAACGCACGCCAACAGGCATTATGAGCGAATTATGCTACGTAGGAACAAGGTGTTTTCACACACACACACAGATAAAGACCTAAGCAACAATATTCTGTGGTCAGATCTTTGGAAACACATTTGCAAATACCTGTAATCAATCGATTTGCAAATACAGGAAGTACGATTTTGACAAGAATTTCTCTGCCGTTTGGAACCTGTCACGGAGTGTTAGACCGACCTGTTCGAGATTGTCACAACTGGAAAAACACATGATTTATTTGTACAACCAATCAGCAGCCCGTATTTAAAACAGACGCCAGCTCCAAGCGAGGGGTAGCATCACTCTTCATTCGGTACTGAAACACACTAGACGTGTACAATTCACATACAGAAATTTTTTAAATTACACAACAGTGCAAATTCAGTTCTAAATCGAGAAGTAGTCTGCAGTGTAGATGAATTAAAAACATTCAATAACACTAGCTGCGTAAAATCACCGTTAATTAATTAATTAGTTAATTAATTAATCCATCAGCCGTGAAGGACCTGTGCTACAGAAGGCTACAGCATCTGTAATTGCCAGGGCATCTTCCACAACATTAATCAACCCATTCTTCTGTGCAACACCATTGAAAGGAGGACCTCTACAGATTCCTATCTTCGGTCAACGCATCAAAACAGTAAGAAATAGATTCATTGATCAATGATATAAGCGCTAAACAAATAAATAAAACAATAAACAATTTTAAAAAGACGCTAAGAAAAGCACACATTGTATTTTAACTGTAAAATTAGCTTTAATTTAGTATAAGAGTGTTGGATGGAGAATAGTGTGTAGTATTGGACGTGCAAATTATTGTAGACCTGTTCTTTAGCACTGGTTTGGGAGATAGAAATCTCTTAATCAGACCAGATAAGAGCTAGAGGTCGTTTGAGCGTCTTAATCATTACTTTCCACACTCACTCAATAATTATAAGGTTAGGGTAGAATTAAGTCCTACCATTAACAAGTTAAAGTTTCAAAATCATTTACTAAAACATTAAAAATAATAATCAAGCAAATCTTAAAGAGTTATTTGTAACGATTCCCATTGAAAACAACAATCACTGAACGAATCCTGAGAAAGAGTGTCTCCATGCGCTGAGCTAAGCTGAAACCGTGTCATTTGTATCTGGGATTTGTTCTGGCGCCCAGGTAAAGTAAAATCACGGGTAAGTAACTTTTTATCTAACATCACAAATATTAGAAATTTGTGTTAAACGAAAGGGAGCGTTGTAATATATATATATATATATATATATATATATATAATATTTAATTTTTATAATGAATTTACCTCAAGATATTTCTCTCCTTATTAGGAACATGTTTCGGGTACCATTTTGTACCCATCCTCAGCCTTCCGGATCTTGTTTTTGGTGAAGTACATGTGCCTCATTTTCGATGTTGAGTGCTTTGAAAATTGTGTCATGTTTTTTTACTGATTTGTATTTGTTCAGGTATTAGTTTGTTTGTGTTTTTTGTTTGTATATTTGTAAATTTTCCCAAATGTTCATTATGGTGCCTTTGTGTGGTATGTGTTTTATTAGTGTCATGTTGGTTATGTTTGGGAATTCATGCCCAGTGTTTATTGCATGTGTGGCCAAATTAGATTAGTATACTTCTGGCTTTTGTATGTGTTTAGGGGTTCAAAATAATATTTTTTCAGTTTTTTTTTTTTTTTTTTAACTAAATATCACTATATATTGACGACTCGGAACACTAAGTTTTTTATAAGTAAAATCGTAAAGTTTTTTTTTTTTGTCCTATATAACATTTATTGCAATCTTGGCATTCAATTTTGTATATACCATTGGTTGTTGTATTATCTTTGTTGTGTGGGTTATTTAGTTATTGTAGATTATTTTTGTTAGTTTTGTCTGACATTTTAATGTCTGTGTTCTTAAACAGTTTTGTTAGCTTTGTCATTTTATTATTTATGTATTGTGAATGTGGCCCATTTTTTATTGTTGTTATTATTTTTGTTTTTTTCATTTTGATTAATTCTTAATTGTTCAGTTTTTATTATATATTTGATTTTACTTCCTATTTTGTTTACAGTGTTTTTATTATATCCATTTTCACAAGCAATTTGGAATATTATATTTCTTTCTTACTCTGTTTCTTGTTTGTTTAGGGGTATTTTGTACATTCTGTTAAATAGTGAATAGAATGCTGCCATTTTATGTTGTGGTGGGTGATCAGAATCGTTAGGTATAATGATGTTAGTGGAAGTTGGTTTTTCGTATATTGCATATTGTAGGTGGTTATTGTATCTTGTGATGGTTATGTCTAAATAGTTGATTTTGTTGTGATTTTCTTTTTCTTCTGTGAATTGTATTTTTGGATGTATGTTATCGATTTGTTTTAATATGTTATCTGCATTTGTATTTTTGTTACTTGATATATGCTATATAGCCCATCATCTACATATCTTATCCAAATGCCATTTGGATCAAAGGATTTTATAATATTTTGTATTTTGGTGTCTATATGTTGTAAGAATATTTCTGCTATAATGCTAGATAATGGAGATCCCATTTCCAATCCTTGTTGTTGATAAATTTTGCTATATAATTCAAAGTAATTTTGTTTTAGAATTAGTTGGAGGCTATTTTTTATTTCAGTTATATATTGTGTGTCTTCATTTTGTTCTTTAAGTTTGTTTATTATTATGTCTATTGTTTCATAATTGGAATGTTGGTGTACATATTTGTGATGTCATATGATGTGAAATCACATCATATATATATAACTCAAAGTCTGAGGATTTCTTTGTACTGAATACAAATCTACACGGTTACATCAATTGCCACCAAATTTTGCACAGGTAACCTTTCACACACAGTGAAATTCTAACTTGGAATTTGATATTCTGCCCCATTCACATCATTTAGGCTCTGTTAATTATAACCTTTTGTTGATGTGTATAAAGATGTCAAAAACACCATGGAGACCATTAATTACCATAGTAACAAGTAAATAAACAAAAGCTATTTAGCGGCATCAGAACTGTACCTTTATCCGTTCCTGCAGTACATTTTCAATGTTTTATATAATATGCGATTATAACGACATATTGAGATGTGGATAAGGAGAAGTGTACTAATTGTAAATTGTCCTATTTCTTACTGCAAAGTGAAAATACATCTTGCTTTCATTTGTGACGTTAGGTGACAATGGTTTTTGGTTTTTAGTTTACTGCTGAAATAAATAAAAGCCATGATTGAGGAAAACGGAATTTTATAAATATCTCCAAAGGCTTTATAAACGGGTGCTTTTAAATCTCCAAATGCTGTTGCACCAACATAATAATTTAGTACAAGTGTTAAAAACAGCTTTGGAGAGAATTTGACTAATGAGTTTAAAATTGTTATATGAGCTGACAGAATGCCATATAGACATAGACAATAAAAATTATATTAAAACACTCATTAAAACTCAAATATTCCCATGCGCAGCTGCGGGTAACAGCTAGTAGTTTATAATGAAGGACGAGGCTTCAGCCCAGTAAGGTAAGGAGTATTAAACTTATAAATACCTTGAGGTGAGAGGTTCATGAGTTCCTTATGTCTGATTGCCCATGCGCTTTCAATATCAGCCGTCACTGCAAAGGCCCAACACGATCCACAGAAATAACCCTAAACAAGGTTGAACAAAGGTTAAATTTCTGACTCACTACTTGCTAGTCTCCTGCTAAAATATTTTCAATACGTGAACTTTCTAAACTCTTAGAAATGTTTCACTATTTCTTTTCATTTTTAAATATGACACGAATACCTGAATGATAAAGGATGTGATGAATGAATTGAGACAGGAAGAACAAGTTGAAAAAATAATAACAATTGAATTTACTTACAAACGTCAATGGCAGTATTAAATTATTAAAGTCAATTGTCAACATTGTAAAGATACTTCTCTTTTACCATTTTTTAAAAAATAATACACTCATCATAATACTCACCGCTGCCAGAATTTTACTTACCGTCATTGTCCCCGTTAAACTTACCTTATTAAACTTCCCAGGTAGCCACGATGTTTTAAGGTTATACATCGAAACCTTCTACACTCTTGCCCTTATAAAAATCCTGCTATCTGACTACTCTTAGAAATTCAGAAAACCCCCAAGAACGTTAGACGAGGTTGCCAGCACAGAATACTAGGAAGTGGTTATGGCGTAATAACTAGACTAATGCATTTTATATAATGACGTAAATAGATTTACTTTTCAGCTTTCTGTAAATCACACAAAATAGAGAAAACAAAAAATGTTACACCAAAAAACAACATAGAAGAAATACAGTCAATCATTGCTGTGAATTGATAATATACAGATTTATTTATAAAGGCCGCCCAGTATTTACGTACACACACTGCATTCACACATTTAAATTGTTCCCTTAATTAAGAGCGCCCGTTAATATTTAGATATTTATAACAAAATGGTTCGTCGCCTACTTAACTTTCACCTCGTGCCGCACTGTGTACATGACCGAAGGTTCTGTCTGTTCGGCACTTTTTTCAATTACTTTCTATCACTCCACTTACTTCACTCTGACCTTTTTGTTTCACTATTTTTTGGTGGTATATTAAAATGTTTAAAACTTTTACATATGAAACAGTTTATTTGGGACCACTGAGTCGTAGCAAGCGTCCGGCCGACGCCGCGACGGTATCTTGACTGCCTTTACATGCGGGCAGAAATCACTGCCTTTCTTGCAATCAAATTTTGTCGTCGTTCATAGCCTTTGCTGTTAAAGTCTTAGTCGTTGCACACACAACATGTGTTATTTGTGTGTCTTAGACGTCGACGAAATCTCACTGCCTTTCTGAACGTCACACAAAGGGGCGTGACTTCTAATTATGTTTCCGTCGTGTCCAGAGCACATGGCACACAGAATTCACAATCAAGCCATGTTGTTTTAGCTTCTTGGCATCGGTTGCGCGCCCGCTGGTGTTTGCGCATGTCACACGGCACCGAAATTCTTAGAAGTGTATTGCGTTGTCGCACACCGGACGCATTCCATTGTGACTGGTTGTTAGTTACAAAGTTTTTACTCTTCTTCCCAACGGAAAGCACAGGCATGTGCGCACTGGAATTCTGTGAAGTAAACTGTTGTTGACCATGCCGCGTCCAACGCACTGAACCTTTTATGTAGGTGAATTGCTGTTTTGGGCCCGTATACATTGAAATAAACAGAATAAAATTACAACAAAATATAATACCCCTTTTCGCCCCGTTAGAACATTGACAATACGAAATAAAATATTGATATATGTATAAGCAAAGTACTTGGAGAATTTTGTAATATGGGTGTGTGTAATTATGCTGAAATATCAGCTGCAGGGTTAGAATGACTAATTCAGAGGCATTAAGGACAGCTGACGAGGTCTGTAATATAATGTAGACAATATGAAGGAGTGAGGCGCAGTGAACAGGGTACATAGCTGTCTACAGAGGACGACACTTGAGGAAAGTTTCAGGAGGAGAGATAAAGATTTTTGAAAAGAAGCAGAGCAGTGTTTGCAGTCTTTATCGATTTGGAGAAAATATTTGATACAGTTGATTGGATTAAATATCCTTTACATCATTTATAGTTTAGACCATTAAAGAAAGGCCCAACTTTTCATATCTCCCCCTCAAAAAGTCAACTCCCCCTCCAATCGCTTGTTGAATCTGCCACTGGTTCATTCAACAAAAAATGGAACATACTAGTAAAGCTGCACCAGTGTCTTTGTATTCATAATTTATGCTAACTTAGTAATTCTTTAATACACAATAAAATTAATTTAATTACCATCAGATAATTATAGGAAAAGTGTAAATGAAAGTTATAAAGATGCTGCACAGGGGAGGAAATCTTGGCAATGGGGTTGATACAGATTGGACTGATAATGATATCCAGCCCTGTGTCTGAACAAGAATCAGCGATAATCTAGCCAACTGATAAAAACTGTTCAGAATGTATCTGTTTTCAATTATTTACTGATAGAGCCTAATTTAATTTGTTATTAGAGTATGCATGTAATCTTCATAAGTTTAAATAAGGAAGACTTAAAAATGTTTTTCCTTCATGATGAAAAAGTGTGATTTTGACTAATTTGTTAAAATTATATACACTTGATCTGAATATTAAAAATACACATAAAATCTGCTTGTCAGATTTGACATAATATACTTGTAAGTATTATTTTGTTAAATAGCATGAAATTTTCTTCAAATATTAACTACTTCTGCAAGTAAAATTATTACTGTATTTATCCCCTGATGCATGTTTCACTGATAACGTAAGTATCATCAGAGGCTTATAAATTAATGAAAAACAATTGAACTGATTTTATTCCAATATAAAAAATAACAAACAATTGACTTTAATATAAAAGAAATGATCGATTTAATTGGATTTAACTTACTGATTGTTTAATGTTTAATTACTCAATCAGCTGTATTGTCAGTTATATTGGAAATATTTTATGTTTATATTAAATTTATTTTACTAAACTTATATTTTTAAATAGAACATCTTGTTTTGATTTACTTGAATTCATTCTTTAATTAGTAAATTATTGTTATTGTGTTTGTGTAAATATTTAGTTTTAAAAATGCATTGCGGTGTTGAACGAATCTATCGAGTAGTTTTTTCTTTGTTTGGACTACGTAAAATTTATTGCATTCTGGACATTCTATTTAGTATATTCCATGTTTATTATGAATACTGCAGTTAGTTTTAGGTTTTATTTGATTAAAAACAATATTATCTGTGTTATTAGATATTTTTAAATTTATATCGTTAAATTTCTTTAAAAATTTTGTTAAAATATAAATTTGTTACTTTCTTTAAATACTGCTAAAAATGATAGCTATCAATTAGTCCATGATGTGGCAAAACAGTGGTATTGAGACTGTTAATGGACAAATGTTTACTGTAAATGCTTGAGTATGGACAAAACAGTAACTACTATAATCGACAAGAAATTCATACAGTAATTAGACAATTAATTCTGTTAAATGATGAGAAAATCCTTAAATCACTCTGCAGTGGAAAACTGATTAATGAAATTACCCCACCTTTCTTGAGTAATCTGCTGCTTTTTTGTATCTTTATCACACAATAAATAAATAACCAGAGAAAAAAGAAGAGGCGAAAAAATAGAAAAAAGAAGGAGAAGAGGTAGAGAAAAAAGATGAAGAAAACTATTTAAATGGCTTTACCTGATCTTTAACTGGTGTTACAGCATTGTGGTCACGATAGTCAAACTCTTCTGGTAGTTCTTCCACTGATAGATTGGCAATTTCAGGATCCACAAGTGAAGGGGTGCAGTAGCTATCAAGCCTCAAACCCAGATACTTCTGTTTGAATTCATCTTCTGTAATAACAAAACAATGAGTGTCAACATTTAAAACTAAGGTAATCTCCATTGTAATGGACTAATAGGGGCTCTAAGGCTCTAAGGTGTCCATTATATTGAAAGTCCGTTATAACTGTATATAGCAAATAGGCCTTACAATACAGATAACACTCATTTAAATTACATGGATAAAAATAGAAACTAATTATTTTACCTCTATTCATATAAAAAAAAAATAACCATACAGTAGTACAGCAATTAAAAAAAATCGGTATGGAGAACCATACATGACTTCCATGTCCTAAAATTTTTAAATATTAATTAAATAAGTGGATGCTTGAGTTCTGAAGAAATTACATATCAGCTAAAATGGTACCACCATGTCAGGTGGATTAAGACTATCCTCAACCTTCGTGAGGAAGGACTGTAATTTTGGATAAAATGTCTGTAGGTCAAACGAAGAGCTAGCTAAAGGTAGCTGCGATCTGATTCCTGTAATGAAATTGGACTCTTGCTGCGAGGGGCCGAGGGATGTCTATAGTGTTATCAAAGTCTTTCCTGTCAATACTATACTAGTTATTTTTCTTTTTTAAAATCGAGTCTTGATTTCTTTCTTTCCTTGTCTTCTGATATCCTGAACGACTATTCTGTTCACTCATATAATTATAAATTTCTCAGCAAAACATTTCTTCCTTAATACGTTTGTGTCTCCTGTTTAACACCCACCATTCTGATCCATGTCATAATGCTATATTCTACACAGGCTAGTAAATAACTACCCATCAGGGAGGTCAAAATATTTTCAAGGAGGGGCAAACAATTTTCCAAAGGAGAAAAATATTTATATATTTTTCATACACACACACATGCACATATTAGTTTATAATTCTCATATCATAATAGAAATAAGTACACAGATTGTATTAATTGCTTTAATACAACAACACTGCCCAGCAATCCACAGGAAGCAAATCGATGTCCATCTTTTCGGCTTGCACGCATTGTGTTGGTGTGGGTTTTGGCACTTTCCATTTAAAAAGCATGCAAACATAAGAAAATAAACATGAGTGAGGCCAGAAATAATGCGAATTGTGTGTGTGTGTGTGTGTGTGTGTGTGTGTGTGTGTGTGTGTGTGTGTGTGTGTGTGTGTGTGTGTGTGTGTGTGTGTGTGTGTGTGTGTGTGTGTCCTGCCAGCCTTTTTATTGCGGTAATCACAATAATAAAACTTTGGAAAAGTAAACAGTACATAATTGAGATATGCTTGCCTGCCAGGAACGATATATTTTCACTCATACGTGATTTAAATTAAAATGAAAAATATAGAATTTTGTTAAAGTGAAATGAAATGTTTCCATAGAAACTACTTCTTTGTTGTCAATAACGTAGTACACATATAAAACTTAAAACATTTACCTCCTCCATCATCAACTACCATTTTAATTTATAAAAAAAATTACCCCCTCCCCCTTCGACTTCCCTTTTCATTTATAGATATTTCATCTACCTTTCTACAGTGGATTATTATGACCTTCTTTTCAGGATACTTTATTTATCAAAATTAAGCACTTTACTCTTGTTAAAACGTAAAATATTGCAGGTAAACTACCCCTTTCCCTTAACCGATCTTCACCAAAAACAATAGACCTTGAGTCCTCTACAATTCAGAGCTGTGTGCAAAAAATTATTTGATTCTGTTTGAATTTGCGGTTGTTATCATTTACCATAGAAAAAATTCTACACACAAACACACACACAGACACTTTTCGAAAAATGATTTTTTTTCATGTTTTGATGGTAGTATAATCAGAATCTGCCGTTATCTCAAACACGATTTTTTTCGCCATGACCATACTTCCATTTCCTTATGGAACATGGAAGTAAAAAACAGATATATCTCATACGAAATACTGCACACACGATTGTAATAAAATGAGTCCATAGTAACGAACAGTTTATATTTTACACAAAATGTTCATAATTACAGTAAAAGTGTTTTCCAATGTCCATCTTCTTCAAAAACAAGACGCCCACATGTCAGAATTGCTTTCTTTAGTTACTGGCTTTAAAAATTATGAATTTTCACTCGAAATTGATTAGAGTTAATATCTTTAAACAATGACTCACAAAGATGTCACAGGTGACCATAAAGGGTGATATGTTTTCATTTTTTGGTTGCTGAACATACTCAATTACAAAGTTCAAGTGGTCTTTTACTTCACGCACTTTAAATTTGTCATCGGAATAAGTCACATAGCTCGATGACCGTAAATGACACAATTGATGCAAAAAGGCTAAGATGCTAGAAATTATTAGAATGGACCCCTCATGAAAGAAGAAAAAGAGGATGGCCACAAAAGACCTGTATGGAAGGTATATGGAATGCAATGACACAGAGAAATCTAAAGGTTGACGATTAAAAAGATCGTAAAGTTTGGAAGCTAGCATGCAAAAAAACAACTTTAAATGTTGTTCAAAAATCACAAATAATAGAATGCATGTGTTTACAGGCTGACGCTGCCCTCTGCAGTTGTATAGGAGAACTAACATTTTACTGTTCATACTAAAGAAGTAAAAACTGGCCCAGGCTTCAAAAAAATTTAATTAAAATTTTATCTAAAAATATCATAGTCCAAAAAAAAGTACATTACATTGTACCTGATATGCAGGCATGTCATGTACTGCAAAACACAAAATATAATTACATCTTGCATTGTTTCATAAGACTTATAATATTTACCTGTGAGATCGGCAAATGCTGTTACCCCATATACTGCTGTTCCCAGTTCTCGTTCCTGTAGAACCTTAATTTTCTTTAGATTTTCTTTAAAAACTTCCAATCGCTGATGGTATTCTTTATCTAGATGATATTCTTTGTTGAATTTCTTTTGGAATAGCTTGAAGAGTTTAGCAGTTTGTGATCCATCCTAAAAAATTTATCATTCAGAGTTATTACATTACTGAAGGTGTTATATTTATAGTAGTAAAAGTAATATTATACAGATTATCTGGGATCGGAATTAATTGTCTCTACATCCAGATAATTGGAAAAATTAAAGGAATACTAATAATCAATGGCAGCTCACAGCCATAAAGTTGCTTGGTGGTTCATTGAACTACTTAAATATGTTTGCGTTTTTTTTGTTTTCTTTTTTTGAGAGAGAGAATAGAGTCATATTTAATTAACTATATTTTTGATATTACATGTGGGGACTGTATAAGAATCAATTTGTGTAGTAATCAATTCCTGACAATGGTGAGGTGCAAACTTCTTATAATGTGTAATCACACTGAATGGTCAATAATACTCAGCTTAGTGACAGGAACTTTTGTACGCTCACTTTAAGCTATTCAGCTTTACATCACCTTTCTGAGTTTGATTTATCCTGTGATGAAATGTGTACAGTGAAATCGTTTTTATTTATAGTTGTAAAATAAAACCTGATTCATGTTTTAGTAATGTTTGCTATTTGGACATAGACCCATAGCCTACAGGACATTGGAGGGCTGCCTACTCCTATGGTCTGAGAATTTCTAGATAAATTTAAACGTAATTATAAAAAAAAAACTTTTTCACTTATTTCCAAAATACACACACTACCTGAAAGCTTAAATGATCCCTTTTTTATATGATATAATATGTGTCCATAACATGCTAAATTCGTTCGACTGTAGACATCCAAATTACACCATTTTCAAATGTCTTAAATTTTTCACAGCAATATATACATATCAGTATTACATCAACATTATCCAAATGTCATAATTTTCATCTCTAGTACAATATTTATATTAACACGTTCCACCCGATGCCAGTAAAATTTATTGGCATATGATTTTCCTCAAAAACCTGACATGCATAAATTTTATGTTTGTCACTACATGCGTGTTTAACAGCATTTGTACGAAACATTTATGGGCTTCTGTTGTTTGTACTTGCAGACTGGAGTTTGTAGTTGCCAACTGAATACACAGATAGCAGCACAATCAGTTTTCTGCTCTTTGGCCAGTCTTAAATCTAACATTCTTTCTAAGTGTTGTTTCCACAATTGGTTGTAATCTTATGATTTTCAATTCAAGTTAAAAGCTTGCAACTCTCCATTTATGGTCTCATTTCTTATATAGTGTAGCATGACAGATTATCCACTTAAGAACGAATAAAATATGATCATAAATAAATAACTATCAAAGAAAAATCCAAATGAAAACAAATAAGCATCAAAATAAAATACTATTATAACCTGAAAAAGTAAAAATAAAGAAAAAACCACTATGCAACAAAAATGAGTAAAGAAAAATAAACCCCAAAAAAACTAAAATGAATTAAGGAAAATATCCAGGTAGTATAGGAGTAGGTAAGGAAGATACCCAGAACAAACCAACGTACATAATAATATAGTCACTTTCTGCTACGTACAATCCGTTTCTTGATGTATATAATACATTTAATATTTATAATTAAATTTACCTCAAGATGTTATTTTTTTCCTTTTTTGGAACATGTTTCGGGTACTATCTTGTACCCATCCTCAGCCTTCCGGTTTTTTTGTCTGGTGAAGTACATATGTGTTGTTGGTTGACTATTATTATTGTGGCTTCCTGTTGGCTTCTGGTATTTCAAATTGGTTTTATTGTGTGTGATTGTGGTGTATGTGTTAGTTTTTTGTGTATTTTCAATGTTGAGTGCTTTGAATATTGTGTCATGTTTTGTATTAATTTGTATTTGTTCAGGTATTAGTTTGTTTTCTGTTTTATGTTTGTATATTTGTAAATTTTCCCAAATGTTCATTATGGTGCCTTTGTGTGGTATATATTTTATTAGTGTTACATTGGTTATGTCTGGGAATTCATGTCCTGTGTTTATTGCATGTGTGGCTAAATTGGATTTATATATTTCTGGTTTTTTGTAAGCATTTAGGTGTTCAAAATAACGTTTTTTCAGCTGTTTTTTTGTTTGTCCTATGTAACATTTATTGCAATTTTGGCATTCAATTTTGTATATGCAGTTAGTTGTTGTATTATCTTTGTTGTGTGAGCTATTTAGATTTTGTAATTTATTTTTATTAGTTTTGTATGCTATTTTTATATCTGTGTTTTTAAATAGTTCTGTTAGTTTTGTCATTTTATTATTTATGTATGTGAATGTGGCCCATTTTTTGTTGTTGTTATTATTTATGTGTTGTTCAGTTTGATTAATTCTTAATTGTTCAGTTTTTATTTTATATTTGATTTTATTTTCTATTTTGATCACAGTATTTTTATTGTATCCATTTTCATAACCAATTTGGTATATTATCTTTCTTTCTTTGTCAGTTTCTTGTTTGTTTAGGGGAATTTTGTACATTCTGTTAAATAGCGAATAAAATGCTGCCATTTTATGTTGTGGTGGGTGGTCAGAATGGTTAGGTATAACGATGTTAGTGGAAGTTGGTTTTCTATATATTGCATATTGTATGTGGTTGTTGTATCTTGTGATGGTTATGTCTAAATAGTTGATTTTGTTATGTTTTTCTTTTTCTTCTGTGAATTGTATTTTGGGATATATGTTATTGATTTGTTTCAGTATGTTCTCTGCATTTGTGTTTTTGTTATTTGATACATATAGCCCATCATCTACATATCTTATCCATATGCCATTTGGGTCATGTGATTTTATGATATTTTGTATTTTGGTGTCTATGTGTTGTAGGAATATTTCTGCTATTATGCTTGATAATGGTGATCCCATTGCTAAACCTTCTTTCTATTGATAAATTTTGCTATTAAATTCAAAGTAATATTGTTTTAGTATTAGTTGGAGGCTGTTTTTTATTTCGGTTATATATTGTTTGTTTTCATTTTGTTCTTTAAGTTTGTTTATTATTATGTCAATTGTTTCTTCTACTGGGATGTTGGTGTACATGTTTGTTATGTCATATGAGGTGAAAAATGTATTTTCATTTATATTTATTATTTTTAGTTTGTCTGTTAATTCGTATGTATTTTTTATGTTATGATGGTTATTTGTTAGATGGTTATTTTTTAGTTTTTGTGCTATTATTTTTGCTATTTTGTATGTAGGAGCTTTTTTGAAATTGATTAATGGACGTATTGGGTTGTTTAACTCGTGTATTCTTATTAGGCTATTCATTTTAGGTGGTTCTGGATTATTATTTATATATATGTCTGTGTTTTTATTGTTGAAAATGTGTTTAGTTGTTTTTATTAGTTTTATTGTTTGTAGTCAACCAACAACACATATGTACATCACCAGACAAAAAAACCGGAAGGCGGAGGATGGGTACAAGATAGTACCCAAAACATGTTCCAAAAAAGGAAAAAAATAACATCTTGAGGTAAATTTAATTATAAATATTAAACATAATAATATATATGGTAATGAAGAACTAAAGAATGAATAAGGAAGATACCCAGAACAAACCAAAATACCTAATAAACAGGGATGAGTTGGAAGATACAAGATAGTAGGAGGAGAAGACTACCACAAATACCCAAAAGAGACCCAGTAAGGAGAAAACCAAAACCCCAAGGGAAATTAAATGTCACAAAATGAAAGTATAACACCCAAAAACAGAAATAATGTAAAACAAATTTAAACAAAAGTGTTTAGAGTGATAAGTAAAAGTGCACCCAAGAAAGTTATTGTATAATGAATAAAAACAAATCTTAACAGTCCCCCATAAATAAATATCTTGATAATATAAAACTATAAAACTGATTAGTATCAAGAATTAACAGGGGACAAGTGCAAGTTATTATATTATAATAAATAAACTTCAAGAAAGTGCATTGAATGCTTAAACTTAATAACATTCAATGAAAGTGTACCTTTAAACAACTTTAAAGTTTTAATTTAACTTCATGAATACTATTTAATAAAATAGTATTACGAAGGGCAAAGACTAATGTTTCTAATACCACTCTTTATCTAATAACATTTACTGAAATGATTAAGATAAATAAAGAGCTGGTGGGTAATAAGTAAAGTGACAAGGGATACATCCCTAAAATAAAATAAACTAAAAACAGATAAGACTGCACCCAAGTAAATTTAAGAAAGGTTTAAAAATGAAGAAACAAATGTGTTATATTTCTAGTTAAATAAATGAACTCTATACCTAAATATTGAATCAGAGAGTAATGTTTTAATATTCTAAGATGTTTATTATGTTTAATATTTTTAATCATGAATGCAATGTCTGAGGGTGGATACCATTCTTTTATTATAAAATGTTTATTATAAGTTACTAGGATTAATCAAGACTAAATGGTCTGAGACTAAATACCACTTTTTAATGTCAAATAATTGTTATGAATTAATAGTTTAAATTCACTACTAAATGTTCTTGTAGTAAAGTAAGGAATTGTTAATCAACATTGTATTAGAATAGAAGGTCAGAAAGGGTATAAACAAGCTGTATTAGTAAAAAACTTTGTATGTAAAACCAGACAAAATCTAGGCCAAATGGTAAATTTCAACTACATTATAATTTATTGAAGAATCAAGTACAGTAAACTAGTTAAACTGATGAAATTTATGTAAGGTAAATCAGTAACAGAATAATATAATGTAAATTATACTTTATAAAGATATTGTAAAAAGATAGGAAGAATTATTGTTAAAATTGCAAATGTAATAACTGAAAATTCAGAGTGGGGAGTCATAAATTATTGGATAATATTTAAAAGGATAATCAATTAATAAAATTACAAGAAATTAAGGGAAGATAAACATTTTATATCAATCTGAGATTTAGTACAATCACAAATATAACATATAAAATGGCAAACATTTGGGAAAGAACAGGAAGTAAAAATTAAAGCATACTTTTTCAAAATGAAAGAAATATAGCATTTTAAATAAAAAACTTTGTAAAACTATCTTATTTGGTATCAAATCAAACAGAATGAACTAAAGAAAGAGATTATGTATTTAGTATTTCATAAAAGTAAATAATAGCAAAAATATATTCAGGGATATAATGTAAATTTTCTACATGTAGCGGAAGTCAAACGGATTTTAAAACAATGTATTACTAATATTAAATTGGCTAAGACGTTCAGGAGATGAAGGAAATGAGGACAGTTAATTATTGGACCTTGTCGAGAACACTTGAACGCGATTTGTGCTAATATTAACCTATATAGTAGACAAATATGGCGATAGGTCCGTAAGCCTAGTCTAACGTGGAAAATTCATAAATTTATAAATTTTGAACTTAACCTTAACTTCAGTTAGAACATTTAATACCAAAGGTAAACTAAACTAATACAGAACAGTTAACGAGTGGAATAATAACTTAAACTTACACAATAAATAATTCTTAATAACGAGACGAGAAGTGCCAGTTTCGACCTTATTGAACAAAGTAAATTAAACATTATCACACATATTTAATCAAAGTGAATCACAAGACACTGAACCAGAACTATTCTACTAACACTAGAAGGAATAAGCACAACTGCGGAGACGAGGAAACATTGAAAAGGCACCATTTATTGGAAGAAATTTTCATCGACCATCTATGGTTTAACATATGCAGTCCAGGAGCCGCCATCTTTCTTCCCACAATGCTAAGCGAGCTTTACCAACGTAACCACACAGACTTCGCTGGTTCGAATTTTTATCTATATTAACATTATATATTAATTAATAACTTGTCATTTTTAATTCTTAAGCTTTTTACTTGTAAGTGTTATACTTTCCTGACTTTACCCTTCTCTGACTATATATAAAATAACCGTTCAAAGAACCAAATAATTAATAAAAAATACAAATGTAAAAAATTAATCGTCAAGCCCTGAGAACGAGTCGATACTACTGTTGATAATCGATTAACAATCGAGACTGTATACAATTGTTAATAAATCTGAAATTTCTGCAATTTGCTTTAAATTTATTTATAAATTTAATAAATAGAATAAAAAATAAGATAAATTGAGATCACGGACTATCCAAAAGGCGGCCTTTACCAAAGAAGAAGGAGAATACTCAATTAAGAAGAAGAACCGTCTATCGATTAGTGCTGGAGATAATCCAATTAACGTGGAAGTTAATTATAAAACTTCAAATAAATACAATTAACAGAAACAGAATTAAAAGAGCAGAATTTTTACACTAATTCATTACAAAATTTATTTCCTAATTACAAAACAACAAAACTTATATAAACAATATTTTTCACAAATTTCAAAAATCAAATTACCAAAAAATTTTTTATTTTTGTAAACACACATAATACAATTTTGTAACCGTTACAGAAGATTGTGTTACAAAATTTGGGTCCAACTAAGGGGCTTCAATTAGTGATTGATAGGCTACTATAACTTGCCCAATTCCTAATTCAAGCTTGGCAGCAGTTATCTAGTCGGAGAAATAAGAAAAATGCAACGTCGAGCAACTTAAGAAAATGGCGGCGGAGGCCGAAAAGGAAATGGATATGGAGGACAAACAGGCGATGCTGGTGGAAGACATGGAAATGTTATTAGCCCCAGCGGAACCGAAACAACCCGATGTACCAACGCAAACAGGGGAGGTCAATCTCCAGGAGAAGGAACTAGAGAAATCCAAGGCAACAGAAGATACAAAGTTGAACAAAATGATGGAAATGTTCCTCTGGGAATTCAAATCCACAAAGGAAGAAATCAAATCCACAAAGGAAGAAATCAAATCCACAAAGGAAGAAATGAGTAAGGAAAGGAAGGAAGACAACCAATCCTTAAATAAGAAGTTGAACGATTTGAAGGAGGACAACCAATCTATCAAGGAAGAATTCAAATCAACCAAGGAAGAATTGATTGACATAATAGAAAACACTAATAAGAGAATTGAAGAAAACAGTAAGAAGATGGAAGAGAAGATGGAGGAAAATAGTAAGAAGATGGAAAGTGACAACCAACTGTTAAAGGAAGAATTAAGGAAGGACAACCAATCCACCAAGGAAGAATTAAGTAAGAAGATAGATGAAAACAATAAGAAGATGGAAGAGAAAATGGCGGAGAAGTGGGAAGAATTGAGAGAGGATAAACAACTACTAAGAGAAGAATTAAGGGAGGTTAACCAGGAGAATCTGGACAAGTTAGATGAAAGGATGGAGTTGTTAAGAGAAGAAATGAACAAGGAACTCAACGATAATAAGGAGTACACCAACAAGAAAATAGAAGAAGAAACCATGGCAATAAAACAACAGATCATGGAAGTTGACGAAAAATGTAACCAAACCGAGAGGAAAGTACAGGAATTCAAGGAAGTGGTGAACACCAAATTCACTAATATCGAAGAGTACAGTCGCAGGAAAGCGGAAGAACGCCGGAAGGGAAGGTACGGAACCAAGTTACGGAAAGGTGCGACGGAATGGAAGTAGCGATGACGAATATCACCGGTCAAGTGTGGCAGAGTCAGGAAGAGATGGAAGTAATCAGAAAACGACCAACTAACTTCACGAATATCCCCATGAACAAGAATCGGGAATGGCTGAACTTCCGCCAATATAAAAGGAAGCCGATGGAGTTCTTGGCCCGAATCGAAGAATACATTGCCAAACATAGGGGCAACAGATGGATTAACAACCGAGAGCTGTTGGACGAATCATTCCGTGAAATGACGGACAATTGGTGGATGGCAAACCGGAGCGAGATCGATGATTACCAGCAATTCAAAAACTTGTTCAAGGCGAAGTACTGGTCGGAGACCACCCAGAATTTAATACGCGACATCTGTCATGGCCGATACAAACCACAAATGGGTAACACTTTGACCGCATACTTCCTCGGAAAGGTATGCCTGGCGAAGCATTTGGAACCGGCCATGCCAGAAGAATGCCTCGTAAATAAGCTATCGTACCATTACGATAAGGAAGTGATAAGAGCAAGAAGAGGTAGCCAAATAAAAACGATACAGGCGATGACTGAACTGTTGGAGAACTACGAGAATGAGGAGTACTATCGGCAAAGCAGAAGGAGGAATCATCAGCCGGAAAACAGAAATAATCCATACCCGAACAACGGTAATAACCAGAACAGCCATGGATACCAAGGGAACCGATACAATCCCAATTATAATAATGCCAATAATAATAATAATAACGGTCCTATTAACCAAATTGCAAATAGGAACAATAACGGTTACCAAGGTAATCGGAACAATTATTACCCGAATCCAAATAATAATAGTCAGAGAATCCCAAACAATAATAATACCGAACGGTATTATAATAATAATAGGGGTTACCCACCAAACAATAACCAGAATAACAACAGGTTTTCCCGGCCCAGGGTAAATTTCATACGAGCCGAAGGAAACAGCCAACGAAGATACACCCACCAGCGGCGTAACAGTTTCCACGAATATGAGGATCGGCGGAGAAGCAGAGAACGTGATAGTTCGAGGTACAATCCGCCTAGACGAACTACCAGTCTAGATGATCCAGAACGGAACCCAAACCAAGAACAACTGTTTGAAAATTGCAGGGAACGGCAGGAACCCACTCAAGGTTTCCCGACTGACGCCTCGGTCGGTCATAATCTTAATAACAATGAAAATGAGAATTTAAACGGAAGGAGGCAGTGATGAATTATCATGACCCTTCACTGCTCCTATCTCCTGGGTATCAACAAGAGTTGCAAAGAGCAACTAACTCTAATAATATAACAATCATTAGTTGCAACTATTTAAAAAATATTAGAAACGAACTATTGGAGGAGGACGACACTCGCCTCAATAGTATAAACAATGAAATAATTTATATAAACGCGGAAGTGGAAGGAGTCTTCGCCCAATTAATGATAGATACAGGTGCGAATGTTTCTATAATTAACACAACTGAATTGGAGAGAATCCAAAGGAAATGTGGTCATATATTGCCAACTTTACCAATAAATAACATTGTATTAATAGGTGCCACTGGTCGCCAAAACAAAACGATCAGAAGGCAAGTATCAGTAAACGTGGTTAGCAAGGGTATAGTGATAAACATGGTATTCTTAATTGCGACAGGATTGCCCTTTAATATATTGGTGGGGTGAGATGTGCTAAGAAGGAACTCTGCTATCATCGATTTACGTACAGAAAAGGTATCGCTGTTTGCAGAAGGGCTGACCTGGACAGCTGATTTGGTAGGTAGCGAGACAGTACTTCCCAGCAATATCCACCAACAAATTCGAAACATAAACTATATCGAAAATAACTCCATCATTAACCCCATAATATACGATAACACGGACGAGGATTTATGGTCCCAAAAGATACAAGAAATCAGGGATTTCCGGGGCGGAATCACAAGGGAGAAATTGCCCGTACACCAAGCGAATCAATTAATAAAAATATATGAAAGGTACCGCTCAGTATTTTCAGACGAACCCGGTAAGGTAAAAAATTACCAATGTACACTGCAATTTAGAGAAACAGTGGAGTTTAACAGAAAATCATACCCCATTGCGCATTCACGAAAGGAGGCTGTAAGAGCAGAAATAAACAGGATGATTAACAGTGACATCATAGAGAGTAGCCAATCTCCATTCACCAGCCCTATTGTGGCTATTCCTAAGAAAAACGGCCAAGTCCGGCTTTGCTTGGATGCGCGGGAAATAAACAAAATGTTAATCAATGACAGAACATCGCCCAGTGAGATAGAAGAAATCTTGAAACAATTCCACGGTACCAAGTACTTTAGTACCTGGGACACGGTGTGCGGTTACTGGCAGGTGGAATTACACCCACAGAGTCGTCAGTATCCGGCATTCATATTTGAGGGGCGCAATTACCAATTCAAGAGATTGCCCTTCGGACTCGTGAATTCCGTTGCCATCTTTGTGACCTGCATGGACCAGATACTGGGACAGGAAGCACTTCAGTTTACCACCGTGTATGTGGATGATCTACTGATTACCTCAGAAACTTGGGAGGAACACTGCTACCGTGTGGAACACGTACTTAAGAAGTTGTCTGTAAATAACATCACACTTAAATTAGAAAAATCCAAGTTCATTGCAAGAGAAGTTCAGTTCTTGGGTTTTAACTTGGATGACCGAGGAATCTCACCATCAGCAGAAAAGGTGGAAGCGATCCAGAAATTCCCTGCACCCAAGAATAGAAAGCAATTACAGTCATTCCTGGGACTCTGTAATTATTACCGCAAGTTCCATGATCAATATTCGGAGTTAACCGCAAGGTTTCAACCACAGTTATCATCAAAAAACAAATGGATCTGGGGTCAAGAGCAGGATGTGATTTTCCAACTGATTAAGGATACATTTCTGGAAACAATAATACTTCGCCAACCAAATTTTAAACTACCTTTTTTCTTGAACTGTGATGCCAGTAACATCAGCCTAGGAACGACGCTGTATCAAGAAGATGTGAAGGGTCAACATCAAGTGATTAGCTTTGCGAGTGGATCTTTAAACCAGTGCGAAAAGAACTACACTGTAACTGTAAAGGAATTGCCGAGTGTAGTATTCGCTTGTGGCAAATTCTGCACCTACATATTGGGTTACCCAGTTACCGTCCGAGCAGACCATAAATCAATATCGTTCCTAAAAAGCTGCAAATTGAATCATGGCAGACTGACAAGGTGGATACTTGCCCTTCAAGAGTACAATCTAAAATGAGAATACATCCCAGGAAAAAAGAATGTCGTAGCAGATGTGTTATCACCTGTTAATGTGGAAGAGCAAACATTCGAGGGAGAGAAAGAAAGCGTACTCAAAATCTACCACATTATTGGCACCAGAGCCGATCTAGCCACATTATTAACGAACCTCAACACCCATCAACAAGCGGACCCGAAATTGAGAAATATAAAGACTAGATTGGAAGAAGGGGACGAAACCGAATAAGAAATAAGAAGCCGAATAAGAAGGGGACCGTCGGTCATTATTATCAGATAAATAAAGAAATATTATTCATTAAGACATCATTAAAGCAGGACACCTGGAAGGTGATTTATCCAACCCATATTGAAAAGGAGATAATCACAAATTATCATATACGATATGGGCATATGGGCGCCTTAAAGGTGATTAAGGCTCTGGAGGAGAGGAAGGCATTATGATTCCTATAACATCCCAGGCGAAATTGGAGAAGGTATTCTTAGACATCTGCAGACCATTTCCCTGTAGTGGTGGTCGACACCGATACAAATACCTGATAATCGTAATGGACCATTTCACTAAGTTTGTTAAGCTATACCCTGCTAATCATTCAACAACTAGGAAAATTCTGGGAATATTAACAGAACAGTATACCCCGAACATAGGGAAACCAGCTTCGATCATCACGGATCATGGAACCCAGTTTAAGGGGAGAAAATGGCGGGATACCCTATTATCAATGTGTATTCGAACATACAAAACCTCGGTCTACCACCCGAGCAGTGATCCGGCAGAGAGGGTGTTACGAGACGTGGGGAGGATATTAAGAACTTATTGTCACCATCAACAGAGAAGGTTGCAAGAATACCTAGAAGCCACTGAGGAATTCCTCAACTTGGCATATCACCCAGCCATAGGAGTTACCCCATACTCCGCCATGTACGAGAGACCACCCCCACGAGAGATCGAAGAAATCCTAGAGTTCCCTAGAAATAATATTTATACTTTCGACAAGGTAAAATTCTACAACAAAGTGGCCGAAGACCAGGAGAAACGGCAAAACAAGTATCAAAAGGTTAGTGGTAAAATAATAACTTATAAAATAGAAGAAAAAATATTATTGAAAAATCGTGAACTACCCAGCACTCTGGAAGGAATAACGAAGAAGTTATTGTTACTATACACAGGACCATATATAGTCTCCATAATAAATAACAATAATACGTATGAATTAAAGGAGATGGGTTCAGAGAGAATCAAGGGAGTATATAACCAGGCTTCCATGAAAAAATATTATGAGGAGTAGAAATTATGAATTTTGGAATTAACAAAATTCAAATATATAGTAAGATCACCTTACTAACAAATATTTATGAAAACATTATGGTAAATAAAAGAAATGAATTTTGAAAATTAACAAAATTCTAAAATAACGTAAGATCACCTTACAAACAAATATTTAGAAAAACATTATGAAATGAAAGAAAAGAATTTGGAATTTATATTAATTAAATAAATTCTAAAAGAAAGTAAGGACAACTTACTACCAATTATTTATGGAAACATTATGGAATTAAAGAGTAGAATTTTGAAAATAAATCACGAAATTCTAAAACGTAGTGAGAACAACTTACTACAAAATATTTATGAAACTAATGATGAAGTTAAAGAAAAGAATTTGGAATTTATAATAACAAAAATTAACAAAATTCAAATATATCGTAAGATCACCTTAATAACAATTATTTATGAAACTTTATGGAAAACAAGAAAGAGAATTTTAAATTTAAAATCAAATCAATTTAAATAATATAGTAAGGACAATTTACTACCAATTATTTATGAAACTTTATGGAAATCAAAAGAAAAGAATTTTGAGTTTAAATAAATCACCAAAATTTTAAAACATAGTAAGCACACCTTACAACCAATTATTTATGAAACTTTATGGAAAATAAGAAGGAGAATTTTGAATTTAAAATCAAATAAATTTAAAAATATAGTAAGCACAACTTACTACCAAATATATATGGAACTGATTATGAAATAATTTTGAAGAGAAAGAAAAGGAAGTAAGAACCACTGATACAATTAAATGAATAAACTTGTGTTGAAATAAAAATAATAAAAACTTTATGCAATACAAAGAGAAACAATGACCACATAAATATTATAATCAAAGAATTCATTTGGATAAAAAACAAGAGCGAAATAATTTTTTTGAAAAAGAAAAAAATATATATAAATAAATCAATAATATAACTATGATCATAAAATAAATGTCAATTATAATAAAGACAAGTAGAAGAATAATTGCAAGAACATGAACTAGTGGAACAACTCATGAGAACTAAGAAAAAACCAAAATATCATAAAATATATGCTACTAATGACCAGAAGCAGATTGTGATAACAACAAAAGAATAATAGAGAATTAACACAAAAAAATCTATACTTAATAACTAGTGATAATTATATTAATAAAAGAGCTTCCCACCATTATAAGAAATAAGATATCAGTAGAGCTAAAAAGTCAGAAGAATAACTGAGAAGAAAAATAACTGAGATAGAAATATTAACAAATCTGAGCAAATACGAAGTGAGGTATCCAAAGATAATTTTTAATAGTCGTAAAATAGACTATTCTTATATAATTTTTTTTAATAACTGTCTGAAGATAATTCCAGCAGTATTATTATGTTTTGAGCAGAGATGAATTTCCTCTGAGCTCAATGAGAAGTGTAGCATGGCCAGCAGAGTATATGTAGCCACAAGTGCCTCTCTGAACTGCCCCAGCTCACGTGTTAGGGAATGTTAGGGAATAAATATCCCAAGGATAAAGCACCAAGTTAAGAAAAAATGAAAATAAATAATAATAAACCTCAGATGACTATTACTATCAAGGAAAATCAATTTAAGAATAAAATATATGTAAGTTCAAATATGAAGAAGCAAAATTAAAAATGGGAAGGAAGTCAAGAATTATAATGTATAATAAGTATCATAAGCAATTATTTCAGACAAGCAAAGTATGGTCTGAACTAATCACTTCTGGAGGAGAGCACTCTGTAGCACGACAGATTATCCACTTAAGAATGAATAAAATATGATCATAAATAAATAACTATCAAAGAAAAATCCAAATGAAAACAAATAAGCATCAAAATAAAATACCATTATAACTTGAAAAAGTAAAAATAAAGAAAAAACCACTATGCAACAAAAATGAGTAAAGAAAAATAAACCCCAAAAAACTAAAATGAATTAAGGAAAATACCCAGGTAGGATAGGAGTAGGTAAGGAAGATACCCAGAACAAACCAACATACATAATAATATACGAGGGCTATCCAGAAAGTAACAGACGTTTTGACCGACTGTAGCGGTGCGCGGGGATAGAGCCACCATCTTGGTGTCAGAACGTTCCTACACTCAGTACGCATCCAGCTGTGGTAGCGTGCGGTCTGTGCCCCTCTTACTTTGCTCTCTGTGACGTGCTAAAATGTGCACTGCAATAGAAAATCCCGCCACTTGTGAGGTGCGTTCTGTGATTAGGTTTTTGTTGGCAAAAAATCACAAACCAATTGAAATTTATCGCCAACTTTGTGATGTGTACGGAAAAGGAATAATGAGTGAAAGCCGAGTGAGGCAATGGTGCATTGATTTTAAAAATGGCCGTACCAATGTTCACGATGAGGACCGCAGTGGTAGACCTAGCCTTGTGACTGACGAACTGGTGATGAAAATCAACGACAAAATTCGTGAAGATCGTCGTTTCACGATTACGGAACTTTCGAAACATTTTCCCCAAATTTCACGGAGTTTGGTGCATGAAATTGTGGGGGAAAAGCTTGGTTACCACAAATTTTGTGCTAGGTGGATTCATTATATGGTAATGAAGAACTAAAGAATGAATAAGGAAGATACCCAGAACAAACCAAAATACCTAATAAACAGGGATGAGTTGGAAGATACAAGATAGTAGGAGGAGAAGACTACCACAAATACCCAAAAGAGACCCAGTAAGGAGAAAACCAAAACCCCAAGGGAAATTAAATGTCACAGAATGAAAGTATAACACCCAAAAACAGAAATAATGTAAAACAAATTTAAACAAAAGTGTTTGGAGTGATAAGTAAAAGTGCACACAAGAAAGTTATTGTATAATGAATAAAAACAAATCTTAACAGTCCCCCATAAATAAATATCTTGATAATATAAAACTATAAAACTGATTAGTATCAAGAATTAACAGGGGACAAGTGCAAGTTATTATATTATAATAAATAAACTTCAAGAAAGTGCATTGAATGCTTAAACTTAATAACATTCAATGAAAGTGTACCTTTAAACAACTTTAAAGTTTTAATTTAACTTCATGAATACTATTTAATAAAATAGTATTATGAATGGCAAAGGCTAATGTTTCTAATGCCACTCTTTATCTAATAACATTTACTGAAATGATTAAGATAAATAAAGAGCTGGTGGGTAATAAGTAAAGTGACAAGGGATACATCCCTAAAATAAAATAAACTAAAAACAGATAAGACTGCACCCAAGTAAATTTAAGAAAGGTTTAAAAATGAAGAAACAAATGTGTTATGTTTCTAGTTAAATAAATGAACTCTATACCTAAATATTGAATCAGAGAGTAATGTTTTAATATTCTAAGATGTTTATTATGTTTAATATTTTTAATCATGAATGCAATGTCTGAGGGTGGATACCATTCTTTTATTATAAAATGTTTATTATAAGTTACTAGGATTAATCAAGACTAAATGGTCTGAGACTAAATACCACTTTTTAATGTCAAATAATTGTTATGAATTAATAGTTTAAATTCACTACTAAATGTTCTTGTAGTAAAGTAAGGAATTGTTAATCAACATTGTATTAGAATAGAATGTCAGAAAGGGTATAAACAAGCTGTATTAGTAAAAAACTTTGTATGTAAAACCAGACAAAATCTAGGCAAAGTGGTAAATTTCAACTACATTATAATTTATTGAAGAATCAAGTACAGTAAACTAGTTAAACTGATGAAATTTATGTAAGGTAAATCAGTAACAGAATAATATAATGTAAATTATACTTTATAAAGATATTGTAAAAAGATAGGAAGAATTATTGTTAAAATTGCAAATGTAATAACTGAAAATTCAGAGTGGGGAGTCATAAATTATTGGATAATATTTAAAAGGATAATCAATTAATAAAATTACAAGAAATTAAGGGAAGATAAACATTTTATATCAATCTGAGATTTAGTACAATCACAAATATAACATATAAAATGGCAAACATTTGGGAAAGAACAGGAAGTAAAAATTAAAGCATACTTTTTCAAAATGAAAGAAATATAGCATTTTAAATAAAAAACTTTGTAAAACTATCTTATTTGGTATCAAATCAAACAGAATGAACTAAAGAAAGAGATTATGTATTTAGTATTTCATAAAAGTAAATAATAGCAAAAATATATTCAGGGATATAATGTAAATTTTCTACATGTAGCGGAAGTCAAACGGATTTTAAAACAATGTATTACTAATATTAAATTGGCTAAGACGTTCAGGAGATGAAGGAAATGAGGACAGTTAATTATTGGACCTTGTCGAGAACACTTGAACGCGATTTGTGCTAATATTAACCTATATAGTAGACAAATATGGCGATAGGTCCGTAAGCCTAGTCTAATGTGGAAAATTCATAAATTTATAAATTTTGAACTGAAACTTAACTTCAGTGAGAACATTTAATACCAAAGGTAAACTAAACTAATACGGAACAGTTAACGAGTGGAATAATAACTTAAACTTACACAATAAATAATTCTTAATAACGAGACGAGAAGTGCCAGTTTCGACCTTATTGAACAAAGTAAATTAAACATTATCACACATATTTAATCGAAGTGAATCACAAGACACTGAACCAGAACCATTCTACTAACACTAGAAGGAATAAGCACAACTGCGGAGACGAGGAAACATTGAAAAGGCACCATTTATTGGAAAAAATTGTCATCGAGCGCCTACGGTTTAACATATGTAGTCCAGGAGCCGCCATCTTTCTTCCCACATTGCTAAGCGAGCTTTACCAACGTAACCACACAGACTTCACTGGTTCGAATTTTTATCTTTAATAAACATTATATATTAATTAATAACTTGTCATTTTTAATTCTTAAGCTTTTTACTTGTAAGTGTTATACTTTCCTGACTTTACCCTTCTCTGACTATATATAAAATAACCGTTCAAAGAACCAAATAA
Source organism: Magicicada septendecula (assembly GCA_034769895.1). Classification (NCBI taxonomy): domain Eukaryota; kingdom Metazoa; phylum Arthropoda; class Insecta; order Hemiptera; family Cicadidae; genus Magicicada; species Magicicada septendecula. The sequence continues at coordinate 354,262,686 of CM068373.1, forward strand.
TTAATAAAAAATACAAATGTAAAAAATTAATCGTCAAGCCCTGAGAACGAGTCGATACTACTGTTGATAATCGATTAACAATCAAGACTGTATACAATTGTTAATAAATCTGAAATTTCTGCAATTTGGTTTAAATTTATTTATAAATTTAATAAATAGAATAAAAAATAAGATAAATTGAGATCACGGACTATCCGAAAGGTGGCCTTTACCAAAGAAGAAGGAGAATACTCAATTAAGAAGAAGAACCGTTTATCGATTAGTGCTGGAGATAATCCAATTAACGTGGAAGTTAATTATAAAACTTCAAATTAATACAATTAACAGAAACAGAATTAAAAGAGCAGAATGTTTACACTAATTTATTACAAAATTTATTTCCTAATTACAAACAACAAAACTTATATAAACAATATTTTTCACAAATTTCAAAAATCAAATTACCAAAAAATTTTTTATTTTTGTAAACACACATAATACAATTTTGTAACCGTTACAGAAGATTTTGTTGCAATAGTCAAGTTAGAACACCTTTTAAATCCTCTTAAGAATGCCATTTCCAAGGCCTGTATTTTACTGTCTTGTTTTTTGGTTGTTGTCCATAATTCATACCCATAGGACACCAATGTTTTCACTTTGAAACAGATAATACAGAAAACGGAGAATTTAATTTAGAAACACTCTTAGTCGTCATAGACTATAAGGAACCATTTTATCATATTCATAGACACAAACTTTGGTCTATAACGAGAAAAGAGGATATTCCAGACAGTTAATCAAAACAGTACAATACCTTTTCAGTAACATAATTGTAATGGTATAGATTTGTATCTAAATTTATAAATTTATTTAAAATTTGAGTGTTTTAATACTTTAGTGTACACAAAATACAAAGTACCAATTTTTTAAATTTAAAATATATGGAAATTTTTTATTTTTTTTATATGAAACTTTTTAAAAATGTTAAACAAATATATTGAAAAACTGTAACTTTTAAAAATTTTAAACAAATGTAACAAGATAGTAGGGTTCACTAAACACAACAGAACATTAACAAAAAAACACACTTAAGCGCAAAAGAAAGCCTGAAACTTTCTTCCTTTTTTGCCACCGTTTATCGCTCTTCTTGCCACCAAATGATGCAGACTTTTCAGTGCCAAAAGTTGCAGTGAATGCTTCATATCTTCCTTATCTTACCATGTTAATTGAATACTCATTGGGCACTTGGTAAAACATGCTACTTAGAAAGATATTTAAATAAACAAAAACATTTGGTAGTTTCACAAAATTTATTATTAAACCCTGACAACTGTTTCAGCTGATTTTGCTATTCTCGGAGAGCTGACAAGAACAACTATATAAAAGAACATGTTACAGAGTAAACATATGTTAAGGGTACACATAGAAGACGGTTGAGGGGGTGGGATAAGTAGTACAAGAGACGTCAAGTAACTAAACTTTACCTTACAGTTAGTAAGGTAAGTTATTTAAATAAATAAGGTCAGGTAAGTTAAGTAACAAGTTTTAGAGTTACTTGACCTTCCCTGTACTACCTCCTCCACCCTTACCATTTTCTATACACACCCTTAACACATGTTTACCCTGTAACTCAGTCTTTATATTTAGTTGTTCTCTCACCAGCTCGCTGAGAATACCCTAACTGGTTGAAACAATTGTCAGAGCTTAACAATAAATTTTATGAATCTACCAAATGTTGGTTATTAAAAATTTCTTTCTTATCTTGTTTTTCATACCACTCCATATTTGCTTCATTATGTGATGAAGCACTTTCACTCACTAAACTCACTCTCATTTCTTTTTTTTTTATAGCATCTTCTTAACACTTTGGGCACTCCCAAAGTAAAAAATTTAAATCCAGGATCACCATCATCTTTATGCATGAATACCGTCCATGACACACTCTGATCAACCTGGAATGCTCATAATAATTTCTGGTAATTAAATTTCACCAAAATTGCTTTCTTGGACTATTTCTTCTTTGGTGCCATAAGCTTCAAAGAGTTTATTCCACAAATGTTGCAGTATCGCATTTTTAAAAGAGTCAACCATCAGAAACCATGTACTAACTCTTATTTATAATTATTTTTTAAAAGGTCTGTTATAATTTCTTTATATGTAAATAGATGTAAATAAATCTTTCAAACAGTTTGTTTTTTCATAAAGAGATTACAGGGACACAAAGACCATATGTTTCAAGTGGGTGCTGGTCCGATGTCACTAAAGTTAGGACACAGCTATTATCTGATACAGATCATTTGCTTACCTCCAAATTGTTACTACCTTCTAAATCATGTATATATATGCAACTTGAATCCTCAGTGTACTTGGTTTGACAAACCTGAAAGCAATAAAAGCTTTTGTTAATAAATTAATTCATTCTTTTTTTCCTTCTATTCAGACAAAACAGTATCACACAAGCAGATGAAGATTTCTCCTACTATACGGCAGACCAAAAAAGTAGAAGGATTTTATAGGCTTGCCAACTGATATGACAAAGACAGAATATGTGTACATAACCTATTAGTGGATGTCACATACACATTATGGTAGATTGTTTTTTTTTTTTATTTATAACATTTCATGTTTCACATAATTTATTATAGGAAACTGTAAACCACAAAATATTTAATATTTTGGACATCATTTTGAAACTACAAAAGATGTTTTGAAACTCACACATTTTTTATGTAAATTACATTTTTCATGTTTATTTTTTAAATTTCTTAAAAAACATGTACTACATGAATCATGTAGATAGACTAATTTTTCAGAGCCAAATAATGGTAACCATATCTCTGAAACATTATGTACATATTGTACCAGTAGGCTACATATCATCACCATACCACAAACATCAACAAGTAACATTCTTAATCGATCAAATGCTACCAGAACAACAAAAATTTAAACTTTGAAGGAGGAAGTAGACCAAATTATGAACTAACAGAGAAAAGTAAAGAAATCATGATTAATAAATATACTTGACTATTAGAGAAACGAAGACAACTGACAATGAACTAGACCAACATTGACCCAATATACCCAATAGATCAAACAGTGAGAAGAAGACTGAAACATCCATAAGATGAAATTAATTAAATGATATTAATGGAATAAGTTTTAAATAGGGAAGAATTGAATTAACTCAACCAAGAGAATAAATAAATAATGAAAAGAATATATGAGATGAATAGAAGATAGTGATCCTGATTGAGAAAAAAGAATTCATTATCAACAATATACAACCCCTATTCAATGACTTAACCATGACAATTAAACGAAACTTAATTTAAATTAAAGGTATATAACAAAAAGTAGGAGAGTGAAGTAATGAACAGATGATTGTAAATAATAGACTAGTGTGTAAAATAAAATACAAAGATTAAATGATAGGTACAACAAAAATCATTTTATGTTACCAAATGACATGGAAAACCAATGAACAAATAAATGTATTTAAATTATAAGAATTACTGAACAAAGACATTAGTACAGTCACTGAAGCCGAAAAAAATAGAAATTGCAAATTAAGTGGCTTCTATAAGATTTTTTGCATAGGGCTAGATAAAAAGGTAAGAAAGAATTAAAAAAAAAAGTTTACAAAAATTCAGTGGCGTGTTTTCAAAAAAAAAAAAAAAGGGAGGGGGAAGTTACAAAAAATTCATTTTTCGTGATTATCTTAAAAAATATTAAATTTATAAGAAAAATACAAAATACCAAAAAGAAAGAGCATAAAATTATGCAAAAAAAAAGGTTATTAACATTATTTTTTGTTAGGGTGATACTTTTAGTAGAAACATTAATTCAAAGTTGGCCAAATTTTTCACAAGGTGGATTTTCATATAAAATACATGTTTAAACTAAAGATACATACATAAACTACAGAAAGAGACTGTATATTAGTGGAACGATGTATTAAGAGGTACAAAATGTTAATTAAAATATTCTAAATTAGATTTAATAAAGAAACATTGTAGTAGAGACAAGTGCTAAAAATGATCTTTGTTAATCAGAAACAGAATTACGGCATGTGGGGTAGCGAATTAATCAGTGAGACATTTGACAAATGATTATAAAGCTGGATTAAAGATCCCAAATGTTATAAGGAATTTATATCTGTTTAAAAATATTTCATAATTTTGGAAAAAAGTGAGCATCACTTTTTAAATCTCAAACCCAAAGATGCACGCTTAGAGCAAAATAATTAATTTCATAAACGAGGGAGTGTGTTCAAACAATGTAATATCACCAAATTTTAGCCAATCAGATCCATTAAAATCGAGACGCAAACCGCAGGGGCCGCTGGGAACGCAGAAGAAGACAGCAAATTTGACACAGTTTGTCCAGAGTGCTCGACAAGAGAAGTTTATAGCTCCACGCCAAAACGTCCGCCATTTTGATACCCATAATTCTGTGCGACAACATCTGTTGATATACAGATATAACCTAGTCAATGCGAAATGAAGTGTATTTAAATAACAGTGTAGGGTAGTAATGGTAATTATTACACATGAATGCTAAATAAAACACCAGAAGTGTAGTGAAATAAAATACCATACAAATTAAAGGGAAGTATAGTGCAATTAATAAAAAAAAATAATTGATACTTGAAAAAGAAAATTTTTGTAACATATAGTAAGACCAGTGAACATTATAAGTCAAGTGAAAACATTTTAATAATGCTACACTAACAAACAAAACATTATTAATTACCAAATGCCAATTGTGAACAATGGTTTTCTTATTATTAATAGTAAAACTGTTTAATTTATTGAGTTAAAAGATAACCTACAATGGTGTCAGCCCTGTATAAACAAACTTTAGTGTAATAGTTTAAGAGTTACCATACCTTTATCTAATAATCAACATCATTTTTCAATAATTAACAAACAATTATCAACATGCTTAATTACAATGTTTTAGTACAAAGTACCTAAGAATGATTAATGAGTGACTATATAAACAAACGTCTTTCAGACTCATTGTGACCAACTATGACTGATGAAGCCAATTCTAATATTAATATTTTTTGTTTTCAGTAAAAATATTAAACTAATTACCATAATTATTTGTATAAAAGATAATTCAAATGATATAATTTGATTAAATAACCTACTGGTTTATTAAATATGAGATGATGATAATTGAGATTAAGCTTACCTGTTCGTTTTTGTAAACAAATAACAACCAAGGTACATGTCAATATTTAGTCCAAATGAATTTATTTGTGTTAGCATTTTAAGTTATTAATTTTAATGTAATCGCTCTCCTATTATTATTATTATTGTTATTATTATGACCAAGTTTAGTGAGAACCCCAAAATTTTAGATTTCGTATGTTGCAGTTCAAAGAACTCACTTTAAATGTAAAAAAAGATTTTAATCTAACATATATAATTAACCCTGAGATGCAAGAGTCAACAATAAACAAATGTATGAGAATTATTAAATGAATTACAATATATAAATCAATTTTAACACTAAACCCCACAGATAAATAAATCGCCATTTTGTACAGCACTACTGGTTTAATACGCTTATTTCTTTTATTAATAAATTGTTAAAAAACCAAAAGACTGGTGAGGTTACTTTTGGAATTTGTGAACCACTCTGACAACTATAGTGAAGCGAATCGAGATATAATGTTTTTACAAAAGTATATAGGTACGGTACTACAAACTATCAGAGTGACTGAAAATAGTTAATTCACAATCCAAGTAAGTAAAACAACCTAGACACTTAAGATACCTATTTATGGAGAATAATTTCAGGAATGGTGAAGCAGCGTAGTCCAGATTTACGATGAGTGCAAATTTTATTTCAGTGTTAAATAACAAGTAATCAGATTTATTTTAATTGTTCATTACATACAAGCCCCAAAAGACGGGTACGTAACATAATTGGCACACCAACGTGTGGCTTATAACCAAACGAAACCATCACTACAACTCGTTTAATTATAATATAAAATTAACAATAGTATATTTCTGTGATCTCCCTTTATATATCTAGTCTTCAAATAATTTCATTTTACGGTTATAATCAGACCATTCTCTAGTGTTGGTTTGGAACACCACATATGTATAATACAAACTGTATCTTAATCACCCTGAAGCACCTGGACCTTTAAGAAGCCACTATGTTGTGGGTTAAAATTTTTAGATCTCAAATTTTACTATTTGTATACAATTTTTTTTTGTATTGCTTTCATGACAAAATTACTTGGTCACCAAATACAAATGAATGATGTAATCATATAACCGTTTTGGTACTATAAACAAATTTGAGGTTTTACATATGACAATTTTTTCTGAGAGGAAAATTGGAGTACTCTCCTGTACTTTCTACTGATATAATTGATTACAAAATAATTTTGTTATGATTTTATATATTTTAAAATTTTTCCAAAACAGAAAACTATAGGGGTATTAGTTTAATCATAAATTGTATGTTAAAATATATAAATTATTTCTAAAAACCAGGCTGTTAGGCTATGGTTTGTTGGTGTGAAACAGCATCATGTTGGCAAAGTATCAATTCTTCTCTCAGGTATTCTCCTCAGGCCACCATAAAAAATGTATGATCAATGTAATGATTCAAACTATTTCTGAAGTTACACTGCTTGAGGAATAGTCTAGATTCCAGAAAGGACATTCATGTGTTGACGATGTTTTCATTTCAGAAAATAGAGAATTTAATTTAAAGACATGCTTAGCATTAATAGACTATGAGAAGGCATTAGATCGTATTCATAAAGACAAATTTTGGTCAATACTGAAAAAATAGGATCTCCCAGACATTTAATCAAAACAGTACAATCACTTTTCAGTAACACAATTGTAATTAACATGGGTATTGGATCTGGAACATAGATCTGACTCTGGAAATTAAAACTAATAATGCCATAAGGCATGGATGTGATTTATCACCAAAACCATTTATCACCAATGACCTTGTAAGAGGATGATAGAAAGTTGCACTATCAGGTATATAAAATTAGTCAGCATGAACTTTTAAGGACTAAGCTCTTTTCTGATGATCATGCTGCAACCAACCTAGAACAGTGAGGACAAATTGCAATTGGCTGCCACACAGGTACAACCTATTGAGTGATACAATTTAAAAATATCAATGAAAAATTATAATACAATGGGATGCGTAGGAAAAGATTCAGCACAAATAAAATTCATAATTCCCAATCAAATGCTCAAACAAGCAGCCCATTTTAATTATTTGGGGTGTGATATAATATATGAGGAGGAAAAGACATTTCAAAGAAGACTGATGAGTACTGAATTATATGTGGCCTTATAAAATGAACTTTGAAGGGATGGTGAGAGATACTCAAAGTTTTATAATGTGATGGTAGTCCCCATTTTGTTGTTGTATGGATCAGAAACATGTGCCATTAGGGATAGAGACTTTATCTTAATCCTCAGAAATGAGATTTCTTTGATCAGTCAAATGTACAAGACGGAACGAATAAAAAGAAATTGTATGAGGCAAGAGTCAGATGTACAACTGGTAATAGAAATAAAATCACAGTATAATGAAATATGGAGGGACCATGTTATGCATATGTCACTGATTAGAATACCAAGGCTATTAGTTATAAGACTGTGGGAAAGCAAAGTGCTTGGAGACCACGGATAAGATGGTGAAGATGGAACATCCAGGTGCCTATAATCCTGGCAAGCAAGAAGAAGAAGAAGAAAAAGAAGAAGAGTTTTCCAATCTTTTTATGTTATGAAACTTTTGGAACTGTTATGAACTGAGTAGGAAAGCAGAGAAGAAAGAGGAATGCCAAGCTGCTGCCAGCCAGGCTGTGGGGCTGCTAACACACACACACAGAGTGTTTTTTTAAAGTATGATAATTCAGAGGATGGATTATTTTAATCTGATGGAGGAACAACATGTGTTCCAAAAGTTGTATGGTGCATTTACAATGAAGTCATAAGATAACTTATTTATTTACACGCTAATTTATTAATATAAATTTATATTAACCTA